>CM060336.1:5742046-5759546 GCA_030674155.1 Stramonita haemastoma
AGAGGAGGAGAGAGAGATGCACCAACACAAACGCACTTACTTTCAGGACACACATGCACGCGAGTGCACACACACACACACACACACACACACACACACACACACACACACACACACACACACACACACACACACACACACACACACACACACACACACTCACCCTCTCTCTCACACACATACAAACATACACACATACATACGCGTGCACGCACGCACAAACACACACAACACACACACACACACAAACACACACCACACACACACACACACAACACACACACACACACAAACACACACACACTTCGCCCGCCACCATTACTCAACCCCATCCCTCTTCCCCCATCCTCCTCCCCCACCTCACATTTCTTCCCCCTATACACCCCAATCTCACGCTGTATCCCTGCTGTGACATCATTCATGTGCGTAAAATATACATATCTGTGTGTGACCAGAAAAAAGAAGAAAAAAGACTATAAAAAAAGATATAAAAGAAAAAAGAAAAGAAAAAGAAAGTACGTGGGAAGCCCTGGGGGGAAGGTGTGTGTGGTGTGGTGTGTGTGTGTGTGTGTGGTGTGTGTGTGTGTGTGTGTGGTGGTGTGTTGTGTGTGTGTGTGCGCGTGCTGATACGTGGTGTGTGTGTGTTAGTGTGTGTTAGTGTGTGTTAGTGTGTGTTAGTGTGTTAGTGTCTTTGTGTGTGTTAGTGTGTGTGTTAGTGTCTTAGTGTGTGTGTGTGTGTGTGTGTGTGGTGTGTGTTGTGTGTGGTTTGTGTGTATGTGTGTGTATGTGTGCGTGTTGTACTGTGCGTGCGTGTTTGCGTGTTGTGTGTGTGGTGATGTGTGTGTGTGTGTGTGTGTGTGTGTGTGTGGTGTGTGTGTTGTGTGTGTGTGTGTGTGTGTGTGTGTGTGAGGGGTGGGTGGGTAGGGAGACAGTAAAAAGTTGGAAAAGGAGGGGAACGGAAGTTCGGGGGAGTGGGGGGGGGGAGGGAGGGGGGGGGGGTCATCAGGAAGGGGGAGGAGGAGGGGAACAGGGTTGTAGGTTGCATGCAGACAAGCAGATCGATATTCTGTGATCGATAAACGGTGTCTGAGAGGTCGCCCAAAAAGGGTGGAAAGGAAGAGGTAATGGGGGGGGGGGGGGGGGAAGAGACAAGACAGACAGAGGAGAAAGGGGGGGGAGGAGGGATAGACAGACAAAGGTGGAGAGGGAGAAGAAAGACAGGGAGAGACATAGGAGACAGAAACAGAAATAAAAGGGGGAAAAGAAAGAAAGAGAGAAGAGAGAAGAGAGAGAGAGAGAGATGAGAGAGGAGAGAGAGAGAGAGAGAGAGAGAGAGAGGAGAGGAAGAGAGAGAGAGGGGAGACAGACAGACAGACAGACAGACAGACAGAGAACACAGACAGAGACAGAAGACAGAAAGAGAGAGAGGAGGGGGACACAAAACAGACAGATAGGAACAGATAGACAGAGACTAGAAAAGAGGGAGACGGATACAGAGAGACAGAAGAGGAAAGACAGAGAATGAGACAGAAGTAGGTAGAGAGAGGACACAGACAGAGAGACACAGACAGACAGACAAGACACACAGACAGACACAGACAGACAGACAAGACACACAGACAGAGAGACACGGATAGACAGACAAGACACACAGACAGACACAGACAGACAGACAAGACACACAGACAGAGAGACACAGACAGACAGACAAGACACACAGACAGACACAGACAGACAGACAAGACACACAGACAGAGAGACACGGACAGACAGACAAAAACCAGCGAGAGAGAGAGAAAATATAAATAACACACACACACAACACACACACACACACACACACACACACACACACACACACACACACACATTATATATATATATATATAGAGAGAGAGGGAGAGAGAGATGAGAGGAGAGGAGAGAGAGAGAGGAGAGAGAGAGAGAGGAGTGAGAGGAGAGAGAGATGAGAGAGAGAGAGAGAGAGAGAAGAGAACAGACAGACAGACAGACAGACAGACAGACAGACAGACAGACAGACAGCACACAACCAGTCGAGTCACGCTGTTCCTCTCCCCCCTTCTCTCTCTCTCTCTTTTCTCTCTCTCTCTCTCTCTCTCTATCTCTCTCTCTCTCTCTCTCTCTCTCTCTCTCTCTCTCTCTCTCTCTCTCTCTCTCTCTCTTCTCTCTCTCTCTCTCTATCTCTCTGAATTCTCTGCATATTTCTGTTATGTATCAATTGTCTAGGGGTAACACACCTGCTTAGAAAGCGGATAGTCTAGGTTTGATTTGGGTTCGGGTCTGGGTTCCATCCCCCTTTGTGCCCGAAACTTTCCCCCATCCACTAAAGCGCGAGTGGTGGTCTGAGTACTAGTCTTTCGGATGAGACAATTAACCCAAAGCACCTGTGTGCAACATGCATTTACCCGTAGGTAAAAGATTCTATAGCAACAAGAGAATTGTCCCTGCCAAAATTCTGTAGGAAAAAAAGCCACTCTGAGAAAGAAAACAAAAAATACACGGTATGCAAACAGAAAAAAAAACCCAACATAATGGGTGGCGCTGCTCTTGTGGTGATGCGTTCTTCCGAGGGAGAGCAGACCGAAATTTCACGCAGAGAAATCTACCGTGACTTAAAGTGGTATACAATGCAATACAACACAATACAACACAATACAACACAACACAACACTACATGAAAATATTCCCAACGCTTTATACCCCAAAAAACTGACATCAACCCCCCCCCCCCCAAAAAAAAAATAATTTTTTTTTTCATTCATCACATAGTCTTGAAACGGCCTATACACTGGTCCCCCAGTGTCTGTGTGCTATTGTGTCAAATCAGCCCAGAGATAATTATCCACATATTCAGCCATCCATGCGAACGTGTCAATGAAAAATTATCAGGATGCCAGCACGATACCCAGTGTATGAAGGGACGGATGTCTGTGGGGACTCGAGGGGTTGGCCATTTTCTGGCACCGGCCATTCCAGTCAAGCCATACAGACAGTTTGTGCTTTCTTTGTCAGGCAACACTTCCACACAAGAGTGGTTTCGTGGTTGTTTGCGTTGGGTGTTCCCAGCCTAACATCGTGGTAAGGGGTAACCTGGAGTCTTTTTGTTGTTGTTGTTGTTGTTGTTACTGTTGCTGCTTAGTACAGAGACCATGACAAAGAAGGAATTAAGAATACAGACTGTAAGAGGATAATTCAAATTGTTGGAACAAATAAACACAGTCACAAAGTCCTTTACAGAACACACAGACAGAGACAGAAAGACAGACACACACAGACACAGACAGACACAGACAGACAGACAGACAGACAGACAGACAGACAGACAGACAGACAGACAGACACACACACACACACACACACACACACACACACACACAACCACAAGCCAGTCATGAAAATGCGTAGTTGCTACAGCCGTCTTTTTTCCCGTCGGAAAGGGAGGGGGGGGGGGGATGCCACGGGAAAAATATTCTCTCTCTCTCTCTCTCTCTCTCTCTCTCTCTCTCTCTCTCTCTCTCTCTCTCTCTCTCTCTCTCTCTCTCTCTCTCTTCTCTCTCTCTCTCTCTCTCTCTCTCTGACTTGAATTGACTCACACACACACACACACACACACACACACACACACACACACACACACACACACACACACACACACACACACACACACACACACATCCATCATCTTCGATATAAAAGAATAAAATAAAAATAAAAATAAACACACACACAGACACACAGACACACACACACCATACACGCACCAAGTAATTAATTCGGTCACTGACGGATCCACAAAATAAATTGGAGTATATAGCCTAGGCTGAGATCATCCACCCAGTATCTGTGATTGGCAGAGTAAGGGAGTGGACACAAAAAGAGGGCAAAAAGTGGACACAGAAAGAGGGCAAAAAGTTGCCAGGGAAAAAATCCGATTAAATCCTAGTAGCTGTCAAAGTGCGATGACCTATACATCTTACTGTACACACGCGAGGTAGGGTAAATGTTTGCGTCTAAAGATATAGATCGGTTGGTTTTTTTGGTTTTGGATTTTTTGTTTTGTTTTGTTGTTGTTTTTTTGTCTTTTGTTGTTATTTTGTGTGTGTGTGTGTGTGTGTGTGTGTGTGTGTGTGTGTGTGTGTGTGTGTGTGTGTGTGTGTGTGTGTGTGTGTGTGTGTGTGTGTGTGTGTGTGTGTTTGGTTTTTTTGGGGTGTTTTTTTTTTTTTTTTGGGGGGGGGGGGGGGCTAGAAAAAGAACATCATCTTAATATTGATTCTTATAAAAACTCATATTTTAGTTTTCTTTTATTTAATTTCTAACACTTATTGATTCTAGATGTTCATGATCAATCGTTTAAAAGGAATATTAGCAAACACGCAGCTATGTATTTTTTTTTTAATGTCTTTATAGCAAAAAGTAGGATTTTTACTAAAACTTACTTTCGCATTGAAGGGTACTAACTGATCGTTCAAAAGGAGACTAATACATACTTCATAGTAAAAACTGATTTTTCTATAAAAACAACAACAACAACAAAAACATTATTTGCGCCAAACTATTGTTCTCTCTTATGAAATGATTACGCAACGTTCTCGCCTCCAAAATCCTGATTCAGCTATTGTGTAAACTTGTGATCACGATTTAAACAAAACAAAAAGCCAGAAACATGTTTTCGGCAGATGCAAAACATCAAATTTCTGCAACACGACAACATTTTTCCATTATAAAAATATCGTAACACAAAAATGTCTTCTGTGTGTAAATTTGAATGATTTCTATCTGTGCTTTTTTCCTTTTTTTTCTCGTCTTCTTCATCAGTTTGACGCCAGTTTCACAACGAGACTTTATTTTATATTTTATTTTATTTCATTTAACTTTATACCACTTTATGGCACAGCAGGTTTCTCTGCGTGAAATTCAGGCTGCTCTTCCCTGGTAGAGCACATCGCCACAAATGCAACACCACCTATTATTTTTTTCTTCTTTTTCCTGTCTGCAACTGTATTTGTTTCCCTATTAGAGTGGCTTTTTTTTCTTCAGAATTTCACCAGGGACAACCTGCCTGTTGCCGTGGATTCTTTTACGTGCGTTAAATAATGATGTGTAACACACGGGACTTCGGATTAATGTCATTCGAAAGACTAGCCCCCATACCACCACTCATAGTGTAATGGATGGGGGAAAAGTTTGGGGCCCAAATGGGATTCAAACCACCGCACACTCCGACACGGACTTTTCGCTTTCTAGGCAGGCGCCTTACCTCTAGACCACCGATCCACTATGAAACGCTCATACATGCACCCTGTCATACTTTAACATTACGGAAAAATGAATCAATATCATCATCATCGTCATCATCATCATCATCATCATCATCATCATCATCATTCAGAATGTTTGTTTCCTAAACATCATTGATCTCAACAGCTTTCCTACATGGAACAAAAAATTCACCATTCCTCCATTTTTCTCTCTCTGACATTGAAAACTATGTTATTTTTTCCCCCTCCATTCCTGGCTAGAGCTCCGAGATTCACCAATGGTGACATGTTAGCGTATGCGACCGTTTTTTTCCCACCATGAAGGCAGCCACATTCCGACTCCCGGGGATGATCAAATCAAATCAAAGCAAATCAAATTTTTATTTCCAGATGGTACATTGAATAAGCATTAATTTGCTTTTTTTCATCAAGCCATCTATCTATAATTTTTTTTTTTTAATGATGATGGCTAAACACGACCCAGTACAATGTATCTAGGCGTTTCTTTTTTTTAACATCCATTCCTACGAGCACGAAAGGCCTACTCTTCCACAAAGTGGAACGGGTTTTTACATTTCGTGCGCAAGAACTTCTATGTGCGTTTAGGCCTACATAATTACGAGGTCTCGCAAGACTTTTGTGGGAGTGGAGTTAATACTGATGTTAACTCCAAGGGGGGGGGGGGATCCCCCTGAACGAGCGAGTGTCTCCCTCTCTCTCTCTCTCCTCTCTCTCTCTCTCTCTCTCTCTCTCTCTTCTCTCTCTCTCTCTCTCTTGTGGTGGCTCAATGCCGGGCCATGACTGAATAGTTTTGTTTGCATGTCTGTCTGTCTGTCTGTCTGCACCACACCTGTTCTGTCTGTCCGTCTGTCCATTTAGTTCTGCACCACACCTGTTTGTTCGGTCTGTCTGTCTTGTCCGTTTGTCTGTCTGTCTGCTCATTCAGGCCTGCAGCACACCTGTTCGTCTGTCTGTCTGTCTGTCTTTCTGAATGTTCATTCAGTTTTGCAGCACACCTAGTACCTTTTCCTCTTGTCTGTCTGTCTGCACTCAGGTCTTCAGCCCACCTGTTCATTCTGTCTGCCTGCTTGTCTGTCTGTCTAACTGCAGCACACCTTTTCCTTCTCTCTGTCACTGGTTCTTCCCCTAACACCCCATTGCTAAAAGGAAAGCAGTGTGAGCGGAAGGAAGTGTAGAGGCTTTCTAGTCTGTCCTGTCCTGTCCTGTCCCGTCCCGTCCTGTCCTGTCCTGTCCTGTCCTGTTGCTGTTACACATATGGCCAGCCCCCAGAGTTCTGAAACTCTTTGCAACATTTTTGTCTAACGCTTGTGTGACGAATTTTTTGGTTTCTTTTGGATTTCATCTCAAAGCTGCTTTTTTATTTTATTTTTTTTCAACTGATGAAGCTGCTTTTTTATTAGTTGTTTTTTTTTTCAACTGATGTTTTTATGTTTGTGTGTATTGTGGAAGAGAGAGAGAGAGAGAGAGAGAGAGAGAGAGAGAGAGAGAGAGAGAGAGAGAGAGAGAGAGAGAGAGAGAGAGAGAGAGAGAGAGAGAGAGAGAGAGAGAGAGAGAGAGAGAGAACAAGAAGAACAAGAAGAACAAGAAGAAGAAAAAGAAGAGGAACTACAACAACAACAACAACAAACAACAACAACAACAGAATACAGCAGTAGCAATCAACCCAGATTGAAAGAATCAAAACAAAAAAAAAGTCTTGTATGGCTTGACCATGCCCTCATTCTGTGACATTTTCCTATAGAGGGTGAAAGGGTCATCGTCAGGGTCAGCGCTAATTAGGTCATTTCAGGCCAGACACCACGTGACGTCAGCACCCAGTGAAGGTCGAACGTGGGCAGGAGAACTGGAAGAATACTGTCCACTCCCCGAACACCAAATATAATGATATGTAGAAGGAAAAAAAAAGATAAGTTAATTAATTAATTATTTGATTAACAAAAGAAGGGGAAAAATAGGTAATCCATGATCTGCATGCAAGTAAGTCATATCAAAAACAAACAAAAGATCCCAAAACAACCCCCACCCCCACCCCCCCAAAAAAAAAAACCTGCAAAAAACAACATCAACAACAACAAAAACCCATACATAAATCTAAAAAAAAGAATTTTTTTTACAACCTCTGTAAACCACAAGAAAAGAGAACAATAACTGTACAAAAAGGTTGTCTCGTGTGTCTGTTTTTTTTCTTTCTCACAATGATTATAAGTACCAAAGGAAAAAAAACATCCGAGACATCATCACAAAAGGTAAAAATAGAGAACGGAATAAACATATTGAAAAGGCGGGAAAGAAAGGTAAAGGTGTCCCATAACCTATTGGTCATAGGAGAGCGAGGCGTCAGAGACCTCACTTCTCTAGGGGCCAGCTATGTTGAGGGCGGCGCCCATCTCCTCTCCCTCACTGCTTTACCTTTCCCTGACCCTAAAGAGGGCAGGTACCATTGACAGCTGCGTGAACTGGGAGACAGTACTAATATACCAAGGCGCGCAAACTGTTACCCATCCAATGGGTAACCACGCTCGTTGCTGCTTAACATTGACTGGGGGAAAGCGAGTGCTCTGACCGCTGAGCTATCCCGTCCCCGCAATATTAGAGAAGGGAATAAAAGACATTGAAAAGCTGCACAGGAGATGGCCTTCAGTTGTTTGACGTTCCCCAGCTTAACACCTTGAGGTCACCCAGAATGTTATTCACTCTGTCTCACTCATCCCACCTGGGAACAGAAGACAATATTTACAAAATGCATACACACGGGGACTGGATGAAAAAAAGCACAAAGTGCTTATTCCATTATCCTCGATATAAAAGAATAAAATAAAATAAATTAAAAGATAATAATTAATTAATTAATGGGAATCTTGTGAGCTGTTAAGTACACACTGAATGAGAAGTTTGTGTGTATTGACTGTTTTTAACTAACTACCTCACATAACACATGCGACGATAACAACAAACAACAACAGCGACAAACAGCAAAATGAATGATAAAAGTCTTATCAAGTCAGTTCTTTAAAAAAAAATTAGGTGGAATAACGTATTCGAAAATGTTACAAGCCCAAACCCCTTGACCCCCCCCCCCCCCCCCCCCCGTAAAAAATCATAAATGAAATGAAACGACATAAGATAATAATTGTCATTATTCCTTTGCGCAATGCTTGTTTTCTGTCGCGTACACTTACCAGCTTTCCTTCACACAAACTAGCTTTCTTGGCCCTTAGGCGCTCTCCTGTCGCCACAAATCGACGCCACACCTATCCAAGATGGTGGGAGAGAGTGTATGCATACAGTACGATACTGTCTTGGTGCCGTGGGGTCTTTTACCGTGCAAAAGTCGGGTTGGACGGGGCTGGAAAACGGCTCATTTCGCTGGCATCTGTGCTCAAAACGGCACCTTTTTCGGGCGGGGGGTGGGTATGCGGCGCGACACGCGCGCGCGCGCGCTGGTGTTTATCAGTGAATTTGATTGTGTGCGCGCATGTGGCAGCGACCCTCCAGTTTACCCTGGTGCATCATATTGCTGTTATTGTCATTATTCCTTTGCGCAATGCTTGTTTTCTGTCGCGTACACATAACAGCTTTCCTTCATACAAACTAGCTTTCTTAGCTCTTGGGGGCTCTCCTGTCGCCACAAATCCGACGCCACACCTATCCAAGATGGTGGGAGAGAGTGTTATGCATACAGTTCGATACTGTCTTGGTGCCGTGGGGTCTTTTACCATGCAAAAGTCGGGGTTGGACGGGGCTGGAAACGGCTCATTCGCTGGCATCTGTGCTCAAAATCGACACCTTTTTCGGGCGGGGGGTGGGTATGCGTGCGCATTTAAAGAAAAAAAAAATTAGGTTCTTAATATGTATTATGAAAATGTAAAGAAAGAACAGCAAAAATAAGTGAAACGATATTTGGTAAGGAAAAAAATACAGATGAACTACTTTATCGCCAAATCAATTAACCATACAGCAATTTTTTCTCTAAGGAGCACAGGAGCAAAATAAAGACAAAAAATAAAAACAATCAAGCAAACATACATGACCAGTTAGATCTACAGAAAAAAACAACAACAATTCCAACAAAAAGAAACAAACACATAGAAAACCAACTTAACTGAATACACTGTCACAACAATAACATAAACAAAAGCAAAACTAACAATGACACAAACATCAAAATTGAAAGACAAGAGAAAAGAAGGAAGAAGATACCGAACAAAAGGAAGGTATTAAAGAAAAAAAGAAAAAAAAATTAAGAAGAAAAAAGAAGAGAGGGGGAGAGAGAGAGAGAGAGAGAGAGAGAGAGAGAGAGAGAGAGAGGAGAAGAGAGAGAGAGAGAGAGAGAGAGAGAGAGAGAGAGAGAGAGAAGAGAGAGAGAGATGAGTTATTTTATTTTATTCTTTTATATCGAGGATAACGAATAACACTCATGTGCTTTTTTACATCCAGTCCCCGTGTGTCATGCAGTTTTGTAAATTGTCGCTGTTCCACCGGCACACGATGGCCTACTCTTACGAAAAGCGGAACAGGATTTAACGTGTGCGCAAGATGTTCTGCGCTGCACCGGGGCCTCGGTTTAAAGTCTCATCCAATGGATGAGACTGGAGTCAGAGAGAGAGAGAGAGAGAGAGAGAGAGAGAGAGAGAGAGAGAGAGGGTTATTTATTGTTATATTGAGGATAATACGATAAGCACTCTTGTGCTTTTTTACATCCAGTCCCCGCGTGTATGCAGTTTTGTAAATGTCGCCTGTTCCCACCGGCACACGATGGCCTACTCATACGAAAAGCGGAACAGGATTTAACGTGTGCGCAAGATGTTCTGCGCACGGGGCCTCGGTTTATAGTCTCATCCAAAGGATGAGACTAGAGAGAGAGAGACAGAGAGAGAGAGAGAGAGAGAGAGAAGAGAGAGACAGAGAAGAGACAGAGACAACAGACAGACTGACAGACAGAAAGATGACAGACAACAAAAAAATCAGAGAATACAGACAAAAACAGAGATAGAAAAAAAAAACTTGTAAAAAAGAACAGAGAAAAAAAACGTAGTAAAAAAGAACAAGCAAATTTACTGCCAAAGTAATCTTCTTTTTCTGTATTTTTTCCCTTGCCCCCCCCCCCCCCCCCCCCCCCCAGCCCCTTTTCTTTTTTTCTCTTTTTTTTTTCTCGAACTGTGCTATCTGAACTGTGAGCATTTTTCACTTCACTGACACGACTGCGTGAGCGAGCGAAGGTGCGTTTGAATCTGTTGCATTTCAAACAGACCCACAGCTTGCAAGAGGGAGACACCAGCCGAACTGCCAAGACAGTATATGGGGGGAGAAAAAAACCTCAGAAGACATTTAGTTTCAACAGAACATGGTGGATACGAGGGACAGGAGCGTCCGTCGACCATTTTTCTCCAAGCTGGTCTGTTTGTCTTCAAGCTGGAGCAAGCAGCCATGATTCCTGCTCCCATGTTCACCATAGCTCTACTAGTCAAGTCATGGCAAGCTTTTGTGAGTAGAGATTGTTTGTCTAGGAGTAGATGTGTGGGTTGGTTGGTTCTGTTGTTGTTTTTGTTGTTGTCATCGTCGATTGTTTAAGAGTAGATAATTATGTTGACTGGTTGCTCTGTTGTTGTAGTTATTGTTCTTGTTGTTTTTATCGTTGTTGTTTTTGTTATCGTCGTTGTTGAACGTTCCCCAGCCCATCTTGAACTTTGAAGGCCCTCAAACGAGTGGCTCGGTAGTGGCTCATACCCGGATCGATCCCAAACTGTAGCAATTGCTATCACAATGCTCTAACCACTAGGATATCCTCTGTTACCCCCACCCCCCACCCCCACCCCACGCTCTCTAAGTGAAAATTACGGGTACTTAATTAGTTGTTTATTTTTAGTTGACAGTGTAGTACTTGAAAGGATTACATGATGCTGAAGTGAAAGTTACCAGAGCCACTGAAACTGAATGAGGTGATAGCCCTGATACGGCTTTCGTGGTGGGTAGGGCTATAACCATGAATTAAAACGGAATATAAAGCTAGAGATGGTCACATCTATTTGTGACAGCAACCTTTGCTAGAAACTGTCACCAAACCTGCTATATGACTAAATAACCAGAAATTGCTAAAGTTTGATGATAATTATGAGTCTTTCTGTGAAACTGAACAAGCATTTTATTTCAGGCTGACCAAATCGAACAGACACAAAGCTGCCACCCTGGTGCACCTAGCAAGAATTGACATCCCCGCAGAACCTAACGCTTGCATCATAGCTCAGGTAAGTTTTCTATAAATTCACGCCATTACACTTTCTAAAGCCGGAACGTCCTTTTTTATTTTCCTCGGCTAGAGCTCCGAGGTTTACGAATGGTGAGATATTGATGTACGCGACTCTTTTAAGGTAACTGCATTCCGACATAGGGGATGGTGTCTTAAACTTTTGAAGCGTAGTTTTTGGTTTTTTATTCATTCCTCGGCTAGAGCTCCGAGGTTTACCAATGGTGAGATTTAAAAGTTCGCGACGTTTTTTGTTTTGTTCACAACTTTAAGGTAGCTGCATTCTGACATAGTGGAATGACGTCTTAAACTTCTAAAGCTGTACGTTTTTATTTTATTTTTATCATTCCTCGGCTAGAGCTCCGAGGTTTACCAATGGTGAGATATTAATGTACGCGACATATTTTTACCCCCTATTTTAAGGTAACTGCATTCCTGACATAGGGGGATTGGTGTTGTAAATTTCTAAAGCCCTACGTTTTTTTTATCACTACTCAGCTAGAGCTTCGAAGTTCACCAATGGTGAGATTTTCTAAGTTCGCGACCGTTTTTTACCCACCACTTTAAGGTAGCCGCATTCCGACTCCTAAATTTCTAAAGCCGTCTTTCTTTTATCGTTACTGGGTTAGAGCTCCGAAGTTCACCAGTAGTGAGATTTTGAAGTTCGCGACCGTTTTTTTTCACCATTTTAAGGTAGCCCATTCTGAAGTAAGAGATTGCGTCTAAACACACCAGTGTGCATGCATTAAAAAAAAAATCTTGTCAGCCGTTCTTACCTAAACGCAATGGCCTTCTCTTCCGAAAAGCAGAAGAGATTTTAACGTGTGCGGAAGATGTTCTGAGTGCGTTCGCACACAAGAACTCAGGATTATTCTCATCCGAACGATTTTCGAGGAGGTAAGGGAGGAGGGAGAGGGAGGGAGCGGAGTATGTACTGAACTTCAGGGGGGGGAGGGAGGGAGGGAGAGGAAGAGAGCGGAGTATGTACTAATAACTCCAAAAGGGGGGGGGGGGGGGTTTTGAACGGGCTGTCTCGGTGGTGGCTCGAACCCGGCTCGATCTTGGGCGGTCAAATAAAACGCTCTGACCACTAGGCTACCCCCGCCCCCTCTCGTATACATATTTTAAAACCTACGTTCCTTAAGTGGTAGCTGTTTGCATAGTCAGCCATCTGGGGTTTCGGGGGAAAATTTTGACATCCATTCTTACCACCCGAATTGGCCTACTCTTTCGAAAGGCATAAAAGGTGTGTGTGCAAGATGTTCTGCGTGCGTTCGCACACTGGGACTAAGGATTTTTTTGGGGGGAGAGAAGTAGGTACTGATGTTGAACTCGAGGGGAAACATTCCCTCAGATGGGTGTCTCAGTGGTGGCTCGGAACTCGGGCTATTTATTTCTTTATTTATTTATTCCGTCTTTCTTTTATATCGAGGATAATGAAATAAGCACTCGTGTGCTTTTTTTTTTACATCCATTCCCCGTGTGTATGCCGCTTTGTAAATCTTGTCGTCTGTTCCCACCGGCACACAATGGCCTACTCTTACGAAAAGCGGAACAGGATTTAACGTGTGCCAAGATGTTCTGCGTGCGTTTGCACATGAGGCCTTGGTTTATAGTCTGATCCGAAAGACTTGGGGAGAGTGGAGTCAGCACTGATGATAACTCCATGGACAAAATCCCCCCCGAGTGGGAATCGAACCAGGGTCGTCAAATTGCGAGCGCAATGTTCTGACAACTAGGCTATCCCATCCCCGATCAGATCACAAGCACAGCACTTTGACCACTAAGGTTATCCCACCCCCCTTTTGTACTGATCTATTTTTTTTTTAAAGAGGTTAACTAGACTATGTAATTATAGTAATGTCCATGGTCTTTGTCACCAGATCTTCACCAGTGACCGTGACCCTTCTCACCAGAGATCATGGAGACGCCATCGCCACGATGTTGGAGCACATGACCCTGGACTTTGTCCAAGATCCCCATGACTAAAGTAGACAGATGCTAGATGGAGGGGAGGAAGGGTTTAGAATGGGAGATAGGAGAAAGTGCTGCACCAAATCCCTGAAGGGCAGACCTAGCGCACTGCCTGGTTCCGTTGTCCAGTGCACAGCCTGGTTCCGTTGCCCAGGGATCTAGACCAATCCAAGGCCGTCTTCATCTTCGACTGGATTGAAAAACGAAGTAGGAAGGAGTTTGGGGGTGTAGGTATCAGAGTGGCGTCTATAGGACCTCCCATCTCTGATAAAAACTTCAGGGACTAAATGTGATGAGAGCAGTAGGGGCTGTGGTCTCTTTGTGGGCATCCGCTCTCTGCGACATTATTTTCACCGACCGTATCTTTCTTCTTCAAACGCTCAGACAGCAACTGATGTTTTCTGTCATATGAGCGAAATGCGCTAAACTGCCGTTAACGCCTGCACAAGTCAGGCCCAGCGCATTCGGCTTCGGCGTGTGTGTACGTAACCCACCGTATGAGGTTGACAAGCATTGAACACGCCACTACCCCTGCTTTGCACACTTCAGGCGTGTCAGTACAGACTGCAGCCTGTCAACGTGCGTGTGTGTGTGCACACTGTCCACAAAAGTCACCCAGTCACTTTCATTTTTCTTTTAGCTCGAATCAAAATTTGTCCCTGAAGTTCACTGCAAGGCTCACTGACCAGAGTTGAAAACTTTCCTTATCCTCAGTGGTCACAAAGAGAGAGCCCACCAATCGTATCGTTGAACAAGAATTCGGGTGTCCTGAATCGGCACCACATGCCAACCCTCGCACACCGTTCAGTGCTCATGAGGGGAAGGGACACCTTACGCCCCCAAACATGGTATTGAAGCACTTCCCAGACCTTCTGGGTCACTCCACTTCTTGCTCTGAAACCTCAGAAGTCTAGCATTGGTGTCGACAGTGTCATGGGGATCGAATCACAGTTCGGGGCTTGTGTGTCTCTCAACAGTATCAAGAACTAGCATCTTCGCTGCAGCAACAACGAGTTAGTCACCGTTGCAGCATCAATATAGCGTCGCCGCAACATCAAGATCATTGTCGCCGTAGCAAAATCATCGTCGCCGCAGCAAGTGTTAATCGCCAAATCACCATCAGAGTTCGTCGCCGCAGCAGTATCAAGTTCATTTTGTCCGCAACATCAAGATTATTGCTGCCGCAACAACAAGGAGTAAGTGAACTAAGCAGAAGATCAACACCCAGATCAGAACGCTTGAAAGAGTCAGCACAGAAGAAGATATGCAGAACAAGACAAGGAGGTGAAGAAGATGACAAGAGCCGACAAGAAAGACTACATAGAGAAACTGGCAGATGAGGCAGAGGAGTCAGCAGGTAGAAATGATCTAAGACGCTGTACAAGATCAACAAACAGCTGAACAATGGGTTTAAAAACTGTGATGTGCCAGTGAAGGACAAAAATGGAAAGGTTGTTGAGGGAGAGGCAGAAAACTACAGCGTTGGAGGGAACACTTCGAGTCGGTTCTGAACAGACCGGACCCCCTCAGCTAGCAGACATCCAGCTGGCAGATATAGACCTTGACATCTGCACCGATCCACCAAGCCTGGAAGAGGTGACAGCAGCAATCAAGGCAATGAAGAGCGGCAAGGCACCAGGGGCGAATGGTGTGACGGCAGAGATGTTTAAAGGCAGATATGGATGTGATGGCTCCCATTCTGACTGAGATCTTCAGGAGGATTTGGGTAGAAGGTCAGATCCCTGAAGCATGGAAAACTGGTCTCATCTTCAAGTTGCCCCAAAAAGGGAGATCTTGGAGACTGCAACAACTGGAGGGGCATAACACTTCTTTCCCTCACCAGTAAGGCCTTCAGCAGGATTGTGCTGTCCAGATTGAGGCAGCCCTTGAGAAGGACCTCTGACCACAGCAAGCAGGTTTCTGCCCGGGCGATCCTGCTCAATCACATCTTCACTCTACGCCAGATTCTGAGCAGAGCAATGAGTGGAATACATCGCTGTACGTCAATTTCATTGACCTGGAGAAGGCGTTTGACAGCATCCACCGAGAGTCCTTAGGAAGATCCTAAGGCACTATGGAGTCCCTGCAAAACTTGTCCAGGTCATTGCAATGTTGTACGGCGACTTCAAATCCCAGGTGATCTGCGACACAGAGCTCACGGAAGCCTTCAGCGTCAGCACAGGAGTGAAGCAGGGCTGCATCCTATCGCCGTTCCTCTTCATCCTGGCCATGGACTGGATTATGAAGAATTCCATGGACGGAGAGAGGAGAGGGATCAGATGGACCATGACAATGACAGCAACAAAAACGGTGGAAGATCTGGATTTTGCCGATGATATCGCCCTGCTGTCACACCGCCACCAAGCCATGCAGGAAAAGACAGATGTCATGGCAAGAACTGCTGAAAGCCTTGGCTTGAAAATCAGCACCAAGAAGACAAAGAACATGAGAATGAACGCCAGAGTCCAAGAGAACATCAGACTGAATGGGGATCAGATCGAGGAAGTAAATGACTTCACCTATCTTGGATCCACAATGTCAAACACAGGAGATGGGGAGGTGGAGATCCGGGCTCGACTTGTAAAAGCCAGCCAGGCCTTCGTCTCACTCAGGAGCACATGGAAGGCAGGGAACATACGCCTGAAGACCAAATTAAGAATTTTCAAATCAAACGTGATTAGCACCCTCCTTTATGGATCAGAGTCATGGAAGATGACCAAGACCATCAGCAACAAACTTGATGTCTTCCAAAACAGATGCCTCAGATGCATTCTACACATCTTTTGGCCGAATACCATCACCAATGAAGAACTCCACCGAAGAACAGAAACTGAACCCATCTCCATGCAAATCAAACGGAGGCGTTGGCGATTGATAGGACATGTGCTCCACCAGCAGACTACAGCCATATCCAGAATCGCCCTACGATGGACTCCAGACGGTCGAAGAAAGAGAGGCCGCCCCAAGGAAACTTGGAGGAGAACAGTAGAGAGGGAGATGAAGGAAAAGGGTTGGACATGGGGCCGTCTGGAGCGTATTTCAGCCGACCGACATCAGTGGCGGGCTCTAGTTGAGGCCTTATGTGCTACCTGAGCACAAAGAGGACTAGATAGATAGATAGAACAACGCTGGAGCATCAAGAGCTAGCATCGTCGCCGGAGCAGCATCAAGACCATTGTCGCCGCGCCAAGGTATAGTCGCCTTTGCAAAGTCAAGGTCGTGGACGCAGAAACATTACGAGTTCGTCGCCGCAGCCTCAGCATCAACATCACCGTCGCTGCATCAACATCACCGTCACCGCATCAACATCACCGTCGCCTCATCATCATCATCGTCGCCGCATCAACATCGTCGTCGCTGCATCAATATTGTCGCCGCTGCATCAGATCATCGTCACCGAGCAACATCATCGTCACCGGAGCAACATCATCGTCACCGGAGCAACATCATCGTCACCGAGCAACATCACGTCGTCGAGCATCATCATCGTCGCCGCAACGTCAAGATCATCGTCGCCGCAACATCATCATCGTCGCCGGAGCAGCAAGATCATCGTCGCATCAAGATCATTGTCGCCGCAGCAACATCAAGATCATCGTCGCCGCAACATCATCGTCGCCGCAACATCATCATCGTCGCCGGAGCAGCAAGATCATCGTCGCATCAAGATCATTGTCGCCACAAAAACATCATTGTCTCCGCAACATCATCATCGTCGCCGGAGCAGCAGGATCATCGTTGCATCAAGATCATTGTCGCCGCAGCAACATCAAGGTCATCGTCGCCGCAACAACATCATCGTTGCCGCAACATCATCATCGTCGCCGGAGCAGCAAGATCACCGTCGCATCAAGATCATTGTCGCCAGAGCAACATCAAGATCATCGTCGCATCAAGATCATCGTCGCTGGAGCAACATCAAGATCATCGTCGCATCAAGATCGTTGTCGCCGCAGCAATATCAAGATCATCGTCGCGGCAA
>CM060336.1:5762046-5772046 GCA_030674155.1 Stramonita haemastoma
CACACGCACACACACCACACACACACACACACACACACACACACACACACACACACACCACACTCACACATAAGAACTCTACACACACAAACTCATACACACAACTCATACACAACACACACACCAACACACACACACACACACACACACACACACACACACACACACACACACACACACACACACACATCACACAACACACACACACACACACACACACACACACACACTCACACACACACACACACACACACACACACACACACACACTGCGTTTGTGTATATATGTCTGTGCGCGTGCGTGCGCGCGTGTGTGTGTGCGTGCGTTTGTGTGCGTGTGTGTGCGCGCGTTCATGTATGTGCTTGCGTGTGTGTGTGTGCGCGAGCGTGTGTGTGCGTGTGAGCGTGTGAGCGTGTGTGCGTGTATGCGTGTTTAGAAGGTAGTTGTGGGGAGGAGATAGTCTGGTTGAAAGGAGAGGCAAAGACATGACAAGGAAGTTGAGGAGGGGTAGGGATGCACATAGAGCGGTGAGAGGACAGGCAGAGAAAAGGAGTCTGGCTTTTGTTTTCTTACAAGATCCATTTTGGGGTGTGTTTTTTTTAAAAATGGATGCAACTCGTTCAAAAAATTTTCGGACTTGAAATCACCTTATTCTAAGTGTTCTTACATGGTTTATTATGGGCTTTTAAGAAAAATGGATGCAACTCGTTCAAAAATGTTTCGCACTTAAAATCGCCTTATTATAAGCATAATGGAATAAGCGCTCAAGTGCTTTTTCCCCTAAAATCCAGTCCCCGTGCGTGTGCGGTTTTGTAAGAGTTGTGTCGTCCGTTCCTGCTGACACACACTGGCCTACAAATTTTGAACGGCAGAATCGGGTTTTAACGTGTGCGGAAGACGTTCTGCGTGGGTTCCCACACTGGGACCTCGGTTTATAGTCTTCTTCGAAAAGACTTTTCGAGGAGATAGAAAAACCTGGAAATTTTACGGGCACTTTTTGCTGTTGATAGGACTGGTGAT
This sequence comes from Stramonita haemastoma, assembly GCA_030674155.1. NCBI lineage: Eukaryota > Metazoa > Mollusca > Gastropoda > Neogastropoda > Muricidae > Stramonita > Stramonita haemastoma. The sequence goes on from CM060336.1 coordinate 5,763,068, forward strand.
TCTGATTTAAAGCTCCAGGCTATTTGCGAGGTATATGCCATTGTGTCTACAGCTACACACCATTTGTTTACCTGCTGTTGTGTCCACATGAATTCTAACATTCAGACCGACCAGCTGACAGACAACCCTTGCATGCTGTTGAATAACTCTTACCCTAACACTTAACCTCAACACTAACCCCTGGCCCCACATGTGGACACAAAAAGGCAGATAGATAAAACGGTCTGTGCTGACACTTTGGCTCAAAATTTTTTCTTTCCTCGCGGTTGGTGGGAGGAGGCGTTGGGGTGATAGATTTTTTTTTTTTAGAGAAAAGGATGCTAGGAAGGGGGAGGAGAGGAGGAAGGGCCTACTTCTCCGAAAAGCGGATCAGGTTTTAACGTGTGCGTAAGATGTTCTGTGCGCGTTCGTACGCGGGACTTCGGTTTATAGTCCGGTCCGAAGAACTTTTGGGGGGAATAGAGTCAGCGCTGACCCCCAGGGGAAAATATCTCCTTAAATGGGATTCGAGCTGGGGTTAGCAGCGCAATGGGCAACACCCTAACCAACCAGGCTATCCCTCATCCCTGAGAGAGGGAGAGGGGGAGAGGGGGAGGGACACACACACACACACACACACACACACACACACACACACACACACACACACCACAGCACACACACATACACGCACACACACATACACACACACACCACACACACACACCACACACGCACGCACAAGCACGCACATGCACGCACGCACATGCACGCACACGCACGCACACGCACACGCACGCACACACACGCCACACACACGCGCACACGCGCACACACACACACACACACACACCACACACACACACACCACACACACACACACACACACCACACACACACACACACACACACACACACACACACAGAAAGGGCGGTGGAGGGGAGGGGAGATGGTGCGAGTACTTTATTTTTTTGAGGATAATGGAATAAGTACACATGTCCGTTCCCACCGGCACACAATGACCTACTCCTCTGAAAGCGGAACGGGTTTTAACGTGTGCGCAAGGTGTTCTGCGTACGTTGGCCCCGTGTGGCCTCGGTTTAGTCTCATCCAAGGACTTTGGGGGGAGGGGGGGGGGGCAGTGGAGTCGGCACTATGTGTGTGTGGTGTGTGTGGGGTGTGGTGTGGGTGTGGTGTGTGGTGCGTGCGCGTGCGTGTGTGTGTCCGTGACCCCTGCAGACAAATCTAGAAAATGGTATACCATAGGTATTTCTCATCACCAGTGAATCGTCGGCGTGTTTTAAGAAAAATGCTCTAAGCCGTTGTTCGACTTGCGCGGATTGTAAAATCGATTACTAAAAAAAAAAAATGATCACCGTAAATTTGGAAAAGGATTGAAGCGAAGTAGTGGAAGTGTCGCGTAAAAAATTGCAGTATTTTTGATAAAAAAAAAGAATGGTCCGTGTAATTGTTATTGGCCAACCTTGCAGAAGCAAAGGCGGGATAGCTCAGTGGTCAGAGCACTCGCTGGTAGCATAGAGGGTTGGTTTCCCACCCTCTGTACTACTACTCTCGCTATCCCCGAGCTTAGGTTAAGCAGCGTTGAGTGTGGTCACCTCTTGGAAGGGTGACCAACCGTTCATGCACCTAAGCTTCAGTACAGTCCCCCAGTTTACCCCAGCCACGAATTGGGTACCTGCCCTCTTTTAGGGTCAGGGAAGGTGAAACAGCGAGAGAGACGGACGGGATGGACACTGCCCTCAATATGCTGGATCTCGGAGGATCTCCCAGAGCCCAGTCCGTTGGAGGTGTGTTGTTGCGGCCCTTTGTTCCCCAGGGAATTCATAGGCATAAGTTAGTCAGAGAAGCTGAGGTCTCTTACACTTCGTTCCCCAACGACTGCATAGGCTATGGGAGCATGTTTTTTTTAACACCTTTTACAACCTTTTTAAGTGCTTTTACAATTTAGTTTTACTCTAGTGACTGGGTGAATGATTGAAAACCCCATGTGTCGGCATGTTTATGCTTTTGGGTTGCAAATATTAAAAGTCGATTCTCTGATAGTAGGCTTCAACAATCAGAATGTGTAGAGAAAATGTTTCTTTAGAGGATTTACAAATTTGTTGTAAACAGCATTGCTTCCATTTTTCCTATATTTATTTCATGACGGTCCTGTACAGACTTCATAAATTACTTTAATTTTTTTTTTGCTTTTTTTTTTTTTTTGGGGGGGGGGGGGTTAGGTGGTGAGCACACACCACAGGCACATGACTACCCAACTCACTTTCTTTTCTGAGGATAAAGCAAGCTTTTCTTTAAAATTGATAAGCTGATGTTTTACACTTACCCATTTCGAGGGTCTGTGTTTTCTGGCTGTAAAGATAACACGGTTGGAATTTAGCTTTTTCTCACTTGTTTTAAAAGCATATTGGAATGAACATTGTGGTCTGAGATATATCGAATGATGGTGTGAGAATTCAAAAACTAACAATTGTCAGTGGGTCAGTCACTGTGTCACTGCTGGTCAGAGCATTGGGAAAAGCCTACCTCCCCCTTCAGCAAAAAAAAGGCTGGAGTTAGGGTTGGGTAGCCGGCTCGCAGCTGAAATAGAATTGAAACTCCAAAATGACTTGTAAAATCTGGTTGTCAAATCTTGATGAAATGTTAGACAAATCACCCCCCCCCCCCCCCCCCAAACAAGAATAAAACAAAAACTCGACAAAGGTCTTTGTTCAAAATTCTCTTAATGAATGAATGGCGGTGTGTTTAGTGTAGAGTATGTGCACAAGACCTCAGATACAGCTCTCTCTGTCTCTGTCTCTGTCTCTCTCTGTGTGTCTGTCTCTGTCTCTGTCTCTGTCTCTGTCTCTCTCTCTTTTCTCGCTCTCTCGCTCGCGCGCGCACACACAAACACAAAGTCCTTCGGATGAGACTATAAACCGAGGCCCCGTGTGCGAACGCACGCAGTACAGCTTGCGCACACGTTAAATCCTGTTCCGCTTTTCGTAAGAGTAGGCCATCGTGTGCCGGTGGGAACAGATGACAATATTTACAAAAACTGCATACACACGGGGACCGGATGAAAAAAAGCACATGATTGCCTATTCTGTTATCCTCGATATAAAAGAATAAATAAATAGAAACACACACACACACACACACACACACACACACACACACACACACACACACACACACACACACACACACACACACACACACACACACACACACACACTCAAACAAACTCCGTGCATCAAAATTACGGAAACAACTGTGACTGGTTTAAATAAATTTAAATTCCTGTCAGAAATAAAAATTCATCCACAAAATACCTAAAATCTTTATTTTCCAAAATATCTCGCGTATTTAATTAAATGCATTCCGAACAAAATTTGTTTACAACACACACACACACCACACACACACACACACACACACACACACACACACACACACACACCACACCACACACACACACACACACACACACACAACAACACACACACACACACACACACACACACACACACACACACACATATATATATATATATATAATATATATATATATATATATATATATATATATATATATAATAATATAACATGCGCACAGACAACGACGACAGACACGCACACACACACGCACACACACACGCGTATGCACGCACACACACACAACACACACACACAAACACATATATATATATATATATATATATATATATATATATATATATATATATAATAGATAGATAAGATATATAGATAGATATATAGATATATATATATATATAATTTTATGAAATAAAATGAATTGAAATGAACCCAAAATAATATCAGAAAAAAACAACATGGAAGAATGTATTTTAAAATGTCCTTGAAGAAGCGTACACAGTTTGAAAATCCACTATCAACTCACGTGTTCTGATCACAGTAAAAGTACCACCATTCATCCCATTCCTACAGAGATTTTTAACAGACCAAATGAAGCGATGAATCGATACGGCAGAAACTAAGCACGGCAGTGTATGAATGTGTGCGTGCGTGTGTGTGTGTGTGTGTGTGTGTGTGTGTGTGTGTGTGTGTGTGTGTGTGTGTGTATGTGTGTGTGTGTGTGTGTGTGTAGTGCGTGCCTGGCGCGCTGTGTGTGTACGTGCTACGTGTGTTGTGTGTGTGTGTGCGTGCGCGCGCGGCGCGCGCGTGTGTGTGCATGTGTGTGTGTTTAAACAGAATCACAATGAAGGCTTGACCAAAAAATAATTAGTTGTTGACACAGATTTCCAGCATAGAGGAGGGTGGAGTGGGGAGGGGAGGGCGAGGGGGCGGGAATAATAATTATTTTTTTATAATGAAAGAACGCTTATTATCCTCCACAAAAGGACAAACGCAGGGGAAAAAAACAAGAACACTAGGATGGGGGTGGGGGGGGGGTGGGGGGGTTGAGAAGGTCAATGTAAGCATCTAAAATAGGACAGAAGCAGACAAGAAGAAGAAGACGAGAGGAGGAGGAGGAGAGTAGGCAGAGGTAGAAGAGAAGAAGCAGAAAAAGGAAGGAGGAGGAAGAGAGGAGAAGAGGACGAGAAGGAGGAGAGAGAGGAGGAGAAGAAAGGAGGAGGAAGAGAGGAGAAGAGAACGAGGTGGAGGAAGGAAGAGAAGAGGAGGAAGAGAGAGGAGGAGAGAAGGAGGAGGAAGAGAGGAGAAGAGGAACGAGGTGGAGGAGGAAGAGAAGAGGAGGAAGGAGAGGGAGGAGGAAGAAGAGGGAGAAGGAGGAAGAGAAGAAGGAAAGGAGGGAGAAGAGGAAGGAGGAAGAAGAGAAAGAAGAAGAGGAGGAAGGAAAAGAAGGAGGAGAAGGAAAGAGGAAGGAGGAAGGAAGAAAAAAGATGGAAGAAGAATTGCTGCAGGCGAGAGAGAGAGACAGACAGACAGACAGACAGACAGACAGACAGAGAGATAGACAGAAACATAGACAGACAGAGACATAGACAGACAGAAAGACACACAGAGAGAGACATAGACAGACAGACAGGCAGACAGACAGATAGACAGACAAAAACATAGACAGACAGAGACATAGACAGACAGACAGACACATACATGCACACACACACACATACACACACACACACACACACACACACACACACACACACACACACACACACACACACACACACACACACACACACACACACACACACACACACACACACACACCGCGCGCGCGTTGTTAGTTAATTACAGAGTTCTGTTCTACTGTTATTAACTGGTTGTAGATTTTTTTCCCATAGTCCAACATCATACTAATAGTTAAATTATTTTCCCCCTAAGTACTCCTTAGCATTTTGTTTTATATGCTATTATATTTGCAACACACAAACACTTGCACGCATGAACGCAAGCTTGCACACTCATATATACACGCAAGCTCACACACACACACACACACACACACACACACACACACACACACACACACACGCGCGCGCGCGCGCGCGCGCGCGCGCGTGCGCACACACATACATACACACACTCACTCACTCACTCATTTCACTCTCTCTCACACACACACATACACACACACGCGCGCGCGCGGCGCGCACACACTCTCACACACACTCACACACACGCACGCACGCACACACACCATACACACACACACACACATGTCTGATATCACTATTTAGTGAAAGGATGTTAAACTGAAGAACTACACACACACACACACACACACACACACACACACACACACACACACACACACACACACACACACACACACACACACACACACACACAAACACACATACACTCCCCCCTCCCCTCGCTCACACACACACGCACACACGCACACACGCACACACACACACACCACACACCACACACACACACACACACACACACACACACACACACACACACACACACACACACACAGAAAGACAGGTTAACAGAAAGACAGACAGACAGAACATTAACGCACTTCCTTCAACAGCATAGATGTTTAACATTTATATGATCAGCTACCAAACTTGAAGTGGCATCGATTTTACAGGACCAAATTCGATAAACATTCATTTTGAAACAGAAAGTACCTTTTCGTAACACCCAATGTCCCACGTTAAAGAGAAAAGGGGGAGGGAGGTAGGGAGACAGAGACAGAGAGAGAAACAGACAGATACACAGACAGACAGACAAACAGACAGAACACACAGACAGACACACAGACAGACTGTGTGTGATGTTTTTGAAATTAACTTTGTGTCGCAAATGTACAGAGCACAGGAACTTGTCTCAGATTAAATTTCATAAAGAAAGAGAGAGAGAGAGAGAGAGAGAGAGAGAGAGAGAGAGAGAGAGAGACAGAGACAGAGACAGAGACAGAGACAGAGAGAGACAGAGAGAGAGAAACCCAACCCAACCCAACTCAACGCAACATGACATAGACTCAAACAATACTATCAACTGTAATAACAATACAACAGGCAATACTGCCACTGACGACAAGAAAAAGCAAATGTTGCCATCAAACTCTAAAAATCATGTGCCTGTTGTTTATTCATAGCAATCACTGCTCGAGCACACCATCCACTGGAGACTGGGCGGAAATGGAGAGGATGATGGGAAGAAAATGAAACATGGCTACCTGCATGTTTTAACAATCAAAGCAACAGATTAGCTTTCTGCTGCATATGAACAGAGAACAGGAGCCTGTTTCGGATGAAATTTCGTAAAAATTGAGAAATGTTTTCATTAGCCAACAAAATGCAGTTGAAAGTAAGATAAATTGCTCCCCCCCCCCCCCCCCCCCGTAATGAATGGCGTTGCATTATTAGCAAAGCTTATTCCCTGGCAGAGCAGCCCAAACTTCACACAGCAAAATATGCGATGGCTGTAAAGTTGTACACAATAATAATAATAATAATAATAATAATAATAATAATAATAATATAATGATAATAATAATAAATGGAACTATATAGCGCTATATCTTGCAAAAACAAATCAAAGTGCTTGACACAACACAATACAATGCAACACGAATCTACTACAGTACAGCACAATGTAATCTAACATAATGCAACACCACACCACACTACACTTTATAACACATCACACACCTACCACGATACAAAAACAAAACAACATCACACAACAGAGCAAAGCACAAGAAAGACGCTAATTAACACTAGGTCTTTCGGATGAGACAGTACGCTGGTTCCGTGTGCCATCCCATGAAGAACGTCTTGTGTACATTTTAAAACCTCTTCCGCTTTTTGGAAGAGTAGGCCACTGTGTGGTGGAGGAAACAGATAACATGATTTACAAAACCGCATATACCCGGGGACTAGATGTTTAAAAAAAAAAAGCACACGAGAGCTTATTACAATGTTCTCGAAATTAAAAAAATGAAATTAAACAAAAAGTAGTAAGTACTAAAAGGTAAAGTAAAGGAAGGTAAAGGTGTCCCATAACCTATATGGTCGTAGGGGAGCAAGAGGTCAGAGACCTCAGCTTCTCTAGAGGGCAGCATATTGAGGGCGGCGCCCATCTCCTCTTCCTCGCTGCTCTACCTTCCCTGACCCTAAAGAGAGCAGGTGCCCATTTACAGCTGGGCGAATTGGGGAACTGTACTGAAGCCAAGGCGGCAAACGGTCACCCATCCAGGTCACCCATCCAACTGGTAACCACAGTCCATGCTGCTTAACCTAGGCTTCAGGAAAACGAGTGCTCTGACCACTGAGCTATCCCGTCCCCTGGTAATACCAACACTGACAATAGCAGTAACAACAACACAACAAGCCACAGTACAGGCACTCATAAAGAACAAACGACTGTCAAACTCCACATCACGCGCCTGTTGTCTGTTAACAGCAACCAATGATCCTTGCAGACTGGGCGGAAGTGGAGAGGATGATGGGAAGAAAATGAAACATGGCTTCCGGCATTTTTGGACAATGGAAGCACAGAGATTAATTTGGTGTCGGATTTCTGCCGAGAAGGAAAAAGCAATCCCTAGTTATAAAAAACAGTAGAAATAAAACAAAAACCGTCATCGGAAAAAGTTTTAACTTGAAAACAGTGGTGGATGGGGAACAATGAAGGGCATTGTTTTTTTATGTAATGTATTATTATCCTTCTTTATTCTGAATTCAGAATAAAGAATGCCATCGGACCATATCATGAAGAGCTCCTGACTTCAGTGAAAAAAGCAAACTAAAGGGGTACAGGCACGTCACACGAACATCTGGACTGGCCAAGACTGTAATCCTAAAAGGAGGGAGACGAAGAGGCAGACAGAGGAAACGATGGGAAGACAACATCAGAGAGTGGACAGGGCTTGGGTGGAGCGATCTGCTATGGAGGGTGGAGGACTGTGGGGAGTGGGAGACACTGGTTGAAAAATCTTCAGTGGTGCCCCCACGGGACAGGTGAAGGGTGAAAGATTATTATCCTTGGACAGAGCAGTCAAGATTTCACTCGTAGAGATCTGCTGGAGCATAAGTGACATACAATACAAAACAAATGCAATACAACACAATACCATACACTACAACACAGTCTAGTATACAATACAGCACAACGTAACACAACACCAAACCATACCACATAACACGACCTCACCTCACGCCACATAACACAATACAAAATCCAAACCAACACAACACAATACATACAACAATACACACAGCAAATCACACCACAACACAACGTAACACAACAACAGTGTACAGAACTAGCAGTAGTAGCACTAACAGCACCAGTAGCACCAGTTATATGTTTGTTTGTCCGTCGTATTCGACGATGACCCCCAAAACAGCAGAGGAGGCAGCTGCCGTTTCGGAAACTGGGCAGAAATTTAATTATAGTGGAGATGCCTTGCCCACAGTACATCCCCACTTTCTCGGCCAAGAGGGCATCAGAACAGTCAGTGTTGGAGACGTTCTCCAAAGGCCAGCTAGCCCCCAGGGCTGCAGCACATAAGGACTGTGCAA
>CM060336.1:5777046-5787046 GCA_030674155.1 Stramonita haemastoma
GAAGTGAAGGAGACAAAAAGCAAACAATGAAAAAAATAGGGAGAAAGAAAATGATGAGAAAAAAGTGGAATAACAAGGAAGAAGGAGAAGAAAAGAGTAAAAACTGAGAAGAAAAGGAAAGAAAAAAAAGAGAAAAAGAAAAATAGAAAGAAAGAAAGAAAGAAAGAAAGAAAGAAAGAAAGAAAGAAAGAAAAGAAAGAAAGAAAGAAGATAAAAGAAGGGGAAAAAAGAAGAAAAAAAAGGAAAGAAAAGAAAACAAAAGGAAGGAAAGAGGGAAAAAAAACGGAAAGGAAGAAAGGAAACCTGAAAAATGACACAAAGAAAGACAAAGAAAAAAAAGAGACTGATACCACCACCACCACCACAATCATCATCATTAACAACCAACTGAAAAAAAAACAACCCACAAAACCCAACAACAACCAAACTGCAACACAAATAATGAAAGAAGATATGAGAAACAGCAACAATAGCAGCACAAAACAAATGGTCACCACATTCAAGAGATACAACAATAACAAAAGCAATCTACCCGGAAGTACCCAGAACCAATATTTTTCCAGCTCCACGTCACGTGTCTACCTACCTCGCTTTCACCCACAATTTGGTTGATTGTCCCATAATCCCCGGAGACAGAGCGGAAATTAAACGGCTTATGGGAAGGAACATGTCTGTCTATATATCATTATGATGACCTGAAGTATTGGAGGTCACGGTAGAGGGATGTATTGGCTTCTTTTGTTTTTACCTTTTGCTTTGGCTCAGTTTTCAGTTTGCTTTTTTTTCTTCTTTCTCTTGTGTGGCTATTTTACTGATTATTTAGGCTTTAGAGGGAACAACAGAAAGGAGACTGTCTACCTACCTACCTATCTACCTACCTACCTACCTACCTACCTACCTACCTATCTATCATCTATTTATCTACCTATACTATCCATCTATCCCTTAGTCTGGTGATCGTGGGGGCACCCCTGAAGACTTGACAACCAGTTCCCTCCATTTCTCTCTCTGTTCTGCCTTTCTCAGGTATGTTGAGTTCTAGGCCTGTCCATTCGCTGATGTTGTCCTCCCATCTCTTCCTTGGTCTGCCTCTCTTTCTTCCTCCTTGGACAGTCAGTGCCTTGCAGTATTGTTTTTGCACGTCATTTTGATCTTGTGACATGCCCATACCATTTAAGTTTACGCCTCTTTACGATTGTTAGAATTTTTTCGTAGGGACCAATGGTTTCCTGGATTCTGTTATGCACGTCTTCGTTGCTTATGTGGTCTCTAAAGGTGATACCAAGGAGTCTCCGGAAACATCTCATCTCTACCACCTGTACTCTTCTCTCCAAATCTGCAGTCAGGGTCCACGATTCACAGGCGTACATAAATATGGATATGACAAGGGAGTAGACAGGTAAAATAGAAAATCTTTCTTCGTTGAACACTCCGACAGCAAGTATCATTGTCTGTCATACGATCGAAAATGCGTTGCGCTGCCATTAACCGCCTGACAAGTCAGGCCCAGTGCATCTGACTTCAGCTTGGGAAGAATTGTTATCTTCTAAATTTTTGTCTGGAAAAAAAAAAAGCAAGAGAATGGACCAAGAAGGCAGAAAATAGACAAGGAGGAGATGACAGGAAGAAAAGGAACACGGCAGAAACAAAAAGAGGGATAGAAAAGAGGAAATTCCCAACACAGAATTACCAGAAAGTGGGGATGCTATTTATACTGACAGACCCCCTGGCATCCCCACAGGGGCTAGAAAAAGGAAAAGATGATAACGATGATAATGGTGCTAGTGGCGGGTAGTGGTGGTGGTGATGTTGCTGTCCAGTATTTCACATCCCCATGTGCAACTGCAAGGTTTTCATGAAACCAAAATTTCACGAATTTATTTCCAGACCTCTCCTCCCCCTCCCCCCAACCCTTCGCCTTCCCCCCTACCTGGATTACATAAAGCTTAACTGCATCAAAATCAGCAGACGTGGGTGTGTGGAAGTATTCACATTCAAACATTAGCAGATTACGGCCCACTCAAGCCACAATACAATCCTATTTCCAATAGCGCATTCTAGAAATGAAAGGAAATAATGTGGCCTTGCAAAAAAACAACAAACGAACAAAAAAAAAACCAGTCCAGATTTCATAATTGATCATGCAGCGCTTCGTGCAACAAATCGATCGTTTCATCCGCAACAAATAGGGTAAAAAACCATCAAGTGAAAGTAGAACTGTTTTTTGCTGAAACTCATAGCTGGCATATATAGAAGAAACTGCTTAAAACGTGGGACATGGTATGCTAGTGCCCCTCCCCCCCTCTCCTCTCCTCTCACACACACACACACACACACACACACACACACACACACACACACACACACACACACACACACACAGAGCATCTTTCCTCTCCCACCCACTCACTGCAGCCTTTCTACGTCAAAGCATCAATTATTTGAATAAATATTCCTTCTATTCACATCAGGTGACAGATCTGGTATATCTACAATACCATCAATTCTATACTCTTAGTTTTAATAAGGGGGAAATAAGGGGGGAAATCCCTTTTGTTTTACCTTTTAAAACATTTATTTATTCTTTTATATCGAAGATAATGGAATAAGCACTCATGTGCTTTTTTACATCCAGTCCCCGTGTGTATGCAGTTTCATAAATCTTGTCACCTGTTCCCACCGGCACACGATGGCCTACCCTTACGAAAAGCGGAACAAGATTTAACGTGTGTGCAAGATGTTCTGCGTGCGTTCGCACACGGGGCCTTTGTTTATAGTCTCATCCGAAGGACTTTGGGGGAGAGTGGAGTCAGCACTGATATTAACTCCAGGGGAAAAATCCTCTCGAACGGGAATCGGAGCCGGGTCGTCAAATTGCGAGCGCAATGTTCTGACCATTAGGCTATCCTGTCCCCCTTTGAATGGGTGTCTTAATGGTGGCTCAAACTCGGGTTCGAATCCCGGTCAACAGTTCGCGAGCACAACGCTCTAACCAAACAGAGGCTAAAATTGGAGTGCAGTCATTAATTTATCTACAATTTCCAGGGTTATAGTTAACAATGCCATCATCCCTGTGTGTGTAAGCGTGCGTGCGCGCGCGCGTGCGTGTAGAGGTAACTTGTACACAACGAATAACAAATAGTCATTAAAACTTGACAAAAGCAAGAAGAAAAAGAGTTAGAGGTCATTCTAATGATGTTAGTGATAATGAAAAACAAAGAATAAGAATCGCGAAGAAGAACTGCGAAGAAAAAGAATTGCGAAGAAGAAAAAGAATTGCGAAGAAGAAGAAGAGGAGGAATTGCAAAGAAAAAGAAGAAGAATTGCGAAGAAGAAAAGAAGAAAGAAGAAGAAGAAGAAGAAGAAGAAGAAGAAGAAGAAGAAGAAGAAGAAAAGAAGAAAACAACAAAAAACAACTACAAAAATAATAACAAGAACAGAACCAGAACAAGAAGACGAAAACTCAAACAAGAAGAACAAGCAAGAGAGAACAAGAACAAGACGAAAACAAGTACGATGAAGGGAATAAAAGTTGGATACGATGTCGAGGGAAAAAAGAAAAGCAGAAGAAGAAGAGAAGAAGAAGAAGAAGAAGAAGAAGAAGAAGAAGAAGAAGAAGAAGAGAAGAAGAAGAAGAAGAAGATGGAATGTAAAGAACAAGAAAAAGAACAAAAATCAGCTCTTTGTGTCTTTGACAGCAGCAGCAGCAGAACAATAATATTTGATCGATGTTAGCTTTGCGGGAAACTAGTCTCAAGAGATGCAGTTTAACACGTTACTAGCAGTGAGACTGTCAAAACTCTCTCTCTCTCTCTCTCTCTCTCTCTCTCTCTCTCTCTCTCTCTCTCTCTCTCTCTCTCTCTCTCTCTCTCTCTCTCTCTCTCTCTCTGCTCTCTCTCTCTCTCTCCCTCCTCTCCTCACACCTTCCTTCACCCCCCTACACACACCACAATCTATATTATATTTTATATCTTATTTATCTTTTATCTTTTATTCAGATAGAGAGTCGACATGAGATACCCACACCCGAGACAGACCAGCAGACAGACCACAGACAAAACAGACCAGACAGACAGACACAGAAGAAAGGCAGAGGTGTGTGTGTATTCGTCTGTGCACACGTGCGTGCGTGCGTGCGATGCGCGCATGTGTGTGTGTGTGCGCGCGCGCAGTATTGTATGTGTGTGTGCGTGTGCGTCTAATTGAGAAAAAAATATTCCAAGATATTTGTAAGTATTTACTACTTTAACAATTTCAGTAAAATATTTCCAATGCTCATGACTCGCTAGATACCCCCCCCCCCCCCTTACGAAAGACAATAATATTCGTCTTCCCCATATTTACCTTTAAGTCTTATCTCGTTGCTTGCATATACAAACCATTCATCTGTCTTTGTAAGCCTACAACAGTTGTTGATATCAAAATAATATCATCAGCAAAAAGTAACACAAATAATTCTATCACATCAAAAGAAACTCCATGCTTTCCATTTTCAATAATTTCTCTAATAAGGCAAGATCACATTGACAAATAATAAAAACAATAATAGACTACACACATCTCCTTGCTTTCACCTTACACCAAAGTCACAATTCCCAAAGTCAGACAGAAGTGGTAATGGAGAGAGAGTAAGGGGTGAGAGAGAGAGAGAGAGAGAGAAGGAGAGGAGGAGAAGGAAGGAGGAGAGAAGAGAAGAGAGAGAGAGAGAGAGAGAGGAGAGAGAGAGAGAGAGAGAGAGAAGAGACAAAAAGACAGACAGGAGAAGACAGACAGACAGACAGACAGACAGACAGACAGACAGAGGGAGAGACTGAGAGAGAGAGAAAGACAGAGGAGAGAGACAGAAAGACAGAGAGACAGACAGAGACAAGGACAGAGACAGACAGACAGACAGACAGACGAGACAGAGTGAGAGAGAGACTGAGAGAGAGACACAGAAAAAGAGACAGACAGACAGACAGAAAGAGGGAGACAGAGTGAGAGACAGAGACTGAGAGAGAGAAGAAGAGAGAGAGACAGAGAGACAGACAGAGATAGAGATAGAGAAGAGACAGAGACAGACAGACAGACACATAGACACACAGACAACACACAGACTGACAGAAGAAAGTAACAGGCACACGACACGACAGACAAAGAGAACGGACAGACATAACAGACAGAGGAGACAGACAGACAGAGGGACAGACAAGGTGTACTCACAGGGAGGGGCAGCCATGTTGAGGGGCGGGGGGTGGCGGGAGGGTCGACAGCAGGCAGGGCGAGTCTGGCGGAGACTGTCATCAGAGCATTCTGTCCTGGGCGGCTGGCCATCCACTTACCGCCTCACTCCCCTCCTTCCTTCCCTCCTTCCTATCTGCTTCTTTCTTTCTGTTTTTCTTTTCTTTCTTTCTTTTCTTTACTTTCTGCCTTTCTTTCTTGTCTGTCTACCTTCTTGCCTTTCCTTTCTACTTCCTTTTTCTTTCCTTTTCTTCTACCTTCTTTTTTCCTTCCTTTCTTTCCTTCCTTCTTTCTTCCTTTCTTCTTGCCTTCCTTTCTGCCCTTTCTTTCCTTCTTTTCCTTCTTTTCCCTTCCTGCTTTAAGATAAATTTCTTCCTTTTCTGCCTTCTTTTCTTTCCTTCGTTGCTTGTTTCCCCTTTTCTGATCGTTTTTGTCTCCTTTTCTGTATTCTCTCCTATCTGGTGCTTTGTTTTGAGTTTATTTCTAATTCTTTTCCTTTTGTGTCTTCTCCGTCCGTTCCTTCTTTCTGTCTTTCTTTTCTTTTCTTTATTTTTAAAAACAAATTCGCTGTTTATTTTCTTCTGTTCTTTCGTCTCTTTTCTCTTTTCTTTTTTCTTTCTCTGTCTTACTTTCTTTTTTTATTTTAATTTCTCCTCTTTTTCTCTCTCTCTCTTTTTATCACCCCCTTGTATCTTTCTTTCTTTCTACTTTCCTACTCACTTCTTCTTTCTTTCCATCTCTCTTCTTGCCTTTTTTTTCTTTTTTCCCACTTCTACGTACTCTGCTCGTTTTTTTATTTTCTTTTCTTCCTCTTTCCTTCTTGCTCTTTCTTTCTTTTTTTTTGCTGTCTTACCAAGTTCCTACCGTTTCGGTACTGTCTTCTGTCTTTTCCTCCTCTTCCTTTTTCTGACTTCTTTATTTTTCCCATTCACTCTTCTCTTTTTATTCTTACACTTCCTTTGGTGCCTTTTGTGCTCCTGTTTTTTTTTTTTTCTTTCTGTCTTCTTTCCTTCTCAATCTTTTTTCAATCTTATTGGAGAGAGAGGATAGAGATGGGTGTGGATGGGGGGGGGGGGGCGTCTTTTCTTGTTTCTTTCGTAGGTTACTAATGTGCTTTTTTTCAATCCACCCTTTTCCGTGTCCTATCTGCTTTCTAGTTTCTTTTCTTCTTCCTTCCTTTCTTTATTTTCTTCTCTCTTTTTTATGATTTCCCGACTGTCCTTTTTATGCTCTGTTCGTTTCTTATGTCCTCATTTTCTCTTAGTTTTTTTTCTTCATTTCTCAATTATTTTCTTCTAACCTGTTCCAGACAGGATGACATATGTATGTCTGTCTTTTTTTTTTTTTTTTTTTCTTTTCATTTTCTTCTGGACCTCACTGTGTTGTTGTTTGTTCTGTGTTGTTGTTGGGGCTGTCGTTGTTTAATGCAATGTTGGGTTGGGATGTTTTCGGTTTGTTTGTTGAGGGGGGGAGGGTGTTTGAATGTTGGTGTGTTGTTGTTTTTTGTGGTGATGTTTGGGGGGGGATTAACGGATTTTTCTTCTTTATAGTCTTTTTCTTAAAACTCTTTTACTGCGCTACACTTCGTTTCGTTGTTTCTTCCTTTTTTTATATATACTCTTTTTTGGCGTTTTTTAATTCACACCCTTGCCTCACTTCTTCTTTCGCAGTTTGTTTTTAATGTCTTTGTCTTGGTCTTTTCTCAAACTATTTCTCTTTTGAAGGATGTCTATTTTTAAATCTTCTTTTAAGCAGCTTGTTCCAGCTGAGGTCTTTTGGGTATTCTCCTGTCTCGTCTGTTGTGCGTTTTTCCTTTCTTCTGTTGTCTGCCTGTAGAGAAAATAGAGAAGAAAATCAATGAAGATTGAAAATATATATGTGTCAAAATGTGTGACATGAAAAAAACGTGGGAGGATTGTACCCCGCTTCCTCTGTCTCTCCTCTGTCCGTCTCGTCTGTCTGTCTGTTGTCTCTGTCTGATCTGTTTCTGTCGTGTCCTGTCTTTTCTCTGTGTCTCTTCGTCTTCTCTTCTTCTGTCTCTCTCTCTCTTCCTCTCCTCTCTTCTCTCTCTCTCTCTCTCTCTCTCTCTTCTCTCTCTCTCTCTCTGGATGTATCTTTAAACCGAGCCCCGTGTGCAAACGCACTCAGAACATCTTGCGCACTACGTTCTCTATCTCTCTTCCTGCATTGTTCATAAGATATGGCATATGGTCCGTGACTGACAAGATTCAACTGCATCACGGGACGGAGAAAAAAACACTTATCTTTTTGTTCCAAAAAGAAATATTTTTTTAATCCTCTCCGAATGATTCATCAAATTAATGATTTTGTGCGTTTCGAATGACTTTATATTAGCACAAGAAAAGAAACTGTTGTGAAAAACTTTAGCTGTATATCTATACAAAGCCTTCCAGAGGCGAGGATAGTATTAGGAAAAAATGATTATGTTATGTTGTCAACTTTAAAGTAACTTTTCAAGTTCTGATGCTTTATGTATTCCTGGTGTGAATGAATATGTGAAATTCTTGAAATGTTGTCTCCTGTTGTGGGCCAGGTCTGACAGTAAACTTTTGACTCTCTCTCTCTCTCTCTCTCTCTCTCTCTCTCTCTCTCTCTCTCTCTCTCTCTCTCTCTCTCTCTCTCTCCTCTCTCTCTCAACGCCCAAATTCAAACCCATTCCCTTCACCCAGCAACAACCAGTGGGCAGAAAGGACAAGCTGACGAAAAAAAAGATCCCCCCCAAAAAAAAACCCACGAGATAACGGATGAGGAAAATGAAAAGGAGGAAAGAAAGAAAAAGAACGGGTGGGGTGGGGGGTGGGGGGGTGGGGGGAGGGATTCATTGCACCACAGCTGATCTATAAATCCCCCATCCCTGTTAGAAAAAAATCCCCTCTTTCTTCTCATGCTAGACTTCCCACAACCTCGTAACGCATCTATCCCTGTGTAATGAGACGCTACGTGTGCAATGAGAGAGAGAGAGAGAGAGAGAGAGAAGAGAGAGAGAGAGAGAGAGAGAGAGAGAGAGAGAGAGAGAGAGAGAGAGGGGGAGAGAGAGAGAGAGAGAGAGGAGAGAGAGAGAGAGGAGAGAGACAGACAGACAGACAGACAGAGAGACAGGACACAGACAGACAGACAGACAGACAGAGAGATAGAGACCTACAGAGAGAACAGAGAGACAGAGAGAGAGACAGACAGACAGACGAAAAACAGACAAACGAGAGAGAGAGACAGACAGACAGACAGACAGAGAGAAAGAGACAGTCAGAGAGAGATAGAGATAGACAGACAGACAGACAGAACAAACAGAGAGAGAGAGAGAGAGAGAATGAATGAAGATGAAGAAGAGAATGAATGAATGAATGAATGAATGAATGAATGAACTTTATTTTTCCAAGGAAAACAGAGTTAGCATTCACATACTTTTGTTCATCTGGCCCTTGCCCTGAGAGAGACAGAAACAAAGGGACAGAGAGAGAGACAGAGAAAAATAGAGACAGACAGACAGAGACAGAAAGAAACAGAGAGACACAGAGAGAGAGAGAGACAGAAACAGAAACAGAGACAGAGAGACAGACAGACACAGAGAGACAGAGAGACACAAGAGAGACAGAAACAGAAACAAGACAGAGAGACAGACAGACACAGAGAGACAGAGAGAAACAGAGAGACACACAGAGAGAGACAGAAGAACAGAAACAGAGAGACACACAGAGAGACAGAGAGAAACAGAGACAACAAGAGAGACAGACAGAAACAGAAGACACAGAGAGACAGAGAGAAACAGAGGCAAGACAGACGAGACAGACAGAGACACAGAAGAAACAGACAGACAGACGGACAGAGACAGAGAAGCTGAAGAAGAAGAGACGGAGGAAGGGATGAGGATAGGAAGGAGGATGGAGAAAGAAGGGAGAGGGGTAAAGGAAGAGAAAGCTATAAATAGATCAGAGCCATGAAAAAAGGGAACGGCTGGGTGTGAGGGTGATGGGGGGGACGGGAAGGGTGAAGGGGGGGAGGGGGAGGGCGGTGGGGGTAGGGGGAAGGTTGCAGGGGGATGGCAAGATTTCTGTGACCCAGACGACCTCGGTCAAAATGAATACTGTGTTGTCGCTGTAAACAGCAATGTATATCACTGACGCAGTAGACACACAGACATGCAAACAGACAGACAGATAGATGCTCGCGCGCCATGCACACCGCATGCATGCGCATGTGCACGTACAGCACATGCGTATGAACACATGTACCGGTGTGTGCGGGATGCACACACACACACACACACACCACACGCACGCACGCACGCACGACCATCGCACGCACGCACACGCACACACACACACACACACACACACACACACACACACACACACACACACACACACACACAAAACACGCCGGGGAGGACTATGATGAAAACCAATCACCTCCCCTGTTTCAAGCCTGGTCAGTTTATTTAATTTATTCAATTATGGTCAGCCTTTCTCCTATAGCGCTCCTGTTTGATGTCTGATTTAACTGGCACACTACTTTAACCAGGGAATGGATTGTTTGTATGCCACTTTTAAAGTCACAGCCGATTCTCTGTATGAAATTCGAGCTGCTCTTACAGAGATGAGCGCTCACCACAGAGCAGCCACCTGGTTTTGTTTCTTGTCTAATGTGTATTTTGTTCCCTATCAGATTTTTCACAAAAAAGAAAGGCAACCACCAGCTTCTCTCTTTGGCAACATCACTGAATCCTGTGGCATGAGAATCCATGAAGTCAGTAGGGCCAGTG
>CM060336.1:5792046-5799546 GCA_030674155.1 Stramonita haemastoma
CTGTCTAATCTGATCAGATCAATATCTTTTCTCGCTTTAAAGTGTGTGTGGTGTGTGTGTGTGTGTGTGTGTGTGTGTGTGTGTGTGTGGGGTGTGGTGTGTGTCGTGCGTGCGTGCGTGCGCGCGCGCGCGTGTGTTGTGTGTGTATAAATCAGTCAAAACTTTTAATTCCATATGGTAAGGTACACTGAAAAAACTGTGCATTATTTTCCTTGATTTTCATCAATTTTTTTATCGTTCCTTCTTCGAATACTGACGGAATCTTCACGAGAATGCTCTGAAGTGTTCAGCCAGTGCAATTGTGGACGCGCCTGTGTGTATGTGTTCCTGCGTGTGTGCCTTTGTGTGTGTGTGTGTGTGTGTGTGTGTGTGTGTGTGTGTGTGTGTGTGTGTGTGGGTGTGGGTGTGGGTGTGGGTGGTATCTGTTTGCTTGCCTGTGTGTGTGTTCTCTTCTTTCTTCAATCAAACGCCTATCTACACTATGTGACATCAGTGTGTGTGTGTGTGTGTGTGTGTGTGTGTGTGTGTGTGTGTGTGTGTGTGTGTGTGTGTGTGTGTGTGTGTATGCGCGCGCGCGTATGCGTGCATACCTCCATGCCTACATACCTGCCTGTGCGTGCGCGCGCGCGCGTGTGTGTGTATGTTGGAGGAGAAAACAATGTATACCACCACCCCTTGCTGTATGGCTCAAAAACACAGCCAGCTCTTAGCTTTCGTCGTTATGCTCTGTGGCCTTTGTGGATATCACTTTCCACAACCATGGCTGAAGCATTGATTATTATCTGATTCATGATGACAATCTGATTTCACTCGACTTTCTCCTCTCAGTCCAATCCATGATTTTTACAGCCCTGTTTACAGTGGATCGGTGGTGTAAAGGTTATAACACGCCTGTCTAAGAAGCGAAAAGTCCGGGTCGGATTGTGCGATGATTCAAATCCTGTTTGGGCCAAAAACTTTTCCCCCATCCATTAAATCATGAGTGGTGGTCTGGGTGTTAGTCTTTTGGATGAGACGATAAACCGAGGTCCTGTGTGTTACACATCATTATTTTAGCGCACGTAAAAGAACCCACGGCAACAAGAGGGGCGTCCCTGGTAAAATTATGTGGAAAAAAGCCACTCTGATAGTGAAACAAATACAACTGAGGACAGGAAAAACCAAAACAAAAATGGGTAGGCGCTGCACTTGTGGCGACGCGCTCTCCCCAGGGACAGCAGCCCGAATTTCACGCAGAGAAATGTGCTGTGACATAAAGTGTTATAGATAATAAATAAATAAATAAATATGTATATATATATATATATATATATATATATATAATTAAATAAACTAAGCCCTGCCGACCACAGAGGCCCTACCAGGGCAGTCATGTCGCAGTTTGAATCTGGGATTAGAACTGTAAAATTTGAATCTCTTTTATGTTTATGACCGATAAGTGTGGAAGCATAAACATATAAGCGTCTACATGTATTCATGTGATAATTATGTGGGTGTAACATTTTAAATTCTACCGTTGATTTAAGTTATTTCTTGTCAGTTTTGAACAAGAATCAGCACAGCGCATTGGTATCATTATTGTCTTAAAAGTTTCTGAATATCTCATTACTTAAAAATATAATGATTTTTTTTCAGCCTATGAAAATACCAGGAAAAGAATTTCAAGGAAGACTTATTGAATGTCGTCCCTTTAAGTGACAAAACGGTTTTTTGTCACATGACCGTAGTCCTGACGCTAGGTCCCCATATAACAGAACCCAAAACTAACACTGAATAGGAGAGAGGAGAGAGAAGAGGAGGGGAGAGAGAGAGGGGAGAGAGGAGAGAGAGGAGGAGAGAGAGAGAGAGAGAGAGAGAGAGAGAGAGAGAAGAGAAGAGAGAGAGAGAGAAGGAGAGAGAGAGAGAGAGGGGGGGGGGGGGAGATGAATTGATGACAATCTTCATTTCCAAGAGTGACAGATAAGCATTACTTTGTTTTTCCATCCAGCCCTTGTCACGAATAGGGATTATCATTAATAAAGAAAAAAAACTAATTTCAGAGAGAGACAGACAGACAGACAGAGGCAGACAGACGGAGAGAAATAGACACAGTACAGACAAGAGACAGACAAAGAGAGACACAGACAGAGAGAAAGACAGAGAAGGTAGACAGACAGACACAGAGACACTCAGAAAAACTGCTTTCCGCTCGAATCCTATGCAAATGGGAAATCTGCTCTCATTTGCATAACCATCTTTTTTCCCCCTCCTTTCTGGCACTTGGTCTCAAAGACTAAGAGAGCGCAACAGCTGCATGGGAAAGAAAGAAAAGAAGCCAAGAGGTCCCAGCCCTGATGGCCTCGAGACCCAATAGTCTAGCGGTTAGAACGTTGTGCTGCGACCTGACGGCCCGGGTTCGAGCCACCACCGAGACTCAGGTTTAAGGGGATTATTCCCCTGGAGTTATTAACACATCAGTCGCCGACTCCGCCTCCCTGAAAGTCTTTCGGATGAGGCTATAAACCGAGGTCCTGTGTACGAATGCACGTAGAATATCTTGCGTTCATGTTAAAAGCTAGTTCCGCCTTTCGGAAGAGTAACTCTTTGTGTGTCACGGGAACGGAAGACAAAGTTTGAAAAATACATGCACACTGGTGTCGTGTTTTGTCATTATATGTACTCCGGAGTCGGAGTGTGGTTACCTTGATGGCTGGTAAAAAAAAAAAAAAAGAGAAAACAAAAAAAAAAAAAAAGACTGCATACGCCAAATCCACCATGTTGGTGAACCTCGGAGCTCTAGCCGAGGAATCGAATGGGGCACAACATACGAATCATGTTGGTCTTGATGGATTAAGGTGTCTTTTTTTAATGTCTTGTTTGGGGGAGTGGGGGTGGGGGGGGGTTGTTGTTGTCCTTGTTAATGTTGTCTGTTTTCTTGTTTGTTAAAGAATTTCTAACGATTTTCCAGCTACATCAACATATTATGCAAAACCTGTCATTGCTTTACTACCTTTTCGTGTTAACATGCATGCGGATCAACTAGCAACGCTGACACCCCCCTCCCCCCCCCCCCCCCCCCCCCCCCCCCCCCCCACCACACACCACACACACACATTAAACACCCGGCAATGCATAATCAGCGTTTGACAAGAAGCAAAAAGCACAAACAAAAAAGTCCAAAATCACTCGCTGTTTCGCCAATGCATATCTATGTATATGCAATAACAGTCTGCCGAGTGGACGGTTTGGCACATGTGTTGTAGCCTAGTGAATATGCAATGATTGGCACCTCAGGATACCTCTCCCTTGGCAAGACTGAAATATGAAGCAATGTCTTTTCTTCAGCCTCCAGGTTGTCGAGTGTAGTACTAGTAGGTTGAGTATGTTCCTGTTCGTCTTTACCATTGACATAGCTAGTCTTTGGTTTTGGTGTGGTGTGTGGGTGTGGATTGGGTGGTTGGGTGGGGGTGGTGTGGTGTGGTGTGGTTGATGGGTGTGGGTTTGTGTGGTGTGTGGTTCGGTGTGGGGTGTGGTGTGGTGTGGTTTGGTGTGGGTGTAGTGTGGGGTGGTGTAGTGTGGTGTAGGAGGGGATGGTTGGGTGGTGTAGTGTGGTGTAATGTGGTGTGATGTAGTGTAGTGTGGTGTGGTGTGGTGTGTAGTGTAGTGTAGAGTGGTGTGATGTGATGTGGTGTAGTGAAGTGTTGTGTAGTTAGAGTCGTGTGGTGTAATGTGCTGTGGTATAGTGTAGTGTAGTGTGGTGTGGTGTAGTGTAGCGAAGTGAAGTGTAGTGTAGCGTGGTCTATTGTGTTGTGTTACATTCTATTGTATGGTGCTAGTGTATCGTGTTGTGTGCAATTTACTAAGTCACGGCAATTTCCCTGCATCGAATTCTGGCTGCTATCCCTGTGGAAAGCACTCGTAACAAGAGCAGTATAACCCATTAAAATACCCCCCCCCCCCAAAAAAAAAAAAAGAAAAAAAAAAAAGAAAAAAAGAAACAAAAAACAAACAAGAAACAACAAAACAAAACCAACCAACCAACCAACCAACAAACAAACAAACCCCCTACACTCCCACCTGCATGTGTATTCAATTTTCTATGAGCTGGAAGATACTTGAGAGCGATTTTCTCAGAAAACAACACCCCAACCACACTTTTTTCAGGGTTGTTATTTTTCTTTCGAAACAAGGCATCTCCATTTAATGAAGCTCTCTCCCCGATTTCTCAAACCCCCAAACTGCTCTGTGTGGGCGCTTCGCTCCCAGATAATGCAAATACGATTTGATTAACCGAACGTGCGATGTTTGCAGAACATTTCTTTTTGGGAGGGGAGGGGGAGAGGGGAGAGGGAGGAGAGAGAGAGAGAGAGAGAGAGAGAGGAGAGAGAGAGAGAGAGAGAGAGAGAGAGAGACGACGACAGCAGACAGACAGACAGACAGACAGAAACAGACAGACAGACAGACAGACAGACAGACAGACAGACAGACAGACAGACGAGACAGAGACAGAGACAGACATGAGAATTAAGCGCGCAGATGGTAAAATCTGTTGGTTTATGGCTACAGACTGCTCACTGTAGTGTAAGCTAACCACGAAACAATAACAATAACAACAAAAATGATATGATGAAAAGTATATAGATCTATGTATAAAAAGAAATATGCCCAAATATTCTTCTTCTTCGTCGAACGCTCAGACAGCAACTATTGTTGCATGTCCCATGAGCGAAAATGTGTCGTGCTGCCGTTAAGCACCTGACAGGTCAGGCCCAGCGCATCCGACTTCAGCAGAATAGAGAATTGTTGTCTTTTAAGTCTTTCTGGGGAAAAAAGGCAGGAGAATGGACAAAGAAGGCAGAAAATAGGCAAGAAGGAAGTGACAGGATGAGAAGGAACCAGCAGGCAGAAACAAAGAGAGTGACAGAAAAGAAGAAATTTTCCAGCACAAAATTTTCGGAATTTGGGGATGCTATTTATACTGACAGTCCCCCGGCATCCCCACGGGGGAGAATATGGCCGATATGAGAATTCCCAGGTTGATATATCGGATATCATTTCTTCATCTGTTCTTAGCAACAAAGTGTGCAACAACTCTCTCCCAACACTACCACCATCCTGGAAGTATTAACTTTTATTGCTGTTTAAGCGCATACTTCACGGTTTATTCGCTTATTAAAAAACAACAACAACAACAACAAATCAATATTTTTTTCCTCCGTCAACCTGCCAGTTTATCATTACGTCAGCATGATATTCACAGCAACAACAACTTTTTCCACTCAGCTTCTTCACTGGCAAAGATCAAGGTGATTATAATTATGACGCCTGACATTCCGCGCTCGCTCACGTGGTAGAAAGAAATTTTTTTTTTTTTTTTAAAGAAAGGAAAAACATAAATATTATTCTAAAGCTCTGAAATGTCCTTGGAAACCTTGGGGTTTTTTTTCTATTGTTCTTTTTTTGTTTTTGGCGTCAGCAAATCTTTATGAGATTAAGGGTGTTTTTTCGTTGTTTTTTAATCAAAGAAATCGATTTCACATTTTGAGAACTTAGATTCTTTTTGTTGTTGGGTTCGATGATTTTTTTTTTTTCTGGTGTTGGATTTTATCTATTTTTTCTTTCTTATTTCTGTTTTGTTAATGGGTTGTTTGCGTTTTTGTTATTTTTGTGTGTTTGTTTGTTTAAGAGAGTTTTGGTGTTGTTTTGGGGCTTTACTTTTTCCATTTTCTAAAGTTTTTCTCTTTTTTTTGTTTGTACGTTTTTGTTTTTGTCAAATGCATTGTAGACAATCATTCTTTTGTGTTTGTTTGAAACAAACTTCGAAGTAAGGGGGAAAGAGAGAAAAATTAGTTGACTTTTTTCTATTTATTTCATTCTTTTATTTTGAAGGTAATGGAGAAAGGACTCGTGAGCTTTTTTTTAAAAAAATCCAATCCCCGTATGCATGCAGTTTTGTAAATTTTGCTGTCAGTTCCCTCCGACACAAATGGTTTACTCTTCCAAAAGGCGGAACAGGTTTTTAACATGTGCGCATGATAGTCTGCGCGCGTTTGTACACGGGTTTGTAAGTCTCATCGAAAGGACTTTTTTCCGAAGTGAGCTACAAAGATAATATATGGGTAAAATTTAACAATGATTATAAAAATACTTCAAGCTACTCATCATAAGTAAATGGATTTTGTTGCTTCGTTTCAATGAGATGGAAGCTTTTATCTGGAAAACTGAGCAATGTCGAATGATGAAAAGGATATCTTCGTTTAATAAGATACTTGTGAAGGGGGGGGGGGGTAATATTGACATGGAATAGCACACACAGCGTGTTTGCAAATCTAAACACAAGTAAACAAGGTTCATATGCACGTAAAATAATTCCCTGCTCAACGATATTAGTCACTTGCAAATTTTATGAGGAAAATACAAATACAGTTGCAGACAGGAAAAAGAAAAAAATGGGTGGCGCTGCACTTGTGGCGACGCGCTCTCCCCGGGGAGAGCAGGCCGAATTTCACGCAGTGAAATCTGCTGTGACATAAAGTGGTAATAAATAGATGAATAAATAATAAATGCTACTCTTAAAGCGAAACTTCTTCAAATGCAGGTGCAAACTAAACAATGGAAAATAAAATAAAACAAACACTTGGGTCGTAGGCCTACTGCATTTGTGGTGGCGTGCACATTTCATGTTTGTTTGTTAGAATTTGTTAGGTTTTCATTTTTTTAGACAGGGATGGGACTATGCAAAAACAATACTGCAAGGCACTGTCCAAGGAGGAAGAGAAAGAGGCAGACCAAGGGAGAGATGGGAGGACAACATCAGCGAATGGACAGGCCTAGAACTCAACATACCCTGAGAAAGGCAGAACAGAGAGAGGGATGGAGGGAATTGGTTGTCAAGTCTTGTGGCCAGACTAAGGGATAGATAGATAGATAGATAGATAGATAGATAGATAGATAGATAGATAGACAGGCAGATAGATAGATAGATAGATAGATAGATAGATAGATAGATAGATAGATAGATAGATAGATAGATAGATAGATAGATAGATGGATGGATAGATGGATGGATGGATGGATGGATGGATGGATGGATGGATGGATGGATGGATGGATGGATGGATAGATAGATAGATAGATAGATAGATAGATAGATAGATAGATAGATAGATAGATAGATAGATAGATAGATAGATAGACAGGCAGATAGATAGATAGATAGATGGATGGATGGATGGATGGATAGATAGATAGGATTTACTATGTCTTATGCTTTGTACAATGTCGCTAAAAAGTGACTTAGTATACGAGAATTGAGGTAATGCACAGTAATTATCATACACTTGTTTTTTGTCATGCAGAAGTTTCATCATCACGTGACCGTCCAGCAGTGACATCACCGTCTTTCTTTTATCAGCTTTTTTCCCCCCTGTCTACCCTCCCACCTCCCCCCCTCTTCCCGTCCCGATGAACTGAAATAATGATACTGATACGTGAAGTTTTTTCGTCAGACATGTCTACTGT
>CM060336.1:5804546-5817046 GCA_030674155.1 Stramonita haemastoma
ATCGATTTTTCCACCGCTCTTTCTTATTAGTCACATTTGCAGGAGGAATGGTAGGAGGAGGCAGATAGTGTTTCCAGCAGTATCAACTCTTTTGCAGTCTGAGTCGTGACGTCCGTACGTACGAAGTGGAAAAAGTCGTTGATGAGGTAGTGTTTTATTTTCTTTCTTTCTTTCTTTTTCTGCTGCATGCTTGCTTGCTGCGTGCGTGAGGCGTGCGTCACATAGTGTCGTTCCATCCGTGCTGGAGTTGTCGCATGCCGCTGCTGCGGTCTGGATAGAGGAGTGGGAGGTGGTTGGGGGGGGGGGGGGGTTGATACGGGGACAATAGAGGGGGGGAGAGGTGGTGATGGTTTATGTTCTTGCTGTCGTGTTTTGATGGAAGGAGCTAGAATTGTTGTAAATTTGTTCATGTTTTTATCTCTGATCTGAGTCCTTTTCTTCTTCTTCTTCTTCTTCTTCTCTCTCTCCTCTCTCTCTCTCTCTCTCTCGTCTCTCTTCTCTCTCCTCTCTCTCTCTCAGTTTTGTGTTTCTCTCATTCCTTCTCTCTCCATTTCCTCTATGAAGTTTGCTCCTTCTCATTCCTGTCTCTTTCTCCCTCTCTCCGCTTTAATAAAAACTTTGCAGATAAATGTTGTACTTTGCTATGTGTTGTCTAATATAAAACTTACAAGCACACGCGTGGCAAATTTTCATCATCTTGATTGTAAAGACAAACTTTCCCATGTTCGCATTACGTGTAGGAGTGGTCAGCACTGTGGTGTGTGTGTGTGTGTGTGGAGAGAGAGAGAGAGAGAGAGAGAGAGAGAGAGAGAGAGAGAGAGAGAGAGAGAGAGAGAGAGAGAGAGAGAGAGAGAGAGAGAGAGAGAGAGAGAGAGAGTATGTGTGCGTGGTTTTGTTTATTTTTCATTTAAAGTCTTTCACTCTAGGTGAAATTAGACTTAAACAAGAATTAAACGTAGCTAAAACAAGCCCAATAATTAAAACAATTAAATTCAAAAGAAAACCTATAACTGAACATTAATACCAGACCGAGAAATAACTTTAGCAATATCAAAAATTTCTGGTCTACGAGTGAGTAAACCTCTGTGTGTGTGTGTGTGTGTGTGTGCGCGCGTGCACGTGTGTGCATGCGTGCGTGCGTGCGTGTGTGTGTTGTGTGTGTGTGTGTGTGTGTGTGTGTGTGTGTGTGTGTGTGTGTGTGTGTGTGGTGTGTGTGTAGAGAACAGTCTTGACAGCAGCACACCTGACCAGGATCAAATCCAGTTGGTGCCATACCAGTGCTTGGAGTGCAGGGTCTCTCCAGAAAACCTGGTGTTCCAGGTTGATGCGGATGGAGTAATAGGTAATGTACAGGGCATGGAAGGTGCACACCTCACAAATCCAACATCCCTCAGTCAAAAGTGCTTAAGTTAAGCGCGCCCCTTCCTCTCACCAAGTACAAGTGCGGTCAGTTCCTGCTATAATTATAGCACCAGCTGGGCTGGCTGGATGGAATGGATAGAAGATTGAGAGAAGCTGAATGTGGTAGAAACTGACAGCTGAGAGCTCCAGTAGTCACTGTCCGTTTTCGTACGTTTTTAAAGGTAAAGGTGTTCCCATAACCTATGGGGAGTGAGGCATTACAGACCTCAGCTTCTCTAGGGGCCAGCATATTGAGGGCGAGGCCCATCTCCTCTCCCTCAGTGCTTTTACCTTCTCTGATCCTAAAGAGGGCAGGTACCCATTTACAGCTGGGTGAATGGGGTGAGTGAAGCCAAGGCGAGCAGTCACCCATCCACTTTGTAACGACGCTCGATGCTGCTTAACATTGGCTTAGGGGAAGCGAGTGCTCTGACCACTGAGCTGTCCCGTTCATTTTACTTAAAAGTAAAGGTGTCTCCATAATCTGCGTCTCTAGGGAGCAAAGCATCAGAACCTCAGCTTCTCTCTGGGGCCATACATATATGAGGCGGAGCACCCATTTCTCTTTCCACCTCAATAGCGTTTTACCTTCCTTGATCCTAAAGAGGGCAGGTGCCCATTGACAGCTGGGTGAACTGGGAGATTGTACTGAAGCCCAGGCGCGCAGTCACCCATCCACTTTGTAACGACGCTCGATTCCGCTCAACACTGGATAGGTGAAAGCGAGTGCTCTGACCGCTGAGCCATCCCGTTCATTTTACCTTCTCCAAAATGATGGAGGTAGGGGGGCCACGAGTCGCGGTCTGCACCCACTCTGGCATTAAAGTCTCCCAGACCAATTGGTTCCCTCTCTGGGGATCTTCCTATAATGACGGATGGCAAGGTTCTGGTAGAACGTGTCCTATGTGTCTGGTGGGGCGGACAGTGTTGGGCCATACACACTGACTAGTAGTCTGGCGGGATGGTGACGGTCTGCCTTTTCAGATGGTTCCTAATCCCCATTGCACCCAGTGTTGGTTGCAGACTGGGGCGGGAAAGCTGTTTGGTGATGACTGCCCAGTTTGAGCAGGCAGCTGTGCCAAGAGGCAGCTGTGCCAAAAGGCAGGCTATGCCAAGAGGCAGGCAACAGCTGTGCCACGAGGCAGGCTGTGCCACGAGGCAGGCAACAGCTGTGCCAAGAGGCACACTAGTGTGCCAAGAGGCAGGCTGTGTAAAGGAGGCAGGCAATAGCTGTGCCACAGAGGCAGGCTGTGCCACGAGGCAGGGCAACAGCTGTGCCGCAGCGCTGGCAGTGCAACATAGCTGTGCCAAGAGGCGTGATACAGCTGTGCCACGAGGCAGGCAATAGCTGTGCCAAGAGGCAGGCTGTGGCCACGAGGCAGGCAATAGCTGTGCCAAGAGAGGCAGGCAATAGCTGTGTGCCAAGAGGCAGACAACAGCTGTGTCACGAGGCAGGCAACAGCTGTGCCACGAGATGCAGACATCTCCACCACCGTTGAGAGCAACCCCTGGTAGCATGCATACTCCACCCAGTGGAGTGATGGCTGAAAACTGGTCTCTGTTGTATGTATGCACCCCGTGTTGTGTTTCACTCAGATTTGCCAAGCTGGAGTGTCCTTCCTCTCCAGGTATGGAAGTAGGTGTAGTGGTGTTGATGAAAGCCTGGGCAGCGTTTGTTCCATGGAGGACAGGATGATGCTGACCAAACAGCACGAACCCCTCCCCCCCCCCCTCAACCTACCTCCCTCCTCTCTACGTCTGTGATGGATCCAGAGGAACAGAAGACACAGTGCACAAATCCAACACCATTCAGTTAGGCTTAGTCAAGAGTGCTATATTTAGAGCGTTCCTTCCTTTTACCTAGTCCATGTGTGGTCAGCTCCTGCTATAAATAGCACCAGCTGACCACAGCTGGGTTGGGATAGGATGGGATAATTACAGCTAAGCAGCTGAAAGTGGGGGATTCTCACAGCTGTGGAGAGGAGGCCATTACAGTTTGGCATCAGTGAGGTTGCAGGAGTTGCTGCTGCCAGAATGAGGTGGAGTAAAGGAACTTACTGCTTCAGGGACTACGAACTCCCGATTTTTTTTTATCGAAGTTGACTTTGAAGACTTTCCCTAGGAACGGGAACTAACTGCAAGGCAATAATGATCATGCTAGATGGCAAACTGATCATCATGGCTAGGGGGACGGGATAGCTAATGATCAGAACATTGCGCTCGAATTTGACGACCGGGTTCGATTCCCGTTGAGGGGATTTTTCCCCTAGAGTTAACATCAGTGTGACTCCATTCTCCCCAAAAGTCTTTCGGATAAGACTATAAACCGAGGCCCCATGTGCCAAAGCACACAGAACATCTTCGTGTACGTTAAATCCTGTTCCGCTTTTCGTAAGAGTAGGCATTGTGTGCCGGTGGGAACAGATGGCAAGATTGACAAAACTGCATACACTGGGGACTGGAATGTAAAAAAGCACTTAGAGTGCTTATTCATTTATCCTCGATATATAAAGTAAATAAATAAAGGAACAGTGATCATGGCTAGATGCCATCCTCACTGGTTCTCGAGCCAGTGCCCTGTGACAGATCTTGTTTTTATTCCATCTGGGTGTCTAGCCACCCTCCCCACCACTTCCCCTCTGAGGCCAGAAAGGGTGCAGGGGGTGCCGGTTTAGTCGCCGACAAGTCGACCCTGAGACAGGTAGTACTGGGTTACAGGTTACCAGTAGCAGGTCAGTTACACCTGACCTGACCTGACCTGACCGCTACAAGGAACGAAGTAAAAATCACAGAAAAGGAGACTCATCACTTCTCTGGTTGTGACTGTGAACTGATTCTACCATGCTACTTACTGTACTGGCAATGATGGCAAGTGATCATCATGGCTACGTGACGGGATAACCTAGTGGTCAGAACATTGCGCTCGCATTTTGACGACCCGGATCGATTCCCGTTTGAGGGGGACTTTTCCCCTGGAGTTAACATCAGTGCTGACTCCACTCTCCCCAAAAGTCCTTCGGATGAGACTATCAACCGAGGCCCCGTGTGCCAAAGTACGCAGAACATCTTGCGTACACGATGGCACGAGTCAATGTCTGCAGTCTGGTCATTTTTCTGCTGCTATAACTTTAAAAGGGTAAAGGTAACAGTGTCCCATAACTTAGGCGGTCGTAGGGGAGCGAGGCATGTGAGACCTCAGTTTCTCTAGGGGCCAGCATAGTTGAGGGCGGCGCCCATCTCTCCCTCGCTGCTTTACCTTCCCTGACCCTAAAGAGGGCAGGTACCGATTTACAGCTGGGTGAATTGGGAGAACTGTACTGAAGCCAAGGCGCGCAAACTGTCACCCATCCAATTGGTAACCACGTTCGGTGTTGCTTAACATTGGCTAGGGGAAAGCGAGTGACCTGGCCACTTGAGTTATCCCATCATAATCTTAGCTATAAGTTAATCAAGCTTTTTGGGGATGTCATCCTATTTTATGTGTGCTTTGATACTTTGGATCATCCGTGTTCTGTGTGTTGTAGAGTTCAGGGCTACAATCTTTTTTTTATTATTTTTATAATAGCTGCTGCTTTTTATGTGAGGCTATTGTCGTTTTTGCTCCCCCCCCCCCCCTCCTTTAAGAAACCCGTGTCATCATACTATATAGAATATTTTTCAAATTCATGTGCTACTCTTCCCGGAAAGAACTCATCATGATAACGGGGGTCTATATTCCACATAGCAATCCCTTTTTCCATCTTTTTTTTCTTCTGCGAATGCTCAGACAGCAACTATTGTTGTCTGCCATATGAGCGAAAATGCGTTATTTGCCGTTAAAGCCTGACAAGTCAGGCCCGGCGCATCCGACTTTGGGGTGGGAGAGAATTGTTATTCTTCAATTTTTTTTTTCTGGTAGAAAGGCTGGAGAATGGACCAAGAACGCAGAAAACAATACTGAGGTGAAAAGAAGGAAAATGCAGAAACAAAGAGAGGGATAAAAAAAAAAGAGGGAATTCCTAGCACAGATATTTCCAGAAGGTGGGAATGCTATTTATACTGATAGGCCCCAGGTGTGCCCGCCGAAAAAACCTTTAGTATCAATTCCCATACACTTTTATCTTTTGAAAGAAGGGCAATGGTTGTAACTTGTCGAATTTATTCAGCCAATTGAAGACAACATAACAAACTGCGCAAACAGTCCAACAAGCAATAGTCTACATATCATTTTTTTTCTTTTCTCTCTGAACATGAAAAAGATCACACTCCAATCAACACATACCATGATCACATCCACACTTCCGAAAAAAAAATCAAGGACAACAGAAGTATTGGTCATAATCGATAACAATAACTCAAACAGGTGTAAAAAAGAAGAAAAAAAAACAATTACAACACTTTGCTTAACTAAGTAACAATTGTAAACATGGGTGAAGTTTTTAACATCTAATCGGTAACGTATCGTGGTGGATTCATCGAAAAAGTCGGGCAAACATACTTATGTAGTAATTTGAATTTTAAAGCGTAAAAAATGTGATTACAATCTGGAAATAAGCATAAGTAATTGAATTTAAAAAGCTGCTAGGAGGTCGTTTATGTCTTCTTTTGTGTAATTCTTTGTTTGTTTGTTGTTTATTGTTGTTGTATTTTTTGGGGGGTGTATTTTGTTTGGTTGGGGTTTTCTTTGGTTTTGTTTTAATTGTTTGGGATTTTTTTTTTTTGGAGGGGGGGGGGGGAGGTTGCTTGTTATTGCTTGTTTTTTGGCTTGGTTTTGGCTTCATGTGTGTGGTCTTTTTTTTGTTTTTGTTTCTGTTTCCTTAGCTAGAGCTCTGATGTTCACCAAAAGTGATATTGTGCGTATGCTAATGTGTCACACTTTTAAAGTAGCTGCATTCCGGCTTCAGGATGTCTAGACATAACATTATTGTGCGTGCAGGTTCTTTTTTGTCCTCCGTTCCTACTGGCACGAAATGGCCTATTCTTTCAAAAGGTGGAACGGGTCTTAATGTGTGCAAAAGATGTTCTCTGTGTGTTCGCACAGGGATCTCGATTTATAGTCTCGTCTGAAAGATGCATGTGTGCAATGACACAATGTAATGTTTACATGATTATAAGATTACATGAGTGGGTGGGTGTGGATTAAGGTTAGCGTTTGTCATGGCTATTATACCTTTCCCCACATGGAAAAAAACAAAGCAAATCCATAATTCAAGGGGGGGGGGGGGGGGGCATTTTTTTTTTAAAACTCCCCCAAAATTTGTAAAATACGGAACTTTATAAACAAGATTCAAGAAAACATTTCATTTCAGACAAAACCGCAAAATAGCCCCCCCCCCCCCCCCCCCCCCCCCCCCCATTTTGAAAATGGAGTCACTGTGTTTGATATTGTGGAGGTAAGTAAGTAAATAAATTGTTGTCTTCTTTCGAAAGCAAAAGAGAAAACAAGCGCACACAAAAATAACAACTCACGCACATGAAAATTGTTTATGTTGCTTTGAACAAAAATGATAAGTGAATGAATTAAAGGGTGACATAATTTACTGGTTTGGAACTTGTTTGCTATAATTTCTATCAACAGAAATGATGTAATTTTTTAACAGAAAGCAAAGTGTTTAGTAATTCTCTGGAAAATCCTCAAAATGTAAGAATATCTGAATCACATAAAAAGTATTTCATTATTTTGGGGGGATATATATAACAATTTCTATCATCTAAAAATCACGATTTACTATCTATTATTCGCTTACCTCATGTCTTTTTGCATTGAGGAAATATAATTTGTTAATTACTTATTTCTAACAAATAGTTTTATGTAACAAAACTCGAGCAAATTCCAATTCTGTAAAAATCTCCCTTCTTCATGTTAGAACTGCAAAGTGCAGCTTTGTATATAAAATTTTCATCCTTTTCCCATTGATCAAGGGGGTGTCTGATATTAACACAATAATGATGATATCTATATGGTATCCACTTGTTAAAAATACCCCCACCCTCAAAAATGCAACAGTGAATAAGGGAACATTATGACTAAGGCGTATTAAGCTTGCTTTTTCTCGATAATAAAATGGTCGCTAATTCTGAACATAAACTCCAGGAATTTCAAATTGTGGAAACATGATGATGCAAGATTCATGATACTTTTACAAGAAATTGGACCGAATCATTGAAATCTACAAAAAATAACCCATCCGACTTAATGAAAGATATCCCAGAATCTTTCAGGAATTCTAACATGAACATTTGTTGTAAAAAAAAAGTAAAACAACAAATTGCGAAAATTATGGTTGATAATTTTTTCATGTAAACAGCAAAACTCTGTACGCCTCAAATGTAATCAAAACCTAAGTTTCAATTTATTATCTGACTCTTTACAAAGCGGTCATGTTTCAGATTATTGTGCCGTATCTTTAAAAGTGTGTGTTTACCATGAACTCATATGTGCAGAATAAGGCAGGAGACACCACACCATCTGAAGTCTTTGGTATATACAAAAGAAACAAGCATATTACGAGCTCGTGATACACAGTGACAAGCGCTCTCTAACTGTGCCCCTAGAGAAGTGAGGTTCATACACTCGCTTCCCGTACGAACAGCCTAGGTATTGGACACCTTACAATTTTAAAGAGATTTGAGATCACAGAACAAGCTGTAGCTTATCACAAATGAGAAAAACAATTGCACAATCAAAAAACAAATTTAAAACAGGATTGTCAGCAAGTTCATTGGTCAGCTCTTTGCTCATGGTCCGAAAGTTAAGTGGAGAATCTTTTCCTGACTAATATCGATTAAAAATTAATTTTGTATCTTTGGCTAGAGCTCCAAGGTTCACCAATGGTGAGATTTGCACATGTACCACTGTTGCTATAATGAAGGAATCTTGCGTTCCAACTTAGGGTGATGTCTAACAGGACACTAGTGTGCATATGTTATATTAACTTTTGTTGTTTGTACCTGCTGATACGCAATGACCTAGTCTTCCGAAAGGCAGAACAGGTTTTAACATGTGTGCAAAATTACCACTCTCATAAACAGTTAAAAAAAAAGAAAGAAAAGGTTTTTGACATGTATATCATTCATTGCATTATATCATCATTGACATGTAATCATTCATTGACATGTTATCATTCATTGACATGTATACATCATTCATGCAGTCTGATCAAACAAAACCCTGTCAAATAACAAGTCAACATTCATCAACGCAGAGGGTTAAAAAAAAAATTACCCAAATCATAAACAAATGTAAAAACTCCTCAACAGTAGCAATATAACTAGAACTCATTTTTCAGGATTCAACCAGGTTGAATGAATGCATTATTACCATTAGGAGAAATCTTGCAATAGTTGAATCGTGTTGCTTAAGAAGGATACAGAGCTGATGACCTGTTGGTCCCTAAAAGAAAAATTTCCATAACATTTCTTAAACGTTACACTGGGTAGTCTAGTACCACCTAAACGATTTAAGCAACTGATTTTGAAACAAGTACCACAAAAAAACAAATTAGTTGATCCTATACATCAGTTAAAAACTCATAACGCACAATCTGTAACAAGATAACTGATTGTAACGTGTGTTAACTATTAACAATCAAATTCTACAAAATAACAAAGAATATTCTTAAACTGAACACCATTGTTCTATTAACAACGCGAATTGTAACACGGCAAAACAACCAACATAGGCTCTATATTAACAGTAATGTAACTCAACAGAGGTGAAGAAAAACTTCTTTGAACGTATGTTTACATAATTACCGCACAGACAACAAGATAACAGTAACAATGTATACTATTGAACGTATGTTAACAAGAACAAAGGCTAACAACAATAACAGAGAAATAATAAAACAAGTTTAATAGTATGTCTACATAGTCATTATATTGACAGCACCAACATGTTCAGTAACAAGGTAAATAACGAAGGAATATTAACAATAAAACAAGCTGATAACGACTGTCTTCTTTATACACTCCTTGGTAACAAAACATGTTTCAACAATTTTGGTAAACAAAAGTAGCTGAGAGGGAGAAAAAACTGTACATTTAGAACAAAACAACTTTAACGAACTGCAGAAATGAGACCCGACTATACATCTGGAAACAAAGCAACTTCAACCAACTTAAAAAACAAAGACTGCACATAGAGAACTGGACAATACATTTAGAACAAAACAACTTCAACGAACCCAAAAAAGAAGATTGACTTAGATAAATGAACGATACTTTTAGAGCAAAATAACTTGGTAGGAACTTGAAAAAATTTAAGACTGACAGAGATAAATCAACTATGCGATTTAAAATGAAACAACTTCAACCACTCCAGAAATTACAATGACATTGAGAAAGCGACTATACATTTAGAAAACAACAACTTTGACAAACTCCAAAAATTAGACTGACATACAGAGATTGACTATTCATTTAGAACAAAACAACTTATCCAAACCCTAGAAATGAGACAGACACAGAGAAACGACTGTACATTCACAACAAAACAACTTCAACAAACTTTAAAATTGCAACAAAACAATGTAAAGTAAATTATGTTTCAACTCAACGTACATTTGAAAACTCAACACGAATGAAAAAGCAACAGGATGTGACTGTTTCTAACAAGGAAAAAATCCAACGGAAGTAAAATAACTTTCAGACGCATCAATAAATGCAAAACATTTTTAATAGCATTCTATTTCGACTAATCAAACTCTCAAGAACAAATGATTACAACCTCAAGTTGATAAAATGTAAACATGAAAACTCAA
This sequence comes from Stramonita haemastoma, assembly GCA_030674155.1. Taxonomy (NCBI): domain Eukaryota; kingdom Metazoa; phylum Mollusca; class Gastropoda; order Neogastropoda; family Muricidae; genus Stramonita; species Stramonita haemastoma. The sequence continues at coordinate 5,814,689 of CM060336.1, forward strand.
AGAGTACTAGACAGACAGAAAGAGAAAGAGACATTGCAACACAGGATAACGTGAACAGGTTAATATCATTATTTTTTGTTTTCTACATATCTAGAAGAAACAAAAGAAAAGATAATTTCGAAATGAATGAACACTTACCTCAAAAATCTTAATTATCATGATAATTTCTAATTTTGTAAGCATCTCTTTTATTTGGATTCTGAGGTGACTTTGTATGATAGTATATAATGGCAGACAATATGTCTGACCATCCCCCACACAATGAGTGGCTTTGCACGGATATCAACCTTTAATTGTCAACATAAAGTCATTTATGTAATCAAAAGATTATTCTATACAAAATAGATTTTTAATCGGTTAATTCTATGAAATAATTATAACAAATTGAAATATTAGACTCCAGAAAATGACGAAATGGAAAACAGACAAATTTTGCATCGTAATAGGTGGTCAGGGTGAGGGCTTGGGTGTTTTTAAATGTGTTTTTTTTAAGCAACAGGAAACAAAATTTACGCCTTGATACTTCAGTACAATATACAAAAAAGCGTACATCATACAAATATTAACAACCTCATCCTACCTGCCTGAAATGGCCCTAAGCGGGAAAGTGGGTCAGGTGCGATGAGACTCATTTCGTGGTGGCAGGTCACCTCTGGTTAAAACCTTTATCTAATGCTTGCTATTTTGTGGTTCACTGAGAGGTTGGGTTTTCTTTTTATTTAATTATATTATCCCTGATAAGGGCGGAGACGGGATGTAAAAAAGCACATGAGTGCTTATTCATTATCCTTCAGATAAAATAATTTTGATTTGTAACATGACTGATCTTCACTTTTGTATACAACCCTCACACACACACCAGGGATCACAAGGAAGTGTGTGTGTGTGTGTGTGTGTGTGTGAGTGTGTGTGCTGTGCGGTGCGTGCGTGTGGTGTGTGTGTGTGTGCGCGCGCGCGTGCATGGTGTACGTGCATGCGTGGTGGAAAAAATTCGGGTTAGAATTGTCCACTTATCCACAAAAACGTATCTTAGTGTCTCCTTAAGCACGAAAGTTTACGAACTGATCTTTGAATTTCAGCTGAACAAACATAATAAAAGACACAAACACTAATCAACAGCGATCCTGATTAAAATCAACAACCAACACAAGTTAAATGAGCGGCGTATGTGGTTAATCACAGCGTACAATTAACAACCAAAAAAATCATACGCCAGATTTCATAACAAAAAATAAACAAATGTAATTTCAACAGAATTAACAAACAAAAACGAGGTGATGTATAACATTTACTGTACAATTATAACAACGCAAGTTTTAACAAACTTACATAAATATTTTTTCAGTTCTGATGAAGAATACAACTGCATAACAAAACCACTTTTGAAGAATTAATTTGTTCTCGGTTTTCCAGTAATGAGTTTCTTAAGGATCCAGCGTACAAGAAAGTTGAAGAGAGCTGATACAACAAGAAATAAAAACAACAATTATATTTACACTTAACAAAAAGGAAAAAAAAAACCAACCTTTAAAAGACTTAGTTGCCGTTGTCCTCATATCTCATTCCCAGCCAAGGAAGGTATAAGTAGGGTGGTTTTTGTTTGTTGGGTTTTTGGGGGGAGGGTTTGGGTGGGGAGGTAGTTTCTTTTTCTTCTTCTTTCTCGAAGGTTTAGACAGCAACCATTGTTGTTGGTAATTTGTGTACAGAGATTTGAGACAGCTCACACCTGAAATGTGTTGCTGGTTTTTTTTGTGTTTTTTTTAAAATATGTACACTTACAGAGAAAAAAAACATGTAGGCTACTAGTCCTCCACCTCCAATCGCTTTACCAACGACGACGACCACCAAACACCACCCCGTCCCCAACCCACCACCACAACCGACCACCACTAAAACCAACCCACCTCCCCCCCCAAAAAAAAAACTACCCTCACTACACCCCATCCACCACCACTAAAACCATCCACACCCTAAAACCACCACCACTCCACCACAACGACCACCACCAAAACCAACATCCCACCACCACAACCCAAACACCAACACACACCCCACCCCACCACAACCCCCCCCCCCCCAAATCCCCTCTAGCAATGCAGGGACGGAGTCTTGTGGTGGAGAGGAGTGACGTTAAGGTCCTCAAGGTCCTGGGAGAGGCTGCCCCCGGAGGAGGAGTTGGAGTCCTGGTTCTCAAGGGCAGCCAAGGTCACCATGGTGTCGCGGTCGTCCGTTGGCAGTTGCGACCACATGTCGGACACGATGGCCGCCAGGAGTCCGCGTCGTGACCGCTGCCCAGTTTGGTGCGTAAGACTGGCGCCACTTGCTGGTAGTACAGCAGGTAGCTGACAGGGTGGGATG
>CM060336.1:5822046-5862046 GCA_030674155.1 Stramonita haemastoma
TATGTATGTATGTATGTATGTATGTATGTTCGCAAATATGACAGGACTATCATGAATTTACCTGTTGACCTTGTCAAGGCATGCTTGTATTTTTGTGACACTTTACGGGAATAAAATCTGTTTAAACCAAGCACAGTTCTAGACAACCGTGTACAGTGATCAGCAACGATGATGGTCACACACACACGTACGTAAAAGCACGCATGTGCAAATGCACATAAACACACAAGCATGCACACTGACACACAACACACACACACACACACACACACACACACACACACACACCACAGATATACACATAAGCATGAACACACGCACACACACACATCCTCGAGATAAAAGAATAAAAGAAAATGAATAAATAAAATCACACACCCACAAGCACACACACAAACCCCCCCCCCGCCCCCCCCCCCCCCCAACCCACACTCTCACCCCCCCCCCCCCCCCCCCCCCCCGCCCCACACCCACACTGACTTTTCCTGCAGGATGGTGTGGTTGACGTCAGGGTCCATGTCCATGGTCTCCATACACAGCAGGCCGTGATCATCGTCCATCTCCGCTATCTCCTCCAGGTCGCTTAGCCCCGCCTGTTCTCACACACACACATACACATAGAGCGCGCGCATGCACGCGTGCACGCGCACGCACGCACGCGTACGCACACATATATATATATATATATATATATATATATATATATATATATATCTATATATATAGCGCGCACGCATGCATACACACAACACACATAGACACACACATAGACACACACACACACAGGCACAGGCACAGGCACACACACACACGCACGCACGCACGTACACACACACACACATCTCTCATCTGTATGTCATTTGAACAGATGACAAAATTGACAAAACTGCACACAAACGGGGACTGGGTGTAAAATGCACATGAGTGCTTCTTCCATCATCCTTGATATAAAAGAATAAAATACAAATAAAATGAAATGAATAAAATAAAACACACACACACCCCCCACGCGGGGGGGATAGCCTAGTGGTCAGAACATTGCGCTGGCAATTTGAAGACCCGGGTTCGAGTCCGGTCGAGGAAATTTTCTTCCTGGAGTTAACATCAGTGCTGACTCCACTCTCCCCAAAAGTCCTTCGGATGAGACTTTAAACCGAGGCCCCGTGTGCGAACGCACGCAGAACATCTTGCGCACACGTTAAATCCTGTTCCGCTTTTCGTAAGAGTAGGCCATCGTGTGCCGGTGGGAACAGATGACAATATTTACAAAACTGCATACACACGGGGACCGGATGAAAAAAAGCACATGATTGCTTATTCTGTTATCCTCGATATAAAAGAATAAATAAATAAATAATAAAATAAATAAATTAACGCATGACAAACACACACACACACACACACACACACACACACACACACACACACACACACACACACACACACACACACACACACACACACACACACACACACGAATGATTTTTAAGAGTGTATATTTAATATAATTTGTATACATCCTGTTCTTTGCACCGTGCCATTTTTGTCATTGATACCAGTTTCCTTGTTGAAATGAATGTGTTGATGCCGATATTTAAATTCTTTTTAATTATTTGTTTTATCACTGGGAATACTCTCACGGTCTCTCCTACATAGCTCTTTATGTCAGAATGTTTTCCCTTTGTTATCCAATTTATAAAAAAAAAAAAAAAAAAAAAAGGTTTTGAAGCAGTTTTCTTTTCCTGTTTTCATAGAATAAATCAGATCTCTCTCTTAATGTTTATTTTAAATTATTTGTTATAATAATTCACAACAGTCCCTACTCAGGGCAAAAACCGGATGAAAAAAAGTATGTCAACACTTATGTATGACCCTTTGAAATAAAGATTATCAATCTCAATCAATCAATCAATCAATCAATCACTCTCTCTCTCAGTCTCTGTCTGTCTCTCAATCTTTTACACATTTATTTGAAGTTATTGAGGAAAAAGTAGTGAGGAAATTATTAGTTGTGAAAATTAACACAACTTCCGGCAAGGGCCGGATGAAAAAGTGTTAATTTCAATACAAAAAAACTTAATAAATCTCTTCCCCCTCCTCTCTCTCTGCCTGTGTGTGTGTGTGTGTGTGTGTGTGTGTGTGTGTGTGTGTGTGTGTGTGTGTGCCCGTCCCCTCCCTTCTCTTTGTACCCCCGCCTTCCCCCCCCCCCCTCTTCTCCTCCCCCCCCCCCCCCTCTCTCTCTGCCCCCGTCTCTCCCCCACCCTCTCTTTCTCTTCCTGCCCCCCCCCCCCCCCACCTCTCTGCCCCCATCACCCCCCTTCGCACCCTATCTCTCTCTCTCTCTCACCAGACATCACTATTCATTCCATCCCTACCCACCTGAGGCACTCTGGCGTCCATGGCGGTGGCCAGAGGCCACGCGGGGGAGGGGGAGAAGAGGGGGGTGTCGGGCATGCACAGGTCAGAGGGCAGCTTGAGCGGCGTCATCAGACTGTGGCCGTTGTTGTTCCCGCTGTGCTGACCCCCGACCCCGTGAGTCTCCGACATCATCGGCACCACCGTCTCTTGTTTGATGGGCGTCAGGCCTGCAAGTGACGGTGTGATGTTGTGTGTTTTAGTGTAGTGTTGTGTGGTGTGTTGTAATGTATTGTGCTATATTGCACTGTATTGTATTGATTTGTAACGTACTGTATCGTGTTGTGCTGTATTGTACTGTATTATATCATACTGTATTGTACTGTATTATATTATATTGTACTGTATTGTGTTGTATTGTATTGTTTTGTATTGTATTGTGTCGGGCCTATCAGTGACAGTGTGATGTGCGTGTTGAATTGCATTGTACTGTATTGTATCATACTGTATTGTATCATACTGTATTGTATCATACTGTATTGTTTTGTACTGTATTGCATTGTACTGTATTGTATTGTACTGTATTGCATTGTACTGTATTGTATCATACTGTATTGTATCATACTGTATTGTATCATACTGTATTGTATCATACTGTATTGTTTTGTACTGTATTGTATCATACTGTATTGTATTGTACTGTACTGTATTGCATTGTACTGTACTGTATTGCATTGTACTGTACTGTATTGCATTGTACTGTACTGTATTGCATTGTACTGTACTGTATTGCATTGTACTGTACTGTATTGCATTGTACTGTACTGTATTGCATTGTACTGTACTGTATTGCATTGTACTGTATTGTATTGCATTGTTCAGAGCGTAGAATTGGCAGAGAGAAAAAAAGAGGAAACTAAGCCGGGGTCCAGGGGCCACTTAGGCCCCGGTGGGGTGCAGGGGCAAAGCCCTGCTGGGGGATCCAGGGGGACGAAGCCCCCCGGCCGAAAACGATTTTTAGCATTTTAAAGGCAATTTGGAGGCCTCTCCAGGCACCATTTTGAGCAGTGTGGAAGTGTGTGTGAGTGTGTGTGTGTGTGTGTGTGTACTGTGTGTGTGTGTGTGTGTGTGTGTGTGTGTGTGTGTGTGTGTTGTGTGTGTGTGTGTGTGTGTGTGTGTGTGTGTGTGAGTGAGTGAGTGAGAGACACAGAGAGAGACAGACACAGACTTTTAGACCTTCCATAAAGAACCACAAGAGTATGTCAAGCTTGTTTTAAAAAGATCCCTTCTGGGTAGCCATAACATAAGTTTCTGTGTACAACTATGATGGTTAATGGAAAACATGGAGAGAGAGAGAGAGAGAGAGAGAGAGAGAGAGAGAGAGAGAGAGAGAGAGAGAGAGAGAGAGAGAGAGAGAGAGAGAGAGAGAGAGAAGACAGACAGACAGACAGACAGACAGACAGACAGACAGACAGACAGACAGACAGACAGACAGACAAAAAACAGTGGGTGAGAGAAATGAGGACATAAACATCCAGCAACTGATTGCAGAATTAAAAAAGGGGATGTGAGTATGCATGTATGCAGTGATATCCAGACATGATACTGGAGGAAAAGCACTTTTCCCTGAAATGTAGTGGGGGCCCAGGGGGCATTGCCCCCTGGTGGGGTCAAGGGGCAAAGCCCCTTGTGGGGGTCAGGGGGCAACGCCCCCTGAAGCTGAAGGTTTTTTTTTAACAATTCTAGCCTGTTTAAAGGCCTCTCCACTAAGCAATTTCTGCCCTAAAATAAGCTCTCCAAATATGACTTTTTCTGTTATTTCTTCAATCTAAAGGAAGTTCTATACTCAAGTAATCACAGAGCAAAAAATTAGTACATTTCTAGACAAATGTGCACAAATGCAGATAAGAGGAAGAAAGAGAAAGAAAGGGCACACAAACACACACACTCACACACACACACACACACACACACACAGAGGGGGGTGTAAGAGAGAGGGGGGGTGTAAGAGAGAGGGAGAGGTGGAGAGAGAGAGAGAGAGAGAGAGAGAGAGAGAGAGAGAGAGAGAGAGAGAGAGAGAGAGAGAGGTGTGTGTGTGTGTGTGTGTGTGTGTGTGTGTGTGTGTGTGTGTGTGTGTGTGTGTGTGTGTGTGTGTTTGAGAGAGAGAGAGAGAGAGAGAGAGAGAGAGGAGAGAGAGAGAGAGAGAGAGAGAGAGAGAGAGAGGAGACAGAGACAGAGACAGAGACAGACAGACAGAGACAGACAGACAGACAGACAGACAGACACTGCCAGTCCTTCGAAGAAAGAGAGAGGGCAAGCTGGTTGCCTGCTGATTGTTATGATACTGTAAACATTGCTCTCTGACCCCATACATGCTGAAGGCAGCCAGTGAAAGCCCGCCCCCCCCCTCTGCCTTAGGCTTACAGCTGCAACCGACACCCTTCTGTCAACAGATAGTAGACTGGTGATGTAAAGAAGAGAAGGGAAGTACTGGGCATGGAAGCGTTGCATCCTATCCCTTGACTGCTTCTCTGTGGGTTTCCTTCTTTTTCTTTTTTTTTCTTCTTCTTTTTCGCGGATTTCCGCGAAATCGCGGAGATGTACCATGCCTGAATTATCCTATGTCTGCCTGTTTATGTACACTTGTTGTGTTTCTCATTTTCTGAAGAAGCTGCATAATGTTTTCTTCCCTGCTTGGATATCCCGAGTGTACAGCAGTATTTTTCTCTGTGTCAGTCTGCAAGAGTTGTATTCCCGCGGATGGAGTAGATCACCTTGTGTTTTGCCTTTTGCAAAATTAATGGTCTTCAAGCGCTCTGCGGCCCTGGCTAGCATAGAGAATGTCGCACTGGCAAGCTTCGCAAAACGCTTTGCCTGCAGCATCCAGTTTGCGAATGTACTCGCCAATCCACACATTTCGACCCTCAACCTTGACTTCACCATCCGCCCACTCCCATTTCCATGCATTTTTGCATCCTCTGTCATCATAAGCATGAGTCCGATCGATGATCGTTCTCCCGCATATGCTAGCCATTTTGAAATTTTGCACATAGGCTTAGGCCTAGCCCTTGATCGGCTTTAGCTACCGAGTCTAGTGAGTGAGAACTGAACCCTTTGACGACACTGCCACCATTTGAGAATTTCATCTGGTTTCGTTTTGTTTTTTTCCCCAGATTTTTTTTTCCGCGGAAAGTTTTTTTTTTCCGCGGAAATCAGCTTGAAAAACTCGGAAATCCGCGGAAACGCGGAGAATTCTATGCTCTGATTGTTCTGTACTGTATTGTACCGCATTGTATTGTACTGAATTGTATTGACACAGTTCTTGATTAAACCGTTGACGTGGGAGGGGGGAGGGGGGGGCAAGAGCAATGTGAGAGGCTGTATAATCTGGCTTTCCCATTCATGGAATTCCACTTTACAGCTTAGTCTTTAGTGATCGACTATGACTCTCTGACTAGGAGGCTTGACTTGCACAGGCCTTATGTGCTGCAGCCCTGGGGGATAGTTGGCCTTCGGAGAACATCTCCAACACTGACTGTCCTTATGCCCTCTTGGCCGAGAGAGTCGGGATGTACTGTGGGCAAGGCATCTCCACTATAATCAAATTTCTGCCCAGTGTCCGAGACAGCAGCTGCCTCCTCTGCTGTTTTGGAGGTCATCGTCGACACATACTTACACACACACCTACACACACACCTACACACACACACCTACACACACACACTTACACAAACACACACTTACACACAAACACTTACACCCCACCCCCACACACCTGAAGTACAAGAGACTTGTGTCTTGATGGGGGTGAATCCAGAACTGGCGGAGTACACCAGAGAGGAGAAGTAGGGCGTGCTGTCCGACACACAAAACCCGGACTGGTCATACGTCCTCTCCGGCGTGGAGGAACTGAAGTCCAGCTGATGGACGATAGAGCAAACACACAACTCTTGATAATTATCACCCTTACAGTACTGAACAATTATCTGATGACAATGACTTCCACGATAGAGCAAACACACAACTCTTGATAATTATCACCCTTACAGCACTGAATAATTATCTGATGACAATGACTTCCACGATAGAGCAAACACACAACTCTTGACTCTTCTGTCTGTCTGTCTGTCTGTCTGTCTGTCTATCTGTCTCTATCTGTCTGTCTGTCTGTCTGTCTGTCTGTCTGTCTGTCTCTCTCTCAGTCAGTCAGTCAGTCAGTCAGTCAGTCAGTCAGTCAGTCAGTCTATCTATCTATCTGTCTGTCTGTCTGTCTGTCTGTCTATCTTATCTATCTTATCTATCTATCTACCTCTATCTATCTACCTCTATCTATCTATCTATCTATCTATCTATCTATCTATCTATCTATCTATCTATCTTTCTATCTATCTATCTATCTTTCTATCTATATCTTTTTCGTACACATCAACAACTGACAAAGCTTTTGGACTGGGCCAGATATTTGTCTTTTTTTTTTTTTTCAAGGAAGCTGACTAACCTCTCTCCCCTCAAATTTAGAAATCAGGTTTCTCTCAGATTATGATCAATATCACTACATGAACATCGAAACCATTTTTAGATTAGCTAAGGCCCTTGCGATTCGATTTTTAAAAAATCTATATCATTAAAAACTCGACAGGAGTAGTAAGAAGAATATTGCATAAAATTCTCTCTATCTCTCTCATCTCCTCACACACACGCGCACGCCCACACACAACACCACACCCTTCATCCCACCCCACTACCCCACCCAAAAGCCTCACCTTTTTGCAGACGCTGGAATAGAAGGGTGGGGGTCGGTCAGAGTCGATTTCTCTCTTGATGAGAATGCACCCGGCGGGTGGGGCGGTGGCGGAGGCGGAGGCAGAAACGGGTGGACACACAGGGGTGAAGACGCTGTTGTTATCGGACCCCATCCCGTCCTGAGGCATCATCACATCATTGCGGGCTATGCCGTACACTTTGTTGGGTGACAGCATCACTGGGACCTGGAGAAGGAGAGAGAGAGAGGTGGGGGGAAGAGGGGGGGGGGGGAGAGGGGGAGAGAGGGAAGGGAGAGGGGGGAGAGAGAGAGAGAGAGAGAGAGAGAGAGAGAGAGAGAGAGAAGAGAGGAGAGAGAGAGAGAGAGAGAGAGAGAGAGAGAGAGCGTGATTATTGTTTTTTTTGGTTTGTTATTGTTATTATAGGTGACTGAGTAGAAATGTGTGTGTGTGTGTGTTGGGAGGGGTTTGAGGGTGGGGGTGGGGGTGTTGTGTGATGTGTTGGGTTATGTTGTGTTGTGTGGTGGTGGTGGTGTATGTATGTGTTGAGTTGTGTGTGGTGTGTGTGTGTGTGTGTGTGTGTGTGTGTGTGTGTGTGTGCGAACGCGCAGGCATCTGCATGGACGTGCATATGCAAGACAGCCTAGAATGAGATAGGTTTGTTTTGTACTGCTATGGAGAAGGCTTGTCATTTTACCTTGCCATCTCTGTTTAATATAGTCACTGTCCATTGTAAGCTTTTTACAAGAGACATCCCAGAGGCAAGTTTTTTTTTTCTAGAATGTTGTCGATTTCCTCTTTTATTCTATATTCTTGCAAAGATCATGCATTTTCTGGGTACTGGACATCAACAAAATGCCCCCCCCCCCCCCCCCCTTTTTCCTTTAAGATTTTGTTGAGACACATAATTTCATTAATTTTCACTTTTTCCTGTTTTTTTTTCTATTTCATTTGTTACGTGTTTTTTTTTTTTAAATTCTGTTATTATTGTCTATTTGCACAAGGCAGAGGGTTAATGTTATGTTGTTATCTCTCATATAACTCGCAATTACCTCCTACATAATCATTTATCAATTATTTCTTTTTCAAATCACGAAAAACATGTGTTATGCCAGATGTACTTTTCTCCCTCTGTCCTCTTTTTTAAAAGTTTGCTTGTTGGGGGACTTCTTTGTTTTATTTGTTTGCTGTTTTGTTTTTGTTGGTTTTTAGTGATCTGTTGGGGGTTGGGTTTTTTTTAGGGGGGTCCATTTGTGCAGTTTTCTACCACTTTTTGCGATTGATCAATTAGCTAGAGAGTGAGTGAGTGAGTGAGTGAGTGAGAGGAGAGAGAGAGAGAGAGAGAGAGAGAGAGAGAGAGAGGAGAGAGAGAGAGAGAGAGAGAGAGAGAGACAGACAGACAGACAGACAGACAGACAGACAGACAGACAGACAGACATGCTTGCTACACCATAAATCACACTCGCGCGCGTGCGCGCAAACACACACACGAGCACGCACACACACACGAGCACGCACACACACACGAGCACGCACACACAAGCACTGACTCAAGCATGTGTTCACCTGACTTTTGCAAAACTTCTACATCGTTGTTTATTAACACACAATATCGGCTATCATAAATAATTCGAAGCCAATTTATTCAGCGCATCCTTAAAAATTACGGATGTAAAATTTCTAAACAATATACTCGATAAAAAGAAATAAAAGCAATTGATTAAGACTTACTTAGTCCCACTAATGTACATTCCAAAACCAAGCCACTGTTATAGCATATTTAGTAATATCATAGCACAAACATTCAATGGAAAAGGCGAAATACCTAATTCACTTATAAGATTTCTTTAAAGGAAGCTATCTATCTATATCAAGAATGACATGCAAACTTATCTCATAAAGATATGTAATTGCCGTAACAGATTTGGCAAAAGCATTCAAAATTGTGTCGTGAAAGAGTAACAATATTATCCGTTTATGAATTGAAATATTCACGTGTATGACGAAGTTTTCGAATCTAAATTATGATCAACGACAAAATATACTAAAGGATGAAATTGACTCTTTGTATCATGCAAAAAAACGTGAAGAAAAACCAAAGCCCCATGCATTAAAAATACCAATATAAAAACATGCAGATATATTTCTTATCAAATCAAGACTGATCACAAAGTAAAAGGCAGTAAGTGATGAAATTCGTGTAAAAACTGTTTCCTACAGCAAATTCAATATTACTTGTATAGATTCAAAAACCTAGTATTTCAAGATCAATTATAAACATGTAGTAATCAACATTATAGGAAAGTTTTGAACAAAACACCTTCTTTCCTTTTAAAACATACTATAGATTGCATGCTAGTCACATTCTATGGCGTATAGCCTATTTGCCCTCCAGTAAATTCGAAACATTTTATACCAGAAAAAAAAACCTGCAGTTTTATGACACTTTGGACTTGATAAAACTATTCAGCAGTAAGAACCAGTCCTCATTCTATGTATCAAAAGCAACAAAGAAATGTGTAGAGATAGTTGAAACAGCAAATGGAATGTTATTAACAGTATCACTCTTACAAGTATATAGATGTGGTGTGTGTGTGTGTGTGTGTGTGTGTGTGTGTGTGTGTGTGTGTGTGTGTGTGTGTGTGTGTGCATGTGTATGTGTGCGTGCGCGCACCGCGCGTTTGTTGCGTGTGTGTGTGTGTGTTGTGTGTGTGTGTGTGTGTGTGTGTGTGTGTGTGTGTGTGTGTGTGTGTGTGTGTGTGTGTGTGTGTGTGTGTGTGTGTGTGTGTGGTGGTGTGCGTGCGGCGACACCGCGCGTTCGCGTGTGTGTTTATGTATATACATAGACACATACATATCATATAGGTTTTTGTTCTTAATTAATGCACTATCTCACAAAACCAAACATACGTCTGAATTTTCTCTTCCAAAAAATCTAACTCAACATTTTGAGCATGGTGACATATATTACAGTATGACAACATCACACATGCTGCAATACTGTGCTTTTTTTCGGTAATCGCACTGTGTGCCGCTTAGAAACCCCTACCACCGGTTGTTATCATACTGCAGTTTAAATACAGTAGGTGATTCCTTCTTCACCATTTAACACATCTCGGGTCAACATGAGTAAAATGACCAAAATATGACTGTGCTTGTTAACAAGTAAAATGAAAGAAATCCTTGGCACGTTAACCACAGAACAGGTAACAATTTGCTTTTAACAACCAACTCGCTTTGTGATCACATTCATTGAAACAAGTGTCAAGTTCTGCGCAAACATTGATTTCCAAAGGTAAAAGAATAGTCAATATTCACACACTCAAGAAATAAATCTACATATTTTTGCTTTAATCGATTAGCGGCTTTGTACATACATAAACTGAAAAAAATTATCTATTTAGACATTAATTTCAAAAGTTAAATAAGCTCTAACGAAATCAAATTCTTATCCCATGATTTAAACTTTAGTTTGTATTTTTTCTTTCCAGAATTTTGACCAATGTAAACAACGGAAAGAAAAGTGATTGATCAACGGTTATAACTGTTTCCCCTTCTAGTCAAACCTGCATCATTATCATGAAACATTTTCAGTATTAGTTATCTCACAGATCAATTAAATGAAAAAAATATATAATTCTAGTACCTCTAACCTTTCATGATTGATTTCAAATTCAGATAATTAAGAATGCATAAAAATATTACTTATAGACCTTAACCTTTCATGTTGATTTTCAAAAGTTATTACTCATCAATCAAAAATTATTAATTAACTTTTAATCACTGACTTCAAATTTTTATCATCAACAAAAATTTCATAACTTACACGAGAGATATCAGAGACACATTTCAGTGACATATCAGCAAGAGGATGTAAAGTGTTTACCCATCAACCTTGGGGAGGAGGCACAGAGACCTAGCTTGCTAGTGGGACAGCATACTGAGGGCGGGCGCCCATCTCACTCCTCCTGTCTTACCCTGACCCTAAAGGCAGGTACCATTTACACTGGGATGGGCTGCTGAAGCCCATCGCACGAAAGTCACACCATAAGTAACTACGCTATATCGCTTAACTACGGGAGAGGAGTGCTCTGACCACTAAGCTATCCCGTCCCCAAAATTAAAAAAAAAAAATCAATCAAAATAAGAAAACTGCAGTAATAGATTCCATGCATATCCATCCATTATAAAATGAATACACCCGGCATGTCAAAATAACAAAACGTAGAAAAATAGCCTCCAACACGCACCTTAGACGTACAACTTATCTACGTTTTTTCCTTGCCAATGTCATGTCTGTATGAAAGTCAACAATAAATAGAAACTTCTCTCCAAAGCAAGCAAATCAAGCACACAAAGCCAACAGTAACAGAAAAAAATCTTCAGAGAACAAAAATTCCCAACATTTCTTGCCCTTACACACCATACAGTCGCCTGGAAGAAAGAAAAAAACACCAAAACAAACTACACCGCAAAACAAACTGAACACAAAAATATTAAACAGAACTTCAAACAACAAACTCCAGCATGCCTTCTCCTTGTACAACCTTTTCCGCTATACAAGCACCAAAAAAAACACACAAACGAAAAAACCTCAACACCCCTCACCCACCCTGCAAGGAAAAAAAAAACATTCCCAAAAGCAAGCAAACACTTAAACAACCCCCCCCCCCCCCCCAAAAAAAAAAGCAAACAAGCAACCCAAACCAACAACAATCCCCACGCCAAAAAAAAAAACCAACCAAGAAAGGTACCACCACCACCAAACAAAAAACTTCAAAAGGCAAACTCCAACATTTTCCGCCAGATCTCTACCTCGTGAACGGCGTGATGCGTCTGATGCTGAATCTCTACCGCCCGCTTTCCCTCCGGCAGGGGCGGGGGCGGGGGGTCTGTCCTCGCGGGGGGGGCCACTCACGCTGTGCTGCACCGGGAACATCCTCTCCGCCTTGCACTCTCTGCGGAACACCCGGTCCGGGGACATGAAGCCGTTGCCCACTTTCTGCAGACGCAGGGTTGTGCCGTTGTACAGTCCCGAACGTAAGCTGCACCCGGGGTTTTGCGGGTGGTGGGGTGGTGGGGACGGCTTGAGGGTGGTCCGAGTCGTGGGTGGAGGTGGTGGTGGAGGAGGGGGGAGGGGTGTGGGTGCCGGCATGACGGCGCTGACCACATCTCCTTCGCTGTATGCGGAGAGGATTCTCTGGCTGGCGCGTTCGGTTTCGAAACGAAAGCGGGCTTTGGAGACCTTTCCCGAAAGATTATACAAGATTGGATAAAATAATGATATAAATAAAATAAATTGCTGACTGATTGAACATACTAACCAAGCAGCTAACTACATTTTTAAAAATTATTAATTAACTAGTCAACTTAACTTTAAAGCATAAACTGCAAAAAAGGCATATAAATGCTTATACCATTATCCTCGATATAAAGAATAAATAATAACTAAATAAATAAACAAACTTGCTAACCAGCCACCTAACTATCGAGTTCAAGAGACAACTCAACTGTCTCAATCGTCGCTGTCCTCGGTAGGAGCTCCACACAATGCCACCAGCGTTTACCATCTTTCACTGCCTCTGCTGAGTTCTACCATCTCCTGTAGCCCTCCCAGACCACTGACTTCAGTGATGTTGGAATGTAGGATGCTGGAGGTCTGCCTCTTTTCCTTCTGCCCTCAACATTACCTCGGAGAACTGTTGTCGGGGGAATAGCCTAATGGTCAGAACACTGAGCTCGCAATTTGACGACCCGTGTTCGATTCCCGTTCGAGGAGATTTTTCTCCTGGAGTTAACTTACATCAGTGCTGACTCCACTCTCCCCAAAAGTCCATCGGATGAGACTTTAAACCGAGGCCCCGTGTGCGAACGCACGCAGAACATCTTGCGCACACGTTAAATCCTGTTCCGTTTTCGTAAGAGTAGGCCATCGTGTGCCGGTGGGAACAGATGACATTTACAAAAGTGCATACATACGGGGACCGGATGAAATAAAGCACATGATTGCCTATTCTGTTATCCTCGATATAAAAGAATAAATAAATAAATACAACACACACCACACACACACAACAACACACGACGCGCGCCACAAAACGCACACACACCCTCTCTCTCTCTCTCCCCCTCTCTCTTACCTTATGTCTCCTGGTACAGGTGGTGGCATCCCGGGTGGTCTTGAGAGAGTTGTCAGGGTGGCCAAGGGCAGGAAAGCCAGGCGGTTACAGTCCACGCTCATGTTGATTATCTCCTCCTGAATGTCGTGAAGCATGTTGTAGCAACGTCTGCCTTGGGTGGACCTGCACACATTTCTATTTTATTTTATTTTATACGGCTTTATGTCACAGCAGATTTCTCTGCGTGAAATTCGGGCAATACCCGACATGTTTTTCCTGCTATTAGGTAAAATTTATAACCAAACTTAACTACTAAAGACAAAGATTTATCGATTACGTGGTAAGAAACCGCTCGTATACACGAGTGTATCACTAGTGGTGAACCTCAGAGCTTTAGCCGAGGAACAAAACAAACCAAACAAAAATTCGTCGCTTCGTTGTCATATATTTCCAGTTTAGCGATACTTTGTGCAGCCTTACTGATGGAAGATTTCTGTTGTTGTTTAGCGATACTTTGTGCAGCCTTACTGATGGAAGATGTTCTGTTTTTTTAGCGATACTTTGTGCAGCCTTACTGATGGAAGATGTTCTTCTGTTGTTTAAACGATACTTTGTGCAGCCTTACTGATGGAAGATTTCTGTTGTTTAGCGAATACTTTGTGCAGCCTTACTGATGAAGATTTCTGTTGTTTAGCGATACTTTGTGCAGCCTTACTGATGGAAGATTTCTGTTGTTGTTTAGCGATACTTTGTGCAGCCTTACTGATGAAGATGTTCTGTTGTTGTTTAGCGATACTTTGTGCAGCCTTACTGATGGAAGATGTTCTTCTGTTGTTTGGCGAAGTCGTCCTGAAAATCCTGCAGGGTGGTGGGTACCCAGTTGTCTCCCTTCTTCCACAGCACGCCCTGACCTTGCTCGTGAGCTGCACACACACACACACACACACCCACGCACACACACACACACACACACACACACACGCATGCATATACCCACGCATACACACACATATATACGTATACACACACACTATGCACACACGCATGCTCAAACACACTTACTATGCTCAACACACACACATGTATGCACAAACATGTACGCACGCGCAAACACACACACATGTACATGTTTATAAAATTATGCACAATATGAATAGGCTACATAATTATAGGCTTACTCATGAAATTAACGTGACAAAAATGATCTTTTTAGTCAAAAAGACACTTATGCCTAACATGCGCTTTCTTGCGCACACATTTCAGTTCTGATTAAATGAACTTTTTGGATTTGTCTAATAGTTACCACTGTGAGTGAAAAGACTTTAAATTACAGAAAAATTAATATAATAAACAATAATACAATGCAGAAAGAAAAAAAGAAGAAGAAAGAAATAAGCAAAAACCAATCACAAAAGAAAGACATTTAATTCTAGGTAACGGTACAAGGTGTCCGTAACCTACGTGGCCGTAGGGGAGCTAACTCACCTTCAATATTGAGTAGTCTGGATACTGCTCTTTCCAGATTTCCAATATGCTTCTCCACCTCTTGCAAAATCAAAGACTGAAACAAAAGGTTTTTTTTTTTTTATATTTAAAGCTTGTGATTGTGTATGCTTCTATACAGCGGAAATAACAAAATAAATGGTCAAGTATGGCTTTCAATCCACAAAATGGGCACAGAATATCAAAACACAAAGACTTAAGATCTAACAAAAAAAAAAAACAATGATTATGATTTTCAATCAACAAGATGGACACAGAACACTAGAACACAAAGAATTCAGATTTAATAATAATATCATAATGCTGGTAAAACGTGCAGGCAATTTTCAACCGTAACTTACACAAATAATGTAGGTGAAGGGAAAGAAAATACAAAGATTTTTCTAGACCAACGGTAAAAAAGTCATATGAAGAGAGAGCATGAGAGAGAGAGAGAGAGAGAGAGAGAGAGAGAGAGAGAGAGAGAGAGAGAGAGAGAGAGAGAGAGAGAGAGAGAGAGAGAGAGATTCTTAGGAAAAAAAACTAACAGTTCCCCGCCCTCTTTTTTATATTTTTACCTTATTGAAAAAGATAACCCCCAACCCCCCCCCCCACCCCCACCTCACACTCACACACTGTTGGAATCGCTATCTTTTTTTCCCCATAAATTATTACAACCAAAAAAAAGTAACACCTGAAAAGAAACGCTCAACAAGTTATCAGAAAAAAAAATGATGACCAAACAACATGCATGAAACCAAAATTTTACCTTAGAAGCTTTCCGTTTAGGAAGCGTCTTTCCGTTAGGAATAACGAACTTGAGCGTTTCGTAGCAACTGGCCACGCTAGCCCGCCACTTGGCATCGCTCTGACGTCGTCTGGTCCTGATGGGAATCTGACAGCGCCTGGCACGAGTTCTCTGCATCTGGGGCATCATCAGTGCTTTTGTTTTGCATTGTGTTGTGTTGCGTTGTATTGTATAGTGTTGTGTTTGTATTGTATTGTTATTAGTACTTTAAGTCGCGGCAGATTTGTCTGCGTGAAATTCGGGCTGTTCCCCCTCCCTAGGAAGAGCGCGTCGCCACAAGAGCAGCGCCACCCATTATTTTGTTTCCTCTTTTTCCTGTCTGCATTTTCTTATTTTTACCATTTTCATGTCACAGAATTTTCTCTGCGTTATTGTTTTCCTAAGTATTGTTTCCCTATCAGAGTGGCTTTTTTCTACAGAAATTTGCCGTGGACAACTCTGCTGTTGCCGTGGGTTCTTTTATGCACGCTAAATGTATGTTGCACACAGGACCACCACTGATGGCTTATGGATGGCGGGGGGGGGGGAGAGAATTTCGGGCACAGACGTGGATCAAATCACCACACACTTGCAACCCGGACTTTTTGCTTTCAGGGCAGGTGTGTTACCTCTAGACCACCGATCCACTGGAACAGTTTGTACAACTCTTTTCGTAAAAAGTGGAAAGAGAAGCATCGCCAAAAATGTGAAAAAGCAAAAAGATAGTGTGGTTTTCTACAAATATGTCAATGTTAATTTTGATGAGGAAAGTGATATCACTAGAATACCAATGTTTATATTTTCCCTCTCATGATAATGATAACAGCTATGACAATAATAAGAATAATAATAGTGTATGGAATTTATATTACGCTGAATCTTGTAAAGCAAACAAATCAAAGGGTTTGCATTCAAATCATTTACACGCATGTGATCGTCCACAAAATTGATAATAGGATTAACAGATATCAAATCTCATCAACGCTCTTATCATGAATTACTGTTGAAGCAGATTGCTGTTTTGCCATTCAAAGGGAAGAACGATTATATAGTAGGCTAAATGTGATAGGCTTATGCTTGAATTTGGAAATGAATTTCATGAATCATTTCATCACGGAATGCCTACTACCTACATGTTGATTTGTCAATATTAAAAAAAAAGAAAAAAAAAAAGGTCGAAACGATTTCTTACCCAAAAGTGAGTTAATGATCTTTGTCGGTTGATGTCCTCTGTGAGTCGGAATGAAATGTTTCACATGTCGAAGTATACCAGATTGTCTAAAGTTATGTAAACACTTGCTTTATATATATAGCCTACTGCAGTAAATTATTTTATATAGATCTAGTATTGCTTTTACCTGTTATTACACTACTTCCATTTCCAAAAGGAACGAAATTCATCAATTTTGTTCAAGTGTGTGTGTGTGTGTGTGTGTTGTGGTCTATTTGTTTGTTCTTTTATATCGAGGATAATGGAATAAGCACTCGTGTGCTTTTTTTTTTTTATATACACCCAGCCCCCGTGTGTATGCGGTTTTGTAAGTGTGTGTGTGTGTGTGTGTGTGTGTGTGTGTGTGTGTGTGTGTGTGTGTGTGTGTGTGTGTGTGTGTGTGTGTGAATGTGAATGTGTGTGTGTTCTTCAATTTTTCGTCTCATAATGTGCATAATGTGTCAGATTGTATGAAAGTGCACGTGTGAAAACATACATTAATTCTGTGTGCGCTCGCGCGCATGTGTGTGTGTGCATGAATGTAAGTCACAGTATGTTGGGATATTTGTTTACACAGACAGCCTAGTGCACGTGATTGTCGAGTGTCACATGAGAGAGACGTCACACGCGACCACACCCATGGGTACCTATTACAAACATTGTACCATAGACTGGAGAAAAACTAAGTTGAAGCTTCACGTGTGTGTGAAGGGGGGGGGGGGGGGGGGGGGGGGGGCGTGCGTGCGTGTGTTATTTTTAAGTATTTATAGTGTACTGCTCTTATTATCAACATTGATGTTGTAACATGATGGTGATAACACTTTAGAGAAGTAAGCAGCTAGAGTCCTAAACGTACGAAAACGTGCTTTGTCTTCAGGCATTTTAACTGATCAGTCCGACACTGAGTCTACCTGGTTCAGAAAACCACGCCAATTAATGACTATCAATGACCACTTTGGTTAAACTGACAATTCAAATGTTGATCTGTGCTTTGGTTTGCCATAAAATATATTCATCAAAACAGACCTAGTCTGGATTTGAGAGTGTAGATCTAGGTTCATCCAAAAGATAACATGTTGCCAGAACAATAAGATAGGCCTACTCGACATCCTCCCTGTATGTTTACGATTTGCTTGTTTGCCTAAATTGATTTGGCAGTGTTCTGCTCAGTCGACTAAGCACATATTTTTCATGACAATTTAGACTACCTCAAATAATAAAGCATTTTTAAAGACAGCGGTAGCTTTCAAATGAATATGGATATGAAATTAAAGATTAGCTTGACTGCAATGGTTACGATCACCGATAGGATAACATCAAACTGAATGTATTGGCTAGTCCTGATTCAATTTGACGTTATCAGTGTTCTTAAACATGCAGTCAAGCTTGGCTAACCTTTGCTTTCATGATCATAGTCATACATAATTCAGTAACAGCCTAAGGATTCCATGATGGGTTAACAACAGGCCTGACTCATAATATAAACTGCAACTTCTGACCACACATCTAGAATAACGGAAGCAGAACAAAATATTGTAGGCCAAGTTTTTAATTTCTGTACTCGATTCGACTCGCTTTAGACATAAAACTTCATGCAGCTAAAAACAATCAATTGTAACTCGTCGATTCAAATACTGATTACCATTCTGTTAGGGACAAAATTATTGACAATAATTGATCATGCCGTCTCACTCATGGTGTCTTGCCGATCTAGGCCCCAGCCTAGCTGCCTACCAGAAAGTGCATTGTCCAAACTGTTGGCTTCGAATCTAATCTTCAGTTTGTATAAAATATGTACCTCTGTTAATAAACAAACCCACCAACATGGAACGACACTCATCAAAACCATTTTGGAATTAGTACTATCAGAT
Organism: Stramonita haemastoma; assembly: GCA_030674155.1. NCBI lineage: Eukaryota > Metazoa > Mollusca > Gastropoda > Neogastropoda > Muricidae > Stramonita > Stramonita haemastoma. The sequence continues at coordinate 5,840,631 of CM060336.1, forward strand.
ATGTACTTACAACTGAAAGCTGTCTGGATCCAGTCTACCAAGTGCTTTCAAAAATTTCGCCACCTATGATTTGACGTCTGCTTGTTTGTGGAACTTTGTCATTGGTCAAGTGTGAGCACGTGACGGAAACGTAGGGCGAGCACCAGCTGACGAGGCCGCTTGCAACAATGTCTCGAAGTTTGCTGACAAGCTTGTTTTGAAAATTCGAACTGGGTCATTGGCAGTTGTGGTGATGTCACTTTTGCTGACACTGCGATAATGTGTTCGTGAGTGTGCCTGCGTACTTTCGCGCGCGCGCATCCCATATTTGCCCATGTGATTGTGTGATTGTGTGTGTGTGTGTGTGTGTGTGTGTGTGTAGTAGTAGTAGTAGCAGTAGTAGTAGTAGCAGTAATGTGAGTGAAACAAGTACAGTCAAGTCAAAATGATCGTTATTGAGGGTATCTGCCACCACAGCCAGTGTTAAGACTCACAACATCATTCCAATGGTGTTAGATCTGGTTGATTATGCCACTTTCAGTTTCGTTAAAATTCAGTATCCTGTCCAGACTTGTCACATCTCTCATTCTTTCACGTCTGGACTACTGTAATGCTCTTTTAGCTGGTCTGCCAGCACCATCCATCCATTCCTTTCAACATATGCAAAACTCTGCAGCTCGACTGGTCCTTAGAAGAATAAAATAATAAACCTGAACATTCTACTTCCTTCACCTTCACCTGTCCCGAAGTCCCGCGGACCGTGGGGGCACCACTGAAGATTTTGCAACCAGCTTCCGCCACTCCCTAAGGTCCTCCGCCTTCCGTAGTAGGTCGTCCCACCCAAGGCCTGTCCACTCTCTGATGTTGTTTTCCCATTGTTTTCTGTCTGCCTCTTCGTCTCCCTCCCCTTACTGTTCCCTGTAAGACTGTCTTGGACAATCCAGATGATCGTGTGACGTGCCCATATTACTTTAGCTTGCGTTTTTTTCACTGTAGTTAGCTCTTCATATGGTCCTATGGCATTCTTTATTATGGTTTCACTTCTTCATTAGTGATGTGATCTCTGAATGAAACGCCAAGGAGTTTGCGAAAGCATCTCAACTCCATTGCCTGTATCCTTCTTTTAATGTCTACTGTTATTTACTTCTGGGAATGTGTCGGCTGAGGCCAGACCCCCTGTTGATTTACAAACACATCCAATAATAATGGCCACACAGAGAAACATGGTATGACTGGAAGTGCACCATTTTCACAGAAAAACACAGCTTTAACTGACTGCTCTTTACCTTTTTGTTGTGTGTGTGTGTGTGTGTTGTGTGTGTGTGCGTGCGTGCGTACGCGCGGTGTGTGTGTGTGTGTGTGCGTGCGTTTATTTTATTTATTCTTTTATATCGAGGATAATTGAATACGCACTCATGTGCTATTTTAATCTAGTCCCCGTGTGTATGCAGTTTTTGTAAATCTTGTCATCTGTTCCCACCGGAACACAATGGCCTACTCTTACGAAAAGCGGAATAAGATTTAACGTGTGCGCAAGATGTTCAGCGTGGGTTCGTACATGGGGCCTCAGTTTATAGTCTCATTCGAAGGACTTTTGGGGAGAGTGAAGTCAGCACTTAATGTTAACTCCAGGGGAAAAATCCCCTCGAACGGGAATTGAACTCGGGTCGTCGATCTGCGAGCGCAATGTTCTGACCACAAGGTCATCCCGTCCTCATGCGTGCACGCGCGCGTGCGTGCTGCGTGTGTTTCAGTGAAGGAAGTTCTTTTATTTTGAGGATAATGGAATTACACCCAGTTCCCGTGTGCATGACGTTTTGTAAATGTTATCACCCGTTTCCATCAGCATAAATGGCCCACTCTCCCAAAAGGTGGAACAGGTTTTAACGTACGTGCAAGATGTTCTGCATGCATTCATACACGGGGCCTGTATTTATAGTCTCATTCCAAGGGCTGTTACTTTTGTGGCCGGCCCTGTCACGCGCGCGCGCTTGTGTAGATGTGTGTACACTTCTAATGGATGGAGAGAAAACTGAAATCATGATAGCTTATTTGATGGCATAAAGCTTGTAGTATGCTAGCAAAAATATCGCAAATTGTTTGTTTTAGATATTTAGAATAAGAGTGGCTGTTATTGGAAAATGTAAGAAAACGCTTATGATAAGGCTACTAGAACCATGTGTAGTTTAAAAAGTGCTGCAAGGCAGAGAATATTACCTGTACCTGTGACATGATTTATTCGACAAAATGGTAGTGTTAGTTTTATTGTATTTATGTAAAATTAAACATTTTGAGAATATGAAAACCTAGCAATCGTCTATAAATTTTTCATTGAAGATTTTAAAGTTTAAATCTATTTTTTATTTGAAACCTTCGAGTTCATTTGTATCATACAGAAACGGGAAGTTTATCATTTATTCTATTTTCTGTTCTGGTTTTGGATGCAGCTGGTTATTTCTCTTGGTACTGATATGTTTAAGTGAATTGATTGATGCCGGCATTCTTCTCCTGTAAAATATGTTTGAAATCTTGGAGTGTGTGTTTGTGTGTGTATTATGTGATTAATTCATTTGAATTAAAAAATTTTTTTTAATGTACTTGCGATTCATTGTAAATGCCAAAGGTTTTTCTGTTATGAGACTTGAAAAAACTGAATTAAATTTTCATGATTATTAATTTTTGTAAATTCTATCATCATCGTCATTATCACTGTTCCCTGGTGACATTCTCAAGTCTCATTTTAAACCATCACAGCAAGTAGTGCCACATCATTATGCCATGTAGCACCCAATATCATGCCACACCTTCGGATGAGACTATAAACCAAGGTCCCGTGCGCGAACGCACACAGAACATCTTGCGCACACGTTAAATCCTGTTCCGCTTTTTGTAAGAGCAGATAAAGCACAGAGTGCTTATTCCATTATCGATATAAGAGAATAAAATTAATAAATAAATAACACCTTCATTGCCTTCAGACAGCCGTAATAATTGACCTCTGTAGTTCACAGGGCTGTAGTGTAGACATTCTGATTGGATTCCAATGGACAGGTTTGGTGTTAATAGTGGGGAATGACTGTATAACTGGTTTTAATCCTGTATGCAGCTTACCCCCAAAAAAACAAACCAAACATAACTTTTTGTTGTTCTCCCCCGAGAACTTTGCAAGTCTGAGGCTCCCCAATGGTGAGATTTTTATGTATGTGACAGATTTTTTTCCTTACCATTAAGAGTAGCCCCATCTGGACTACAGTGGTGGTTTAAGCACAACACCAGTGTGCATACATTTCTAGTAATTGTTCTTACTGGCATGCAGAGGCCTACTCTTCCGAAAAGCGGAACAGGTTTCCACCTGTATCAGTATGCATGATAGAGAGAGAGAGAGAGAGAGAGAGAGAGAGAGAGAGAGAGAGAGAGAAAGAGGTCACGGTTTCTGGGCGCAACATATAACAGCAAAACTCACCCCATTACATGTTTTGCCACTTTTTATTTATTCCAAGCAGTGTTTGGTGTTTTAAAAAAACTTGCACAAAAATTCTTCAAAACATTTTCACAAATGCACTTTTCGTAAAAAAGTAAAATGGTCCTGGATCAAGATGTTTGGTGAATGTCATGGAATTGATTCTGGAAATCTTTTTTTTTTTTCAGGTGGAGAGAGAAAAATGTGACTGCAATTGCCATGAAAAATAAACCTCATCAATCTGTTAATGAAAAACCTAGCTAATTATTGCAGACATAAACCGGTAAATGGACGTATTTCTGCATTAAAAAAAAAAAATCAGATGTCTGGATTACAACCACAAAGTGGAGGAGGGACAAATCATGCTTGTTTTCTTGACAAAGAATACCTGTTGTGAATGGTGTCTCCTGGTATAAAAATATTTTTTAAAATTATGTTCTCAGCATTCACAAGAATGATATTCAATCTCTCAGCTTTTTCTCCCACTTTTAAAAGCCTCTTTTCTAAGATTTAGGATCATTACCACTACCTCCAAAATAATACATAATTACCCTAGCTATCATGCATGGTAACAAAATTCAATTATTGTAGATTGGTACGGTGCCTTTTAAACAAATCCTTCCTGTACCAGATCCAACTATTTTGTTTAATTACTCATAATTCAGCCCCAATTTTTATCTAGTGATAAAATCATACCTCATGTTCATTTCAATAGGCACATTGCTAATTTACTTGCAATATGTTCAGACTCCCTCCCCCCCTTTCTTAAAAATATTTTATAAAAAAAATATATTTATTACCCATTTTCTTTCACACTACACAGCAGAAGTACACTTGGAAAAAATGCTTTCTGCCTTGACCTGAGCAAGTGTTACCAGAAAATGAGCCATTAATGAAAAGTCAACATTCTTTCCCATTGCTTTGCCTCACTTGAACCTGTAAGTACACTGGCCAGACAATATTCAAACGAGAGAGAGTAAAAGGCACACATGTTCAATAACCTATGAGATTGGAGAAAGCAAGGCATCACAGACCTCAGATTTTCTGGGGCCAGCATATTGATGGCGGTGCCCACCTCCTCTCCCTACTGCGTTACCTTCCCTGACCCTAAAGAGGGCAGGTACCCATTTACAGCTGGGTGAACCGCATGGAAGCCAAGGCGCGCAAACGGTCAGCCATCCCTTTGGTAACCAAGCTGAATGCGGCTTGACATTAGCCTAAAGGAAAGCGCATACTCTGACCACTGAGCTGCCCTAACCCCATAGTGTGAGGGGCAGATAAAATAGACAGAAAATGATCAACCCACAGAACGCCACCTCTCTGCAAGATTTTCACTCTTTCTCAACTGTCCAAAGCCAACCGCATATAGCTGCCAGTCTTTTGGGGAGAAGCAAACTTCCACCCACAAAAAAAAAAAAGGCTTGAAAGTTTTAACAGTGGAATGAAGTGTGAAATGAGCTCAGTATCAACATGACTCGCTCTCTTCCTACAATCAAAATTCATACTTGTAATGGTTCATAAAAAAAACCCAAAATGAATTAGTTTCTTCCTAGAATCCACAGTCATATTACTAAAGATTCATAAAAAGACACCCCAAACCATGGTAAACTACTTCCTCACTCCCAATCAAAATTTGTATCCTTAACAATTCATAAAAACCATAGCAGAAGAAAATTTTAGAGAGAGAAAACATAACTACCTACCTACCTACCTACAGTTATTTTTGGATTTTTGAAACACGCTACAGCCATTTTCTGGTAACATGTATGAGTTTTGCTGGTCACAGTTTTCAAGAAAAAAGTTTACAACATTTTTCAAAAGCCATGGTGGAGTGAACGATTGCACAAATACCTTGAGCATGCAGTTTGCGCTTTAGACACAGATACACATGATCTGTCTTTGGTGGGTGATGCAAGTGAAATGAGAACGATGAAATGATCCGTTAGAAGTGAAATAAAAACGACGACACGCACTTTCTGTTCAACTCACTGTATTTTTTTTTCTTTCCCCACACAGCTCTCCCTCTCAAACACACGCACACACATGCCCAGTTATGAACAATTTCTTGATAACACTCACCACACAATTAAAAAAAAAAAAAAAAAAAAAAAAAAAAGGAAAAGAAAAAAAAGAACCAGCACCCCCCCCCCCCCCCCCCCCCCGAAATCACTTGCACCTTCACACATGCGTACGCAAGACGATTAAAAAATTGTCTTTCAACACATCACCAATGGCGCAACGGCGCCCAGATTGGAGAGCGTCAAAGCAAAAGGTAGTTAGTTCATGGAACCATGAAAACACACGTGGTATTCCATATCGCTGACACTGGCGCGAATAGCAGGCGCCCTAAGTGCAGCCCCCCTCCCTTTTCTCTCTCTCTCTCCCCTCTCACTAGGTTGAAATTCTGGCCCCAGGGACGGAAAAAAGGCTGGAACTCCAGGACTAACGCATCTTGAAGTTTAAAGAGGCGTTCACTTCCGACAGCTCGCCACAGTAGTCGATGGCAACGGTGAAGTCCAGATCCCTCTGCACACAAAAGTCAGGAATTTTTCAGTGCTTTTTGGTTTTTTTTGAGGGGGTGGGCGAGGGCGCATGCGAATATTGTTGTTTCTCAGTATTGCTAGGGTTAAACCATATCTGTGGAATGAAACCCCCAACAAAATTCAGTGACAACACACGCATAGACATAAATAAAGTGTTTCTGAAATTAAAATTCCAATATTTTCAGCAACAACACACACACACAAAAAGGAATGTTTTTAAGTTGGCCTCAAATGAATAAAGTGTTGCTTTGCGTCTGTCTCAAAGAGCAGGGAGGTTAAAATCCAATATGGCCTGAAAAGGGAAGGAAGCTAAGCTGCCTGATTTGGTGTGCCAGTTGAAACAAACCAGTGTTGACAGCAGTGTGCACATACAGAGTAAGACCACAATTATGTGATGCTCCACCACATAAAGAGTCACATTGCACCAGAGGTCACTTTCTAGATGTTCACAGATTACTCTGTAATAATAATAACAATGGAATTTATGTAGCGCTATATCTTGCCAAGACAAATCAAAGCGTTAAAAAGGCTATTCAATAAAATAAAAAAACCCAACAAACCCCCCCCCCCAAACAAACAAAAAAAATTACTGCCACCACAACACACAAAAGAACGCCACCACATTGAAAATCAAACATGCCTATGAAAAGCTATAACAAATTAAAAATAATAGACTGCAGGAAGAGACAAAATGAGAAATTGACAAGTTTTACATTGTAGCAGGTGCTAAGAATGAGACTGTGGGCCTTTTTAAATAATGCCTACCCCAGCTCATACACCAAAGCTACCTACAGTGTGATGGGGTCCTTGTTACCTCCCTTGCAGAAGGAGCCAGAGCCAGAGCAACATGCTATGTTGCCAAAAAAAAAAAAGGACACAGCAGAGAACTGCATGAGAACCTGACTTCACCCAACACACACTTTGCCTTCAAGGTGCTTTGCTAGCAGCGACATGCAGGAAGAGAAGTGAGGTGAGGTGGGGAGCGAGGGGAGGGGAGGGGAGGGGAGGAGAGAAGAGGAGAGGAGAGAAGAGGAGAGGAGAGAAGAGACAAGAGAAGAGAAAAGAAGAGAAGGGGAGGGGAGAAGAGAGGGGAGGAGAGGGGAGGGGAGGGAGAGGAGAGGAGTGAGAGAAGAGGAGAGGAGTGAGGAGAAGAGAAGAGAGGAGAAGAGAGGAGAAGAGAGAAGAGAGGAGAAGAGAGGAGAAGAGAGGAGAAGAGAGAAGAGAAGAGAAGAGAAGAGAAGAGAGGAGAAGAGGGGAGAGGAGAGGAGAGGAGAGGAGAGGAGAGGAGAGGAGAGGAGAGGAGAAGAGAAGAGAAGAGAAGAGAAGAGAAGAGAAGAGAAGAGAGGAGAGGAGAGGAAGAGAGAGAGGAGAGGAGAGGAGAGAGAGGAGAAGGAGAAGAGGAGAGGAGAGAGGAGAGGGGAGAGGAGAGGAGAGGAGAGGAGGAGAGAAGAGAAGAGAGAAGAGAGAAGAGAAAGAGAAGAGAGAAGAGAAGAGAAGAGAAGAGAAGAGGTGTGAGATGTGAGAAGAGAAGAGAAGAGAAAAGAAAGAGAAAGAGAAGAGAAGAGAAGAAAAGAGATGAGAATTGAATTGAAATGAACTGAAGAGGCGAAGGTGAGGTGTGGGCACTAACCACGTTGGCCTTGTTGGGTTTCATGGTGAAGACCCCGTCCATCACCTCCCCCTTCTTGATGGTCAGGTCGTGCTCCCCCAGGTAAAACACACGTCTGCTTCCAGTGAGTGTAGGGCGCCTCTGGGGCTGCAACATCGCCAGTGACAACAACGATGGTCAGTTCATGAACATCAGTGACAACAACGGTCATTTCAGGAACATCACCAGTGACCAATAGTCAATATCCCCAGGGCCTGTCAGTAAAAATAGCATCCCCACCTGGAAAGTCCGTGCTCGAAATTTCCTCTTTTCTACTACTTTCTGCCTTGTTCCTTTTCTTCCTGTCACCTCTTTCAGGTTAAATAGCAATCCCACATTCCAGAAATTCTCTGCAAGAAATGTCCACTTTTCTCTGTTTCCGTCTTTCTTCTTCCCTTTCTATCCTCTCTCTTGCTTACTTTCTGCATTCTTGGTCCATTCTCCTGCCTTTTTTTCCAGACAGATTTTTTTTAATCACAAAAAGGTAAATATTCTGAAATAAAGAAAAAAAAACAAACAAACCCTTTACAAATTAAAAAAAAAAAAAATTATTTAGAACAAATGCCTTTCCTACCCCTGCATGGGTAAATGTAAAGTAGGTTCAAAAAAACACAACCCAACCAACCTAAAATCATGCAATCAATTTTTATAAATAGAACAATTTGTAATAAGGGATGAAATAAGTCTACAGCACAGATAAGATTTACAAGACTGCATACACACGGGGACTGGATATAAAAAAAAAAAGCACAGGAGTGCTTATTTCATTATCCTCAATACAAAATAAATAAATATGTACTCTGTGTGAATGTAATTGTGTGTAAGACTGGGAGAAAGTGTGTGAGCGCGAGTGTGTGTGTGTGTGTGTTTGTGTGTGTGTGCATGTGCATGCATGCCTGCGTATACTTGCTCAAGCATTACTGGCTCTGTGTGCACGAGATAAACAAACAGGAGCAAAAACATTCCACACAACAGCACAAAAACAAGAGACACACACAACACAGATACACACACCCACAGACAGACACACACACAATGACACAGACAGACACCACACACACCCACAGACACCACACACACACAAACACCACACACACCCACAGACAGACAGACAGACACACACACCCACAAACACACAAACACAAAGACACACACACACACACAGACACCACACACACCCACAGACAAACACACACACACACCCAGAGACACCACACACACACAAACACATCACACTACACACACCTGTGGAGAAGCCAGTGAGCTTGTGGCACTTGGTGAACTCAATGTTGAAGAAGGTGACCAGGGCGTGCAGGTAGTCGTTGCGCCGCATGCTCAGGTGGAAGGGGGCCGAGAAGGACAGGTCGTCCTCCTTGATGGTGTACATGTCCACCTCCTGCAGGCACGCATACATACAGGTGTCACGGTTAGAAACCCTCTCTGAAGTGGCAATGGGGCTGCCTTAAATTAATGATGGTAAAAAAAACCCCCAAAAAACAAACAAAAACTACACCAAACCTTACCATTGGAGAACTTTGGATCTCTAGCCCCCCCCCCCCCCCCCCCAAATCAAAGGCTAAGATTTTATGTGTGTGTGTGTGTTTCTGCACCAGCAAACTGTGCATACATAATTCTACCGCATATACTGCATACATTACATTTCCTTTTTTTTTTTTAAGGGGATGTGCGGCACCCAAGTATGCTAAATTTGGGTCATTTTGGCTATTTTTAGATTTTTCCAAATTTACACTCTATAACATGTATATTTTCATATGCCATAATTAAATTTTACAAATACATTGTCTTTATGCAATTAAAAAACGTTTTACTAACCTAACCCAACCGAGTTTGTGTTCTTATATTCCGAAAAATGCGTGAAAATGCCGACATTTATGCCCTAGCAACATGCATTTCTAGTTCACAAAGTATGACGTATCATACACCAAACGAAACTAGATTGTCTCCCCTACACTATTCCGAAGAGCTTCTACTACGAACTTTCATTCACAACGAGCTATACGTCATTTCAGTCGATTAGCATATCGACGGCAACTTCCATATATAGAGAGCGATTCAAAAACACGACGGCCGGTTAGCTGAATCGGGTCACGTGACGCAAAACGGCCGCTGTTTACATCGAGTTCGTAGCTCCGCTTCAAGCAGAAAAATGACTCGTTTGAAGAAATAAAGGCTTCAATTGGCTCATAAATGCAAGCCGAGTCGAGAAAAACACCTTGCATTTGCTCGGCAGTGCAAAACATGGAAGGAAACGGACGAATTGCTGAGAATCAGTGCCGAGTCTGACTTAGTGCTACAGCGTTCTAAAAGTGTAATCTCTTCGTCTGCTTCGCTGACAGCATCGCCGCGTACTGTGAGTGTTTTGCTAAGCAAGAAAGCTTGTATTCCGCTCAAACATGAACCATATCAGGCAGTTTGTGAAAAAAAGTTTCCAAATGCCAGTTCAGAGCTATCTGGTAACTGTAATGAGCAGAAATTGCTCCCAGTGTAAACAAACTTTTGGCTTCAGAACAGAGGTAAAGAAACCACATGGGTTAGTTGTTCTGTGTATTCAATGTGTGTTGTGTTTCACTAGTTAGCAAGTTGTAGGGGGCATAGGGGGTGTAAAACAAGTTTAGGTGTTATATTTGTGTGTGTGTGTGTGTGTGTGTATGTGTGTGTGTGTGTGCATGAGTGTGTGTGTGGTGTGTGTGTGTGTGTGTGTGTGTGTGTGTGAGACAGTTTTCTTCATTTATTTCTACCTGTAATTCTATTGAAACAAAACATGAATATATTGTTGTGTTTATTGGAGAGAACTTCATGAGTTAATGAACAAGTTTCACAAAAGGATATAGGCTGAAATAAATATGGAGTAGAAATCAGCTTTATTGTTTGAACAAATTTATTATACTAGATTACAGTAAAACTCTCCATGCAAGTGTACACAAACACACTAGCATATTATTATTATATTATATTGTATTGTTATGTTATGTTATATATATGTATATATATCTCTCTCTATATTATATATATAATATATATATATATATATATATATATATATGTGTGTGTGACAGTGTGTGTGTGTGTGTGTATGTGTGCATGCATGCATACCTACCTACCTCTACACACACACACACACACACACACACACACACACACACACACACACACACACACAGAGCTCCAAAAAGAAAATGTTACATCTAGATCATTATATCTTGATCCAATTCATGAGCACACATGGAATTTGAAGCAGTCCTGGGGTGTGCTCCATGGAACGCGACAAGCTGTGATACCTTCAGTGAGCTGACAACACCCCTGAACTATGAGAAGCAGCATATCTACCTCATGCCTGTTTATGAGAGAATAACAAATATGCAGCTGCTTCAAAGATGTGGTGCTGGCAAGACTCAAGGGTACCTGAACAGCCTTGTGGAATTTGTTGTTCCAAGGACAAGCTCACATCATGCCGGCGAGTTCTCTTTGCAGTCTGACAGCCATCCATGAGTTCAACTTTGGTCCTGCTTCTGCCCAAGACACTGCCAGTTGCTTTAGATTTGATATAAGTGTGCACATGAAGAGGCTGAGGGCATCCAGACAGCAGGAGAGGGAGAAGAACAGCCTCAGGTACCAGAGGGCCAGTGTGATCAAGAGGCGCGACACTCTGAGAGCTGCCAAACTGAAGAGGTAGAGGAGCTGATGGTGCTGGAAAGTGGCCCAACCTATGCTACAGGGGTGCTCTGATTCTCTATTCATGTTGCTACAAGGCTGGATGAGTGAACTGAAGCTTTCCAACAAGGCTATGAGTAATACATGGTGGTCTGAACATGTTTGTGTTCTTTTCCCTCTTTTTTCTCCACTTTGTGTTTTTTGCATCACATGCATTTTGGGAGAAAAATTTCTCAGAAACTGTCTGTCAGAAATGTATGGAACTTGGCACATTTGTACATTATTGTCTTCTTGATGGGCAGACAGTCTGCTTTTTTTAATTTTATAAGTATCTTTTCTGTTATTAGAGCAGATTACATAATACCACACATATAAAATGTCCATTTTTGAAGAAAAAAATTATAAAAAATTAACAATAAACATATTGAAAAAAATCTCACTGTCTGCCCATAAATACATCTATAATGTACCTTTGTACCAAAAATCATTACTGTACCACTTGATTTTATAGGTAAAAAAGGATTCCCAAGAAATCCAAGATGGCGGATGTTTATCTAGGTTTCCATGGCAACATGGCTCACTAACATAAAACAAATAGTGTTTTTGTATTTAGAAGTCATAGTACTATAAGTTAATATCAAAAACTAGATTTTGATTCACCAATTGTAAAAAGTAAAATTTAGTGCCTCACATCCCCTTAAGCACAGATTTTTTTTTTTAATTTGCAAAAAGAACAATAAACATAACTAAAAAAACACAACATAAAAACAAACCCCCCCAAAAGCAAAAAAAAACCCCTAAACCAATACCCCCCCCTGAAAAAACAAGACTCCCTCCCCCTCCCTAAAAAAAAAAAAAAAAAAAAAAAAATTAGGACATGAAAACGGACCTTGACCAGGCAGGAGTTGGTGACGACTTGTTTAGGATCCACCACGTCCACCAAGGGCTCACACACAGCCACCTTGCCTATCACGCTCATGTCAAACCCGTACACACTGTTCCACCCTGCACACACACACACACAAAGTACACATGTGTCACACTTGACAAAGGAAACCACAGGGGTCTCACTATTCCAGGGTAACCTATTTGCTGAAATTGAATAGAAAGAAAAGGTGATGATTTCAACAAAAACACTTTTTAAAGATAGAAAGAAAATTTTAACAAGGTCCATCAAAAATTACAGCTCTAAAAATTGTTCTTTGTGGTTTCTTTTTAGCATAACAGATAAATAAAATCAACTCTGCAAAGTTTTATGGTTTTGCCTTCAACTGGGGTTGTTGTGTTAGAAACAATAGATAAGAATTGTCACAGATAACATGCAAACAATATAAAAGTGTATTTGTGTGTGTGTGTGTGTGTGTGTGTGTGTGTGTGTGTGTGTGTGTGTGTGTGAGCGTGTGTGTAAAAGTGTATTTTTGATGTGTGTGTATGTGTGTGTGTGTGCGCGCGCATGTGTGTGTGTGTACGTGTGAGTGTGTGGTGTCGTGTCTATATTTTTCAAACCAGAACTAAAAAACTTCACTATCAAATTCATTTGGTGACTTCTCTTCATTTGTATGAACACAAGAGACAAAGAACATGAGCTCAACTAATATTCATCCTTTACATTTCATGTTTCAAATGATCATGCAACATACATGAGCATAATATACACTGTATATAATCTTAACTGTGATCCACAAATCATATGATCTATTTTATTTATATGCTTAAAAAATGGAGTAAACAAAAGACAACAAGCAAACCAGAAGTACAAAAATAATGATAATAACCCCCCCCCCCAAAAACCCCCAGAAAAATCTGGGCAAACACCAACAGAACACGTAACCACCACACAGTCTCCAGTTTGCAAATAGAAAAAAAAAAAGCACCCCCCCCCCCCCCCCCCGACAAATTTAGGCAAACACTAACAGAACATGTAACCACCAAACACTCTCTCGTTTGTAAATTATAGACCCCCCCCGACAAATTTGGGCAAACGCCCACAGAACATGCAACCACCACAATCTCTCCAGTTTGCAATTAGAAAAAACAATAACCACAAAACCCCCAAAGACAAATTTGGGCAAACGCCAACAGAACACGTCACTACCACACACTCTCCAGTTTGCAGCAGCACTCACAGTTGATCTTTTCATCCTTGTACTGTCTGTCTTCGATGGCCGTGATGAACAAGGTGGCTCTGTCTGGGAAAATCAGGCCGGTGTCAGGTCTCTGAAAACACACACCACACACACACTATTACTAATTACATTAAAAAATAATAATCCGAAAAGAAAAATACCCATTATTAAAGAAAACAGCAACAGAAAAGAACAATTTACACTAAATGTTAAGACAGAACATACCAGTAGTGGTGACCTTTTGAACAATTTTTTAAATTTTTTTTATTTTAAATCCTTAGTGAAAACTCCGAAGTTCACCAATGGTGAAATTTTGCGTATGCAAGTTCTGCTTTTATCCACCATTCACAAAGCCCCACTCAGACATTAGGGATGTATTGTCGATATGAAAAGACTTCACTGTTCTAAGTTTAACAGCTTTGAAAAAAGTTCTATGATTAACCCCCTTGACTGCCCCTAGATTTCGCATTCCATCACAAAATCGGGTCAGGCACACATTATTCAGAACGTGATAACATAACACCTCCCCCCCAATACTGTCTACATGTAAAGTTCCCTTATCAGATCTCAATAATGGCTTTCCATTAATTCTAACATCTATAGAAAGCAAATTGTTTTGCATTATTGAATAGGTAACTTACTGGTTTAAAATAAAACAAACAAAAACACTTACAACTTATAATTTTTGCAAACCACGAACATTTTTTTCTTCACATTACTTTGGTCACAAAGAGAGAGAGAGAGAGAGAGAGAGAGAGAGAGAGAGAGAGAGAGAGAGAGAGAGAGAGAGAGAGAGAGAGAGAGAGAGAGAGAGAGAGACAGGGAGAGAGGGAGAGAGGGAGAGAGAGAGAGAGACAGGGAGAGAGAGAGAAGAGAGAGAGAGAAGAGAGAGAGAGAGAGAGAGAGAGAGAGAGAGAGAGAGAGAGAGAGAGAGAGAGAGAGAGAGAGAGTGTGTGAGAGTGAGAGAGAGAGAGAGAGAGAGAGAGAGAGAGAGAGAGAGAGAGAGAGAGAGAGAGAGAGAGAGAGAGAGACACACACACACACAGACGGACAGACACTCACCAGCCACTTGTCGCGAGCATAGAGGACTGTTTTGAGCATGGACTCGTAGAAGAGGCAGTAGCCCATCCACTCGCTGATGATGATGTCCACCTTCTCAATGCCATCAGGCAGTGTCACCTCCTCCACCTTCCCTCGGATCAGCGTCACCACTGCAACACAATCACAATACATCTTACTACATCACAGCCACCCAACAACATCACAGCCACCCAACAACATCACAGCCACCCTACATCTCTGAATATATCAGCGTCACCACTGCAACACAGCCACCCAACTTACTACATCACAGCCACCCTACAACTTTCTACACCTCTGAATCAGTGTCACCACTGCAACACAGCCAGCCACCCTACAACTTACTACAACACAGCCACCCTACAACTTACTACAACACAGCCACCCTACAACTTACTACAACACAGCCACCCTACAACTTACTACAACACAGCCACCCTACAACTTACTACAACACAGCCACCCTACAACTTACTACAACACAGCCACCCTACAACTTACTACAACACAGCCACCCTACAACTTACTACAACACAGCCACCCTACAACTTACTACAACACAGCCACCCTACATCTTACTACATCACAGCCACCCTTAAACTTACTACACCTCCGAATCAAGCTTACATGCAGCAAAAGCGTCTTTCTTTACCTTACAATATTAATGAAGCTACCCACTCCATCCCATCCCAGCTGGTGCTAAATACAGCAGTGACTGACCACTCTTGGGACTTGGCAAAAGGAAGGAAGGGGCATGCTAATTTTAGCACTGGGCCCTGTATCCTTGACTGAGCTATGCTGGATCTGCGCTCTGTGATAGACAAATTCTATCTATCTATCCCTTAGTCTGGCGACCATGTGGGTACCCCTGAAGACTTGACAACCATTTCCCTCCATTCCTCTCTCTGTTCTGCCTTTCTCAAAATTTTGTCGAGTTCTAGGCCTGTCCATTCGCTGATTTTCTCCCATCTCTTCCTTGGTCTGCCTCTTTTTCTTCCTCCCTGGACAGTGCCTTGCAATATTGTTTTTGCAAGTCCTTTTGATCTTGTGACATGCCCGTACCATTTAAGTTTACACTTCTTTACGATTGACAGACTTTTGAAGGAACCAATGATTTGCTGGATTCTGTTACGCACATCTCCGTTGCTTATGTGGTCTCTGTAGGAGATGCTAAGGAGTTTCCGGAAGCTTATTGATATATTACCAACCAAAATAAAAACCTCAGAGCAGTCCAGTAGGATGTTGCCAAGTGGGTACGAATATTTAACACTTTTAAAGGAAAATAAATCATAACCAAGACTCACCATCATCCAGACCATTGGCCTTGACGATCTGCTGACTGTAGTCGATGATACTGGAGCATTCGATCTGAAAAGTCACAGAAAACAGAAACCATCTCATATACCATTTATAGATAGATCTATATTTGTGGAACAGTCATACACGCAAACTTCTCATTCAGTGTGCAATTTCAATCTCACTATGATTCTTCATTACTCAAATACACCAGAAGACTAAAAGCTTTTTTTTTTTCTCCAAGACTTGAGACAAATCACAAGAAATTCCCTTGAAAACAGGAAACCTTTTAACATACTATAAACAACAAGGTCATTGAATTATCATCATCTGAATAAGTCACTGATGATATCACGCATTTTACAAGAGTGTTCCATTGTGACTCAATTACATCAGCTACTGACAAACTAACAATGCAAGGTTTATTCTAACTTTTTCACCAAGTTATCAAGGTTTTTTCCTACCCAAGAAAACTCTTTTTTCAAAAGACTTCAATACTGAAAAAAAAAAAAAAATCAAAATCAAGAAGAAAAGTTGAAGCTCACCCTGGTTTATTTTATTGCTGACCACAAGCTTCCAATCTGCTTCTTTGAGAGGATATTTTCAAAACTTTTTTTTTTTTAACTTTCGTTCTTTTTTACTTTCATTTTTCCCTTTAACAAGCTTTTCTTTGGACACTTCTTACTTAAATCTTGATTTTCCCATATCAAAACCATCTTTCCATTATTTACCAAGATAAAAAAGAAAAAAACATTACCCCCCTCCCTGCACAGCTGTCACATTTTCAGCAACACTCGGCAGCTATAGATCTATCCATTCCATCCAATCCCAGCTGATGCTAATCATAGCAGGAAACAACCACACATGGGCAAAGTAAAAGGAAGAGCAAGGGGCACGCACTCAAGTTTTAGAACGGGCCCTCTACCCGTGACCAGAGTTATTTTATTTTATTTTTTTATATCAAGGATAATGAAACAAGCACTCACATGCTTATTTTACATACAGTCCCCATGTGCATGCAATTTTGTAAATCTTATCCGTTCCGAGTTACGCTGGATTTGCGCACAGTGCCCCAGATGTCTCCAAGACCACAAAAGCACAACCCCCCATCCATCACATCACATCCCCCCTCCCCAAACTCACCCCAATGACTCTGGCAGCGCCGGCCTTGGCAGCGAACATGCAGAGGATGCCGGTGCCACTGCCCACGTCCAGCACCACCTTGTCCTTGAACAGGTGTTTGTTGTAGTACATGGCGTTGCGGTACGTCCGCGTGCGCACCTCGTCCTTCAGCATTTCCTGGGATACACACACACACATACAGTGATACACACGTTCTTTTTTTTCTCTCTGGGTGGAGGGTGACTTTTTTTTTTTTTGGGGGGGGGGGTTGTTTTGGTTTTTTTCATCGTCTAATATCACTAAAAGTAAACAGACGTAAAAGTGAAGACAACGAGAACAACACGTTCTTTGACCTGTACAAAGTTTGATTAAACCTGGCAGAAATGACTGCATAACAAACAATAAAAAGGTACTAACTCACAACACACGTTTTTCTTCTGGTATAAAGTTTGATAAAACCCGACAGAAAGTCATTGCATGCCAATGACACTGTAAGCCACACAATAGAAAAGGTACACACACACTTTCTTCTACTGGTACGAAGTTCATAAAACCTGACAAAAATGACACTGCATGCCAAACAATAAAAAAGGTATACAAACACAAACGTTTTTCTACGGGTACAAAGTTTGATAATACCTGACAGAAATGACCTAGCATGCCAATGACTATCTAAATAGCGTATGCCAAACAATAAAAAAGATACACACACACGTTTTTCTATTGGTACAAAGTGAATAAAACCTGACAGAAATAAAAACTGCTTGGCAAACAATAAGGCACACACACATTTTTCTACTGGTACAAAGTGGATAAAACCTGACAGAAATAACACTGCATGGCAAACAATAAAAAAAAAAGGCACGCACGCACGCACACACACACAACACATTTTTCTACTAGTACAAAAGTTTGTAAAGTGACAAAAATGATTTTGATCCCCCCCAAAATATCATTCACAAACACATCCCCATCAACAAAACTTTCTAAAAGAAAGTCTTCAAATCAGATGGAAGAACATAATTGTTACAAACCTAACATGGAAAAACTAACAATTGAAAATGTGTGTGTGTGTGCGTGTTTTATTATATTTTCATTTTATTCTTTTATATCATGTGTGTGTGTGTGTGTGTGTGTGCGTCTTTGGACAAGTAAGACTTTGCGTTACGTGTGTACATGCGCCCATGCATGCGTGGGTGTGCTTCCGCTAGTCGTTTCATGAAGGACTAACCTCGTGGATGCCAAAGTGAGCATAGGAGTCAAAGTAGTAATCTTTGGAGGTCATTTCGTCAGCAGGAATGTGGCCGTTGGGCTTGGCCTCTGTCGTGGCTGCAGCTGGGGCAGCAGTGCCATCCCCACTGGGGTTCAGACTGACGCTGGGTGTAGACTGAAAACAGAAATACTTATCACAATAGTCATTAACATATAACTAGAGCTGTTTCGTCTTGTCACTTATGCAAAAAAACCAAAAAAAACCCTCTGGAAACTTCTACTAGGGAGGTCCAGGGGCACGCCCCCATTTTCTCCTCACACCAATCAAAATTAACCCATTTTTTAGCGCTCCCAGTGCCATTTTGTGCTGTTACCTTTTTAAGCCAGATATTGGACTTCACCTTGAATTTTGCTGCTGTAATTTTCTTCTCAACACTACAACAGTCACCGAGTCCAGGATCCCAGATGCTGGGCAAGAAGTAAAAAAAGACCTTTACAGGACTCATCCAAAGGACTTTAGAGAGGATGGAGTCAGCACTGGTGTTAACTCCTAGGGAAAAACCCCTTTAACCGGGAATTGAACCCGGGTCGTCAAATTGCGAGCGCAATGTTCTGACCACTAGGCAAGAAGACGAGAGAGAGAAGAGAGAGAGAGAGAGAGAGAGAGAGAGAGAGAGAGAGAGAGAGAGAGAGAGAGAGAGAGAGAGAGAAAGAGAGAGAGAGCATGAAGACCAGATCAAAGAATGGAATGGACAGAAGAGGGCTGAGAGGGGTAGGACAACAGATAATACTGGCACACTAAGACCAGATCAAGTGAATTCTATTTACAGAAGAGAGAGCTGGAGCGCTATCATTGATACTGATAATTACGGACACACCACAAGGTCCTGAGTTCATTCTACTTTCTAGGCAAAGTGTTGAGTGCTACCAATCATTATACCCGTTCCCCCTCCCCATCCCCTGTCCCTGCTCCCCTAGTTTTATGAAACTGGTTAGCAGTGTACAAATGGCTTATGACCCCCCCCCCCCCTTCCCAGTTCAACAATAACTGTATCCAGCAGTGCAAGGTTTACTTTTAATTTTGTGATTCTTAAACTAAGGGAGTAAGGTAGAATCTGGAAAAGAAGTTTCACTAGTAGTAAACTGAAAGGACTGTAAAAACTACAGCCGCACAGGATATAGTTGTGTCCACTGTGAAACAAACATTTCGGTCTCTTAGATCTATATATTTGTAATAATGGAAAAATCCATGTCAAGATTGTGGTGTAGACATTAACAAACAACAGATGCAAAAGATGGCATACGGATGGCCATGTTTCATTGTTTAATTTGGGTCAAGTGTTTGAAGCTAAAGCATTTAACATGAACACGAGAAAAAAAAGTTTCAGACTGATATCGTTAAGACTTTGTTTTATTGTGATCGAGTGATGTTCCATGATTTTCCTGAATGTCTGTGGGAGTACTTAGGAGTTCCTGTCCCTGACTATAAAATTTAAAGGGGGGGGTGGGGTGGTGGTGGTGATGGGATAGCAAGTGGTTAGTGGTCAGAATATTGGCTGGCAATTGGACCACCAGGGTTATATTCCCGGTCGAGGGGATTTTCCCCCAGGACTTAACATCAGTGCTGACTCTACTCTCCCTCAAGTCCTTCGGATGAGACGGTAAACGGAGGCCCCATGTGCGAACGCAACGCAGAACATCTTGGGCACACGTTAAATCCTGACTGCCGGTGGGAACAGATGTCATTTACAAAACTGCATACACACGGGGACTGGATACAAAAAAGCACACAGTGCTTATCGTTATCTTCGATATAAAAGAAAATAAATAAAGGCACAGTGTTGATACAACGAAAATGAAGGGAAGTTTTCCCCCTTCACGCGAACACACGACAGGGGAGATTGCGCAAAATTCCGATCTGCAAAATTGCCTACAATGTGTATAGAAAGAAAAGGGAGCATTTTGACTCAATCGACACTAAATTCCAGTAACCGATTAAGTAAAAACTGCCTAGGCCTTGTTAGGGCCTAGCCTAGTTTTGATTCGTTTTTCTTGACCGGTCTAGCCTAGGCCTAGCCCAACTCGTCTATGGCGCGCACACGACTCGACCACGTGAGTTTGTAGAAAGAACAAAGAAACTTGGTCAAATTCGTTTCAAGTCATCACATTTACTTTTGTTTGTTCTGATTATTAACGATGATCCTGTACATTACATTGTTACATTAAATAAGCTCATGATCTGAAACATCTATCCTTACAAAACAAAACCAACTAGAGAGAAGTTCAGTCTTACCTCCATTTGTTCTGCCATTTGGGTGCTCTGATCAGGAACTGAGCCTTTCGTCACTCACTTCCGGGCTCTGATGTTGATGACGTCAACATTATCCGAACATTACCGAAATAAGCCGATCTTACCTTCGGTTTGTTGATCGAGAAGTTGGGACCAAAAAGTCAGCGGCCTAAAGGTGTGCAAAAGAAAAAGTTGGGTGAAAGTGATTTTCGGTGATCGTGGATCGGTAAGTTCAGTGTGACTTTAAAATCCTTGTTGTTTGTTGTCTATCAGATGCTGTGTCTCTTCTTTATTTGTGATGTAGCGAAGTTTGAAGGGTAGAAGAGTGCAAGAAATAGCAGTGCTCGGAATTTGTGGGCATGTTCGCCCCTTTTGGCGAAGTTCTCGATTCACTGAATCGCTTGCACTGGCTTCTTTGACGGACGCGGTGACACTGTCGATGGACTCTGCCCCTATAGCCTAGGCCTAGCCTACATTCTGCAGATGATGCCTGACCTCCGATACCCCCATTCTCCTGTAGGACCCTCCCACCCACCCACCCTCCCTCTTTTCAGCATCCCCCACCCCCATCTCTTCGTCTTCAGTCCACGATCCCTCATGATTTCATAGCGTGAAGTCCTCGTAATTAGTTCAGCATTATTTTTAATGTTTATAACTTTATTTTTTTATGTTATAGATCTATTTCTTTTTTCCTTGCATAGTACTCTCACTATACTCCAGTATATCCTGCCACAGGGTTGCAAATGAAAATTTAATTAATAGTAAATGATGTAACTGATAGTGGCTACAGTCAGTGTCATGTTTAGTCATAGTATCAGTACAGTGATTACTGCATAGCTGTGTGAAGGGATAGCAAAGAGGCAGACATTAATTTCTGGATTAAGAAAAAAGAAGAAAACTCAAGACACATGTGACCTGAGATAATGTAATGACTGTAACACAGATTTGTTGGAGATGACTCTAGTCTTTTGTGTGTCAATGATTGATT
>CM060336.1:5889915-5892415 GCA_030674155.1 Stramonita haemastoma
ATTCCACTTTACAGCTTAGTCTTTAGTGATTGACTATGACTCTGACTAGGAGGCTTGACTTGCACAGTCCTTATGTGCTGCAGCCCTGGGGGCTAGTTGGCCTTTGGAGAACATCTCCAATGCTGACTGTCCTTATGCCCTCTTGGCCGAGAGAGTGGGGATGTACTGTGGGCAAGGCACCTCTACTATAATCATCAAATTTCTGTCCAATTTCCGAAAAGCATCTGCCTCCGCTGCTGTTTTTGGGGTCATCGTCAAACATTAACACAAAAAAACGTTTATATATATAAAAAAAAGCAACATAATAAATTAATTTCAAATGAAAAAAAATGTCCACCAGGGATTAGAAAATAGTTCGTTTCTTTTCTTTTACCCCGGACTGGGAGAAAATCTGAATGAAACAAAACATGAACAAGAACAACAACAACAAGGAGAAGAAGAACAACAACATCAACATCAACACTACCACCTTGATGATGATGATGATGATGATGATGATGATGATTTCCTTGTTTTCAGAGGACATGGCGGCAACAGGAGTTCGCGCCAAGAACCGGCGGAAGGATACAGGGTGCTGTACTTTGCCCTACCTCCGCTCCGTCATGCTGATCTTCAATGTCATCTTCTGGGTACGTCACACCAGTGTAGTGTGTGTGTGTGTGTGGGGGGGGAGGTGGGGGGGGTGGGTGTTGTGTGTGTTGTGTTGTGTTGTGTTGTGTGTGTGTGTGTGGGTAGGTGTGTGTGTGGGGGGGGGGGCGGGGGTGTTGTGGTGTGTGTGTGTGTGTGTGTGTGTGTGTGTGTGTGTGTGTGTGTGTGCTCGTTCTAGCACACACTGTGTGTGTGAAGTATGGTCATATCATTGCTCGAATTCAACATCAGCGAATGTACAGGCCTAGAACTCAACAAAACGTTGAGAAAGGCAGAACAGAGAGAGGAATGGAGGGAACTGGTTGTCAGGTCTTCAGGGGTGCCCTCACGGTCGCCAGCGGTCGCCAGACTAAGGGAGGGATGGATGGATGGATGGATGGATGGATGGATGGATGGATAGGTATATATATATTAATATATATATATACATATATATATATATATATATATATATATATATATATATATATATAGAGAGAGAGAGAGAGAGAGAGAGAGAGAGAGAGAGAGAGAGAGAGAGAGAGAGAGGTAGATAGTAGTGAAGGTGTGTGTTACAAGGCGGGTTCATTCAATGATCGTGGTCACCTAGGTAGGTATTTCAGTGTGCACGTGTGTTGGCTCACAAGCTGTTACCATGGGCTGCTGTGTCACTGTCACTGTCAGCGTCACTGACATGTGTCTATATGGGGTTTGTGTGTTGATTTTTATTGTTTCATGAAAATTTATTCTTTGATATGGAGGATAATGGAATAAGCACTCATCTGTGTTTCTTTTTAACCTCCAGTCCCCGTGTGTATGTACGCAGGTTTGTAAACTTTGTCATCCGTTCCCACCGGCACACAATGGTCTACTACTTCCGAAAAGCGGAACAGATTTTAACGTGTACGCAAGATGTTCTGCGAGTGTTCGCACACGGGACCTCGGTTTATAGTCTCAATTCAAGGACTTTTTTTTGGAGAGTGGAGTCAGCACTGACGCTAATGTCTGTGGACACATTTCAAGGTTTCTTTTTTTAGCACGTGGGACGAGATAGGGTGGGATGGGACGGGACGGGACAGCCTAATGGTTAGAGCGTTGACCTAACCGGGTCTGACAGTAATTGAGACGTCAGAGCTAGCTTCTCCAGGGACCAGCCTATTGAGGGCGGCTCCCATCTCCTCCTCTCCCTCGCTGCTTTACCTTCCCTGACTCTAAAGAGGGCAGGTACCCATTGACAGCTGGGTGAACTGGGGTGAACTGTACTGAAACCAAGGCGCGCAAACGGTCACCCATCCAACTGGTAACCACGCTCGAAGCTGCTTAAGTAACTGTAGCTTGATCGAAAGAAAGCGAGTGCTGTGACCAACTGAACTATCCTATCCCCTACTTGCTTTTCAGTACAGACCATAATATTACAGTGTTAGACTCTCTCTTCAAAGAGGGTTCTTTGGAAATTGTTGGGGTTTTTTTTTTATTTGCTGAAGTGTCTTTGAGGTTGAGTGCGTAGAGTTCAGTTTTGACTACTGTGCAAACAGCGCGATTCAACAAGATAAGATCTGAGGAGGCTAAAGAAGATGAGACAGAGATTATGACTCATTGAGATGAGACTTGAGAGAGAGAGAGGGGGGGGGAGGGGGGGTAAAGAATACTTTGAAAAGAGAGAGGGGGGGGAGAGAAGATAGAGAGAGGGGGGAGGGAGAGAGAGAGAGAGAGAGAGGGGGGGGGGGGGGCAGAGAGACAGAGAGAGAGGGGGGGAGAGGGGGTTAAAGAAAACTTTGAAAAGAGAGAGAGGGGGGGAGAGAAGAGAGAGAGAGGGGGAGAGAGAGAGAGAGAGAGAGAGAGAGAGAGAGAGAGAGGTGTGTGTGTGTGTGTG
>CM060336.1:5904915-5912415 GCA_030674155.1 Stramonita haemastoma
AGTCGCTTAGCACATGACCCACTTTTCGGCTAAGGAGCCATTAAAGGCAGGTAGGGGGTCAATTTGTTCGATTTTGAGATTTTGATTGATTATAAAACTTTAGCCATTCTACCTTCTAGTGAAATATCAAGGCATAATTTTGTTTCCTTTTGCCTGTAAACGTGTTTTAAAACTACCTAAGCCTTCATTCTGACTACATATTACAATGCTAAACTTGCCAATTTCTCATTTTGTCATTTCCTGCAGTCTGTCATTTCAAGTTGTAATAAGTTTCGATAGAATTGTCGATTTCCCAATCTGTTTTTTTGTATTGTATAGCCATTTCATTGTATATCTATAACATGGTCAATGACTAAAAATTGACCTCTGGTGCAGTGCGACTTATTATGTGGTGGAGTAGTCACAATTAAGCAAAAAGAGTTTCGGGGATGGGAAGAGAGAGAGGGGGGGGGGGGGGCAGTCTTTGGTGAGAAAAGTCGATGTTTCTGGACAAGTTTAGAATTTGGACCTGGAGTTGTTGTTTTTTGTTTTTGTTTTTTTAAGACGTGTGAGAGGTTGTACATTATTTCCATGATTTAGTGTACTGTTTTTTTTTCATTCTGTTTACAGTCTCTCTGTGTGTGTATGTATATATATATATACTTTTTTGAAAATTGTTTTTATTTGTACTGCATTAAAAAAAATTGTCGACAATAAATTGTTGAGAGGAAGGAATTGTGAATAAAAGAAAGTGATTGATTGATTGATTGATTGATAGACAATCCTGCAATTTTTTTTTTCACGATTTGCACTATTTAGCACTCTTTTTTAAAACATTTTCAAAGTGATTGTCAAGCACTATATCAATTTTTGTTTGTTGTTTTTTTTTTTTAATTGTTGATTGTAAAGCACTATGTCAAACATTTTTTTATGATATGATTGTTCAAAAGCACTATGTCAACGTGATTGTGAAAACACTATGGTCAAACATTACTGTCAAACTTGATTGTCAAAACACTTGTTTCAAACATTGTTGCATAACCAGTGATAGAGAATTTGGGATTTTTTAAAAATGTTTTTTGTTTCTTGAACTGTTGTAGAGAAAGCAAAATAGAAACTGCTGATAATTTGTGAACTGTTAAAAAGTCTGTAGGAGTTGTGAGTCCGTGAATGAGGTTTACGCTTTTTGACTCCTTTTTGTGAGGGAGCGTCTTACTGTGTTGAAGTTTTTTTTAATGTACAGTGATAATGATTTGATGTTGAAAACAAGAAGTGACAGCAGTTATTCTGGAATATAAACACAAAGGCTGGTGTGTGTGTGTGTGTGTGTGTGTGTGTGTGTGTGTGTGTGTGTGTGTGTGTGTGTTGTGTGTGTGTATGTGAGTGTGTGTGTGTGTGCATGAGATACATATGTGTGTGTGCATAGGTCTGTGTGTGCGTGTGAATTTTCCTTAACTTCAATCTAAAATAATTAGTTATTTATGTGCACCCAAACAAAAACCTGTTGCTTTTAGTTCGTAAAAAATGTAAAGCAAAGTTTTGACCATTTTTATTCTCACAGCAGCAATTTTTGAGATGTCACATTTCTGTCAAAATTGGTGTACATGCAGATTATATTTTTTTGTTGGAAAAATAGACTACTTTTCTTTTTTTTCCCCCTTTTTTAAAAAAGCCATTTACCTGAGAAAATAAGGCTTTTGCTGCAATTTGATAATGAGATTATATTATAAACTATTTTATCAGCAAAGCTGTTTTCAACATGAGTGAAAGAAACGAGATGAGTAAGATTGAGCAACAAATTCAGAAAAAAAGAGAAACTTAATGTCTGTTTAATCTTGGCCGTTTTAGAACTGTGCAAATTGATTAAATGTCACTTTAAGATGAAATGATGAGACAGTAATTATTGTGACATGCTTTACCTGTGAAACTTTTAAACATGTGTGACAGAAACAAAATCGGCAAGTAACAGATACATGATGATAAACATGGCTGCTGACTAATCTTGACTGTTTTTAGAATTGTGAAAAGTGATGATATGTCATTTTAACAATTAAATCATGAGACAATATTGTAACATATTTTACCAGTACAACTTTAAAAAGATGAGTTCAAGAAAACAGAATTAGTAGTCCAACAAGTGACAGTTAACAAAATAATAATTTTAAAAATTGCTTCACTGATTCGAGTCGACTGTTTTAGGATTGTGCAAAGTGATGATATATCATTTTAACAATTAAATAGTGAGCCAGTATTGGACATCTTTTATCAGTAAGATTTATACCAAGCATGACTGATGCAAGCATAGTAAGCAAGAATGAGAGAGAGAGAGAGATTTAAGAATGATGAAAAAACGCATTGAGTGTTCATTTTGACCATTTTAGAATTGGGCTAAGTGATGAAATGTCATTTTAACAATTGCACTGAATGAAGTTGTCCTTTTTGAAGCTGGCAAATTGAGTAAAAGTCATGGGTATATTTCGATTCAACTGAAATAAATTTGTTAATAATCTGCTAAAAAAAAAACAAAAAAAACCAAACCCCAAACCCAACCTGTATAAAAATGAGATTCGTTTTATTCAGAATTTTTGTTGTTGTTTTTTGGTTCCTCAGCAAGAGCTCTGAGGTTCACCAGTGGTGAGATTTTGCATATGCAACCACTTTTTACGCACCATTAAGGTAGCTGCATTCCAACTTCAGGGACATACAGAGTCTATCAACCTCTGAATCACCATCAAAACAAAAAAACCAAAGGTGAAAGCTACAGGTGTATGGATGAAAGATTGCAGTTACGGTGGTCTATGGCTTGCAGTTGATAATGTGGGGGTTTTTTTTGTTTCACTTTCTTTGGTGAATTTTGATAATGTGTTTGTATTTTTTTGGCCACTTTCTTTGGTGAATTTTGATAATGTGTTTGTATTTTTGTGACACTTTCTTTGGTGAATTTTGATAATGTGTTTGCATTTTTTTCCCACTTTCTTTGGTGAATTCAATGCTGAATTTTAAGGAGAATATCACGCAGTTTTGTGCGAAAAGTGTTTTATGTTATTGTTTTTTGTAATTAGTTTTGTTTAATGTTTGGAACACATATCTGAAGAAAGTACACACGTGGAGACAAACATATATGCGCACATGCATACTCACACACACGCATGTATGCATATGTGAATAACACACGCACACACACACAGTACGCAAACACACACACATACACACACGCATGCACGCACGTACGCATGTACGCACAACACACACACACACACACACAATAATAGTAGATACTCGCACATATATGTGTATACAAACACACTTGCATACACAAACTGCATGTCTTCATCACAGACATAGATCGTGATAGTGGTGATATGGATACAATGAAAAAAGAAATAATAAAAGATTTTGGCGAAATTGTGCTTGCATATCCAGAGTGCGAATTTTTGATTTTGTGTAAAATACACACATTATGCTCTCTCTCTCTCTCTCTCCTCTCTCTCTCTCTCTCTCTCTCTCTCTCTCTCTCTCTCTCTCTCTCTCTCTCTCTCTCTCTCTCTCTCTCTCTCCAGCACACAACATACACACACACGCACGCACGCACGCACACACATACACACACACACACATACACTCACACACACACACACACAAATAATGGCAACAAAGAATGGTGGTGTTCTTTAATCAGAAAAAAAAAGATACAGACGCCTGAAGCGTTAGCCTCGTATAATTATCAGTATGAGTCCGAAATCGCTTGTGGAAGTGGAAGAGGCTCAACTGTGGCCCTAGTCTTGCCTAGGAACCCATAGCAAACTGAAGTAGAAAAACAACAACACCCCAAAACAAAAACAACAACAAAAGCGAAAAATAACCCCCCCCCAAAACCCTGAACCAAACAACTTAACACCCAAACAAAACCTTCATGGCTTAGAGGATTCTTCTTCGTCGGACGCTCAAATATTAACTATGTCATAGTCTGTCATGATAAATATAAGCGAAAATGCGTTGCGCTGCCGCCGTTTTTAAGCACCTGGCAAGTCAGACCCAGCGCATCCGACTTCGGTGCATCAGTAAAATCTGACAAAAACTTGTGTGCACGTGTGCATTTTCAAGGCATAATTCTTGTCTCAAATCTGTAACGAAACAAGAAGAAGAAGAAGAAGGAGGAGGAGGAGAAGAAGGAGAAGAAGAGAAGAAGAAGAAGAAGAGGAGAGGAAAAGAAGAAGAAGAGGAAGAGGAAGAAGGAGGAGAAAGAGAAGAAGAAGAAGAAGAAAACAACAATAACAATGTTGGTCGAAACGATGGTTTCAGTACAGAAACGGAAGTCTGTCATAAAAAAATCCCCAACAATAACATTGTCTTCAAACGATGGTTTCAGTACAGAACGAAAGTTTGTCATACATTTGTGTCGCACACGACAACTTGAATCAAACCACCGCTTATCCCCGAATTCGGAATGCGGCTACCTTCATGATAGGTTAAAAATAAAAAAAAATTTAAAAAAACACCAAAAACGGTCTCATAAGCAAAAAAAACACCTCACCATTGGTGATGAACCTCAGAGCCAAAGAACGACCAAAAAAAAAAAAAAACGAAAACAAAAAGAGAAAATCATGCGATATTATTGAAGATAAATAAGTGAGGAAAGACAAGTGCAGGTACCAACTTCTCAATCATTTTGAAAATGACTTATCAAAGATTTAAAACAAACAAAAAATTGAAATGAAAATAAATTCTAGGGAATCATGCGATATGCGAGTAGTCATCCTCCAGAACCATCGTGGTCTTCTTCTCTCTGTTAATACGAGAGTACAAGGCAGCAGAGTCCTCTTCATGGAGGTGATTGTAGATATTCCACCCTTCCCCTTTCTCCTCCTCCTCCTCCTTCTCTTCCTTCTCCTTCCAGTCCCCTCTCCTCGTAAACTCTCCCAGATGGTGGTAGTGGTCTGTAGTGTCTTCACGAAAGGGTGCCGCGGGTCTTGGGTTCGAATCTTCTCTCTGTCCATTTGTCCTGAGGTGGTGATTTGGAGGTTCTGTAGGCGATGAGGTCTGGAGAGAAAGAAAGGAGAGAGAGAGAAAAAGGACTTTAAGATTGGTTTGTGAGTTGGGATTTTGGTTGGTTGGATGGTTGGGTGGTTGGATGGGTGGGTGGTTGGATGGTTGGGTGGTTGGATGGGTGGGTGGTTGGATGGTTGGGTGGTTGGATGGTGGGTGGTTGGTTGGTTGTTGTTTTTAACAACAAAATGACGGATATATTCAAGTCAGCTAACCAACCACAACTCACCGACCAACCAACCAACCAGCAAACCAACCAACCAACCAGCCAACCAGCCAGCCAAACAACCATCCATCCATCCATTCAGTCAGTTAGTCTATCCGTAATTTTGTTGTTATGGCTGGTACTTCGCTCATTGGCTGGTTGAACTTTTGGTTAGATCATTTATTGGTTGATCATCTGGCTGGTTGGTCGGTTGATAAGTAGTGGGTCATTGATAATAGTAATAGTGATTCTTCTTCTTTATCGAATGCTCAGAGAGTAACTATAGTTGTCTGTCATATGACCGAAAATGCGTTAAGCGCCTGACAAGTCAGGCCCAGCACATCCGACTTCACCAATGGGAGAGAACTGTTATCTTTTAAGTCTTTCTGGGGAAAAAAAGGGGAAGAGATGGGAGGACAACTTCAGCGAATGGACAGGCCTAGAACTCTACCAAATTTTGAGAAAGGCAGAACAGAGAGAGAGAGGAATGAAGGGAACTGGTTGTCAAGTCTTCAGGGGTACCCCCCACGGTCGCCAGACTAAGGGATAGATAGATAGATAGATAGATAGACAGACAGACAGACAGACAGACAGACAGATAGATAGATAGATAGATAGATAGATAGATAGATAGATAGATAGATAGATAGATAGATAGATAATAGATTAGATAGATAGATAGATAGGGAAAAAAATAGGCTGGAGAATGGACCAAGAAGATAGAAACAGACAATACACCGAGGCAAGAATATCTTGCACACACGTTAAACCCTGTTCCGCTTTACGTAAGAGTAGGCTATTGTGTGCCGGTAGGAACAGATGACAAAAGTTTTACAAAAGTACACACGGGACTGGATGTAAAAAAAAAGCCCATGAGTGCTTATTCCATTATCATCAATATAAAAGAATAAATAAATAAATACTCACATCGTACTGTCAGGCGCTTAAGGGCAGCGCAACGCATTTTCGCTCATAATTATGATAAACAACAATAGTTGCTGTCTGAGCGTCAGCAGAAAAAGAAGGTGGAGAGAAGCTAGGGAACGCCCAACAACAACAAGAACAACAAGAAGAAGAGCAGCAGCAGCAGCAGCAACAATAAGAACACCAGCAGCAGCATTATTCTTATCATTTTCTTCCCATTCGTAAGAGCAACACATCTCAACAATCTTCTCCCGCCTTCTCCATCCCCCCTCTCCCCCACCCTCACCCTCATCTCTCTCTCTCCCCCCCCTCTCCCCCCGCCTCTTACCTGGCTGTTCCCATCCATGACGTCATCACCCTCACGTGTGATGACGTCACTGGTTTTCGTGATGACGTCACCGGTTTGGTGAGACTGAACTTCCATGGTGTGGTGTAAAAGCAGAGTTGCTCTCCCTGGATCCAGTTTCTGGAATCTCAGAGTAGAGACTTTCGGGAGAGGGGGAGTGAGTAGGAGAGAGGTAGGGGCTGGGAGTAGTCACGTTCAAGGGGATGGTGGTTGTGGTGGTTGTGGTGGTGGTGGTCGCCCATGCCGATGATGCTGCCATGGAGCTGACGTCATGGATTTCTGTGTAGTAGTGTCCATACTCTGAGTTTGTCTTTTTGCCGTTTTCTGTTCGAAATGGGATAAAAACAAAGGCAATCATTTAAAAAAAAAAAAGTCATTATTTTTTCTTTTAAACTCTGAGGATAATGGAATAAGCACTGGTGTGCGTTTTTTAAAATTTTATTTTGACATCCAGTCTCTGTGTGTATGCGTTTTTGTACACGTCATCATCCATTCCCACCGCACATCATGGCTTACTCTTCCGAAAAGTGGAATAGGCTTTGACGTGTGCACAAGATGTTCTGCAAACGTTCGCATACGGGAGTTCATTCAGTTTATACTCTCGTCCGAAGGAAGATGCACTGG
The DNA here is from genome assembly GCA_030674155.1 of Stramonita haemastoma. NCBI lineage: Eukaryota > Metazoa > Mollusca > Gastropoda > Neogastropoda > Muricidae > Stramonita > Stramonita haemastoma. The sequence goes on from CM060336.1 coordinate 5,912,040, forward strand.
AGTTAGGTTTCACGAACAGAATGGAGAAGATTTTTTTTTTTTTAAAGCTTTGTATGATTGAGATTATTCACATGATTTCAAGCATGGGGACTGGAAAGCCTAGTGGTTAGAGCGTTGTATGTTGCGCTCGTGATCTGCTAACTCGGGTTCGAATCCCGTTCAAGGGGATATTTTCCCCTGGAGTTAACATCAGTGCCGACTCCACTCCCCCCCAAAAGTCCTTCGAATGAGACTATCTGATAGATAGATGGTGGATCGGTGGTCTAGGTGGTCACGCGCTTTGCCTAGAAAGCAAAAAGTCCGGGTCGGAGTGTGCGGGGTTCGTACCCCGTTTGGACCCAAAACTTTTTCCCCATCCAGTAGACCCTGAGTGGTG
>CM060336.1:5917415-5919915 GCA_030674155.1 Stramonita haemastoma
AGTCGCTTAACGCCACAGAAACCGGGATAAGCACCGGCCTGATGAGCCTTAGGCTCGGGACAGACGTTAACTTTTAACCAGGTAGAATGAGTGAGTCAGGTAAAAGGTAAAAAAGGTAAAGGTGTCCCATAACTTATGTGGTCGTAAGGGATCGAGGCATCAGAAACCTCAGCTTCTCTAGAGGCCAGCATATTGAGGGCGGCGCCCATCTCCTCTCCCTCGCTGCTTTACCTTCCCTGACCCTAAAGAGGGAAGGTACCCATTTACAGCTGGGTGAACTGTACTGAAGCCAAGACGCACAAACGGTCACCCATCCAATTGGTTAACCAGGCTCGAAGCTGCTTAACCTTGGCTGGGGGAAAGCGAGTGCTCTGACCACTGAGCTATCTCGTCCCCGTGAGTGAGTCAGAATACAAACTATTTGGGGGGAACGTGCAGCGACAACAATAGCAACAGCAGCAGCAACAACAACCACGATCACAACCATCACAACCACCACCACCACCACTACAACAACAACAACAACAACATACCTTAAATGCTGTATCTTTTGGAATCGCAACTCTGACCATTTTACGCACATGGTCAATGTTGTCTGTATGAACCCAAATCTCAGCGAGTTTCGTTCTTATTATTTTTCCTTCCCTGTCATTTCTAGGGCTCGCCTCCACCCCCTTCTCCTCCTTCTCCTTCTCTTCTTTCTTCTCCTTCTCCTCCCCATTCTCCTCCCCCACCTTATTCTCTCCCCCTCCTTCTCCTTCTTCTGTTCCTCCTCCTTCTCCTTCTTCTCCTTCTCCACCACCTCCTCTTTCTCCTTCTCCTCCTTCCTCTCCTCCTCCTCATTCCCCTCCTCCCCCTTCCCCTCCCCCTCATTCTCCTCCTCCACCTCCTTCTTCTCCTCCTCCACCTCCTCCTCCTCCTCCTCCTTCTCCTCCTCCTCTTCCTCCTCCTCCTCCTCTTCGCGTTTGTTCTGACCCTCACTCAGAGACGAGGGACCCTGGTCGCCATCTTGGTATGTCTCTGACCAGCGTTTCCCAGACCTTTTGTCCCCATTGTCCCTCCTGAATCTTGTGTCAGGGTTGTCCCTGAATCTTGATTCATCATTGTCCCTGAATCTTGTGCTCCGTTTGCCCCTGAATCTTGTGTTCCGGTTATCCCAAAATCGTGTGTTCCGTTTGTCCCTGAATCTTGCGTCCCCATTGTCCTAAATCTGGTGTCTTGATTGTCCCTGAATCTTGATTCATCATTGTCCCTAAACCTTGCGTCCCGACTGTTCCTGAACCTTGCGTCCCAATTATCCCAAAGTCTTGTGTTCCGTTTGTCCCTGAATCTTGCGTCCCCATTGTCCCTAAATCCGGTGTCTTGATTGTCCCTGAATCTTGAGTCATCATTGTCCCTAAACCTTACGTCCCGACTGTCCCTGAACCTTGCGTCCCAATTATCCCCAAATCTTGTGTTGCGTTTGTCCCTAAACTTTGCGTTCTGGCTGTCCTTAAAAGGTAAAGTTTTGCTGGAGTGTGGTGAACGCGTTCCGAGCAGCAAGTTCCGAGGCCCCGGCTTGGTTTGAAATGGGGGAACAGAAGGTTGTGGTGATGTAACGTCTATGCTTTGTGTGTAGTATTCTGCGTACACCAGCACACGCACAGAGAGAACAGCTGCCTCAAATTGCAAGCAGTGGAGGTTTTCTCCTCCCAGAGGACATACCCAAGGGCTGGTTAGTGAGATCTCCGTTATGTTATCCTTGGTCTTGTCATCTGTGGGGGAAAATATGGATAAGTGTTTAGTAGGAGATTTTTTATTTTTGGGGGTGGGGGTGAGGGTGGGGTGGGTATTGAGTCGATTCTGTGTGTGTGTGTTTGTTTGTTTGTTTGTTTGTTGTTGTGTGTGTGTGTGTGTGTGTGTGTGTGTGTGTGTGTGGTGTTGTGTGTGTGTGTGTGTGTTGTGTGTGTGTGTGTGTGTGTGTGTGTGTGTGTGTGTGTGTGTGTGTGTGTGTGGGTGTGCGCGCCCGCGCCGCAACATCGCTGTCGCATTTGTGTGTATGTGTGTGTTATGTTACCCCTGACAGCGGTGGGGACTGGATGTAAAAACAAAAGTACATGAGAGCAAACACCACCACCACCACCACCACCACCACCACCACCACCACCACCACCACCACACCACCACCACACACCACCAAAATATGAAAAATTCCAAAACATACGAGTTTGGTTCCAGCCGCAGAAGTCTTGAGAAAACGTACAGCTTAGTGAATCTGTAAGTAAAGAACAACACATTCCATATTGCAATATTATTTTTGGTCTCAGAAACAGAGAAATTCACCAGCCACACATAAAAACAGTAAACATGATATCACGAAAGATATCACAACATAGTATTCAATCTTCAGCTCAAACCCATCATAATTATTAAAAGCATCCTCAAATCAGCAATACACGGGGGGGGGGGGGGTCATAGACTCGCACAAAGAAATTCTCAAAGACTCCTGTGCCACCAGTAT
>CM060336.1:5932415-5937415 GCA_030674155.1 Stramonita haemastoma
CAGCAAACAACATCACGAATATTTCTACTACATCTAAAGTAACACCATGCCTCCCATTTTTGATAATATCAAGTGCTAGTTCGTTAATAAATAACGAAAACAGAACTGGGCTGCATACGTCACCTTGTTTAACCCCTAATGTACATTTAATTACAGTCACTAAACTTAGCCCCATCTCTTATTTTAGCCTTTACATCGTTGTACATACTTTTTATACAGTTGTTAAAACTTTCCTTTAATACCATTTTTGCTCAGGATAGGCCATAATAATTTTCTTGAAATAGAATCAAACGCCTTCTCGAAATCAATGAAGGCTACAAAGAGTTTACGATTGTTTACAAACTGTTTTTGAACAGCATGCCAGTAAAGTAAATACATGATCGATTGTACTATAGTCTTTCTTGAAGCCTGCTTGATATTCACCCGTGATATTATGTACTTCAATCACTTAGATAATCTTTGATTAATTATTGAGCTGTATAGTTTTCCTGCTATATTACATAAAGAAATCCCTCTGTAATTATTAGGATCGTTTGTGTTACCTTTTTTGAAACAACGGAATGATAACTGACTCAGTCCAGCTCTCTGGATAGATACCCTTATCAAATATAACATTAAACAACTCTACAAGAAAATCCACAGCACTGTCCCCCAAATATCTGAAAAACCCCACCTAGCAATCCATCTGGCCCTGCTGCTTTACCATTCTTCAGCTTTCTTATTGCAAAAATTACTTCTTGTTTAGTGATATCTTGATCAAATTGACACATACTTTCATTATCAAATGACATTTCATTTGCTTCAACTACAACTTCAACCTCTTCATTAGATTCTTTATCTAGTTACTTGTTTGAAATGTTTGTGCACTGATCTAATGTGATGCTGTTCTGAATATATGTTCTTTTCTTTAATACTAATCTTACATTCCTCCAAAACTCTTGCTGATTTTTAACTGAACTAACTAATTTGTCTAAGTAATGTGTCTCTCTTAAATGTTCTTACTCTTTGAAAAAGCATGCTTTTTAAAATATTAATTTTTTTTAGAGATAATTCACCTTTAACAGTCCATGTTCTACCCTCTTAATCCCGAACCAGGATTTGCAGGATTGAATAACTGCCCCCCCCCCCCCCCCCTGAATCCTGAACCAAGATTTGCCGGGATTTACACACAGTAGTTTGCCATCACACAGTGACCATCACTAATTGCTACTATATGTCAAAGCTCTATCAGGCCAGAGGTACAAGAGGCCAGTGAGAGTATGGAAGTAATCATAGCTGTGGTCTGTACTTAGAAGGAGAAAAAGGCCAGCCAGCATGTGTGCCTGACAGGATTTCGTGATGGAATGCGAAATCTAGTGGCAATTTGTGTTCAGAGAATCCGAATGCAAGAGGGTTAATAATAGAGGCCTTGTTGATAAGAGATCATCTGCGCACTTTTCGAAATGATTTACCTTAAGAAATCTCCCAGGCCAGATAGTATATATCATAGAATCCATAAGTTACTGGCAACTGACTGGAAGGGTGTTAAAGATGCCAAACTCTTCATTTTCAACAAGTTGTGCAGTCACTTAGAAACACTCGATTCTCATTCTTGAAAATTTTGTGTTTGCTGACTTTAGTTCAGCTTTCAATATCCTTCAAGCCTCATGTCCTTGTTCACAACATTGCTTTCAAAATTTGACGTGGACAATTAAATTTTTTTTGATGATGAATAAACCTTTAGCTAACAAAGCACAACGTGCTTTTGCCAACAAAATAAATATTTTCATGGTTCAAATTTACCTGCACTGGTTCTCCACAGGGTTCCGTTCTCTCACCACATCTAAAAGAACATAATCTATACACAGATGGTAAAATTTGCAGATGACAGTGCTGTTTTGTCTCTCTTCTCTAGATCAGTCCTAGACCATGGTCCAGCCTTTAACGAGTTCATACATTGGTGTGATGATGCCTAGATCTATCTGGAGCTAAATGTTTCTAAAACTACAAATCTTCCTACCGATTTCAGAAGATCATGAGGTCACACTTCTGAGAATATAAATCATCCATAATCAAAAAGTTGAACAAGTTTTAAACTATAAGTATCCGGAAACTGTATCTGATCATAAGTTCAACTAGGGTGCTATTGTCAAACAGGGACAATGACGTGTGTGTTTTCTGAGGAAGTTCTTACTTCTTTATTGTTGATAAAAAAATATTCTTTCCTTTTTATTTTTTTTAACAAATCGTACATTGCAAGTCCTCTTAGATGGATTTGCTATTCTTTTTGTTTTTTTGGGGTGGGGGTGGTGGTGGTGGTACAACAACCTAACAACAAAAAGCAGGAATATTCTTTGGTGAATGGTGAGAAAATGGCTAAAGAGAATTCACCGGGAACAAAGGGGCCTTGGGTCCTTCCGGATCAGCAGTTAGTACACAAAGTGTCCGCTATCTTGGCCCTTTATTGCCCTGCTTTGTTCTGAGGAATTTCAATTGTTGCCTTCAGGACCATGTTTTTAGTGCATTGATAGCGCAAAACACACACCAACACACACACACACACACACACACACACACACACACACACACATCACACACACACACACACACACACACACACACACGTAGACAACCACACACACGTAGACACACACACATACACACACACGACAACACACAAAACAAACACACACACACGACACACACACACACCAACACACACACGACACACACACACACACACACAACACACACACACACACACACACACACACACACACACACACACACACACACACACACACACACACACAAGGGGATTTTTCTTCTGGAGTTAACATCAGTGCTGACTCCATTCCCCCCCCCCAAAGTCTTTCGGATGAGACTATAAACCGAGGCCCTGTGTGCGAACGCACGCAGAACACGATTAGCCTGCTCTTCCGAAAGGCGGAAGGGGTTTTTAACGTGTGCGCAAGATGTTCTGCGTGCGTTCGCACACGGGGCCTCGGTTTATAGTCTCATCCGATTGACTTTGACATTCAGTTCGATTTTTTTGTCAAACTGGGAAGAAAGGGCGAGGCTGGGTACGAACTCAGAACCTCACGGTTTACTTGTTGGCAGGCGAACGTCTTAACCATCCTGCCACCTTCCTTCCTTAACCATGTCTTGCCTTGCCTTGCCTTGTCTTGTTTTATCCTGCATTACCTTGGTTATCATTGCCTAGATTAGCCTAGCCTTGCCTAGCCTTCCTTGCACTAATTAGCCTTGCCTAGATTAGTCTTGCCTAGCGTAGCCTTGCCTTGCCTAGATTAGCCTTGCCTAGCCTTGCCTTGCACTACTTAGCTTTGCCTAGATTGACCTTGCCTATCTTTGCCTAGATTATCCTTGCCTATCTTTGCCTAGATTAGTCTTGCCTAGCCTCACCTTACACTACTTAGCCTTGCCTAGCGTAGCCTTGGCTTGCCTTGCCTTGCCTAGCCTAGCCTTGTTTATCCTTACCTAGATTAGCCTCACCTTGCCTAACCTAGGCTTGCTTTGCCTTGCTTAGTCGCTGACTGACTGACCAACTGACTGATAGGCTATCCCGTCCCCCTTGACTGACTGGGGGACGAGATAGCCTAGTGGTCAGAACACTGCACTGGCAATTTGACGACCCGAGTTCGATTCCCGTTGGAGGGGATTTTTTCCCCTGGAGTTAACATCAGTGCTGACTCCACTCTCCCCAAAAGTCCTTCGGGTGAGACTTTAAACCGAGGCCCCGTGTGCGAACGTGCGCAGAACATCTTGCGGCACACTTTAAATCCTGTTCCACTTTTCGTCAGAGTAGGCCATCGTGTGCCGGTGGGAACATGTGACATTTACAGAACTGCCTACTCGGGGACTGGATGTAAAAAAGCACAAGAGTGCTTATTCCATTATTCTCGATATAAAAGAATAAATCAAATCAAATCAAATCAAATCGAATGCCTAGCGAAGCCTTGCCTTGCCTTGCCTTGCCTTGCCTTGTCTTGCCTTGGCTTGCCTTGCGTAGCCTAGCCTTGTTTATCCTTGCCATAGATTAGCCTCGCCTTGCCTAACTTAGGCTTGCTTTGCCTTGCTTCGCCTTGCCCTGCCTAGATTAGCCTTGCCTAGCCTTGCCTAGCGTAGCCTTGCCTAGATTAAAAACCTTGCCTGGCCTTGTCTTGCCTCACCCAGCTTTTCCTAGATTGACCTTGCCTCGCCTTGCCTTGCCTAACCTAGGCTTGCTTTGCCTTGCTCAGTGGCTGACTGACTGACTGACTGACTGAATAACTGACTGACTGACTGACTGACTGACTGAATAACTGACTGACTGACCGACCGACTGACTAACTGACTGACTAACTATCTGACTGACTGACTAACTGACTGACTGACTGACTGACTGACTGAATAACCGACTGAATAACTGACTGACTGACCGACCGACTGACTAACTGACTGACTAACTAACTGAATGACTGACTGACTAACTGACTGACTGACCGAATAACTGACTGACTAACTAACTGACTGAATGACTAACTGACTGACTGACCGAATAACTGACTGACTGACTAACTGACTAACTAACTAACTGACTAACTAACTGACTAACTAACCAACTAACTAACTAACTAACTAACTAACTAACTAACTAACTAACTGACTAACTAACTAACTAACTAACTGACTGACTGACTAACTTACTGACTAACTGACTAATTCACTAATTGTTCTCCATGCCCTGTTCTTCCATAATCAATGCGTATTACTTCCTCGTGGCCTTCATGAATAATTATTATTGTTAGCGAAGACGGGGGGGTAGGGGTAGGTGTGTGTGTGTGTGTGTGGTGGGGGGGGGGGGGGGGGTAAACGGAATGACGTGTCAGGGATTTGAATGATCAGAAACTAAATGAGTAATGACACTGGTTATGTCGATGTATCTTCCTTGATTATGACATCGGCTGTTGATGACGTCAAAGTGTAATAGGTATAATAATGCTGTTGTTGTTTTTTTCAGG
>CM060336.1:5942415-5944915 GCA_030674155.1 Stramonita haemastoma
CCTCTATCTTTCTGTCTCTCTCTATCTCTCTGTCTCTGTCTCTCTTTCTATCTCTCTGTGTCTCTTTCTCTCTAACTCTCTGTCTCTCTATCTCTCTGTCTCTCTATCTCTCTGTCTCTCTATATCTCTGTCTCACTATCTCTCTCTATCTCTCTGTCTCACTATCTCTCTGTCTGTCTCTGTCCCCCTCTGTCTGTCTGTCTGTCTGTCTGTCTGTCTGTCTGTCTCTTTTCTCTCGGTCTCTGTTTCTCTCTCTCTCTCTGTGCCATAAATAAACAAGTTTCTGTTTGTATGAACGTGTGTTATTGTTCAATCCACAAGCTAGGGATACATCGTTCTCTTATGCTCGTTTGTTTTCTGTAGTTGTTGTTGTTGTTGTCTGTAGTTGTTGTTGTTGTTGTTTTTCGTTCCTCAGCTTTTTCTCAGAGGTTTACCAATAGTGAGATTTTGTGTATGCCAACGTTTGCCTACCACGAAGGTAGCCACATCCTGATTCTGAGGGTGACATTTCAACACAATACCAATGTACATAGGGTTTTTTTGGTTTTTAAATGAAGATTTTGTCATTACTTTTTTTTTTTTTTACTAACATGCATTGGTCTATCCCCAACAACAAACAACCACAATGAATCGGTGGTCTAAAGCTGAGGCACCTGTCTAGAAAGCGAGCAGTCCTGGTTTCAAGTGTGTGGTGCTTGGATGCATGCCCGTTTGAGCCTGAAACTTTTCTCTCATCCACTAGACCGTGAGTGGTGGTCTGGGTGCTAGTCTTTCGGATGAGTCTATAACTCCAGGTCCCGTGTATTCTTTTAAAAAAAAGATTTTGTTTATTCTTTAAATTTTATTCTTTTATTTCCAGGATAAAGGAATAAGGACTCGTGTGCTTTTTTTTGGTTTTGCATCCAGTCTCTGTGTGTATGTGAAAAAAGGTACAGGTAAAGGTGTCCCATAACCTAGGCGGTCGTTGGGGAGCAAGGCGTCAGACACCTCGGCTTCTCTAGGGGCCAGCATGTTGAGGGCGGCGCCCATCTCCACTCCCTCGCTGCTTTACCTTCCCTGACCCTAAAGAGGGCAGGTACCCATTTACAGCTGGGTGAACTGGGGGACTGCACTGAAGCTAAGGCGCGTAAGCGGTCACCATCCAATTGGTAACCACGCTTGACGCTGCTTAACTTGACTGGGGGAAAGCGAGTGCTCTGACCACTTTGCTATCCCGCCCCCATATGTATGTGTATGTTTCACATATCTAGCGCACTTAAAAGAACCCACAGCAACAAGGGAAGAGTCCTTGATAAAATTATATAGAAAAAGCCACTCTGGCAGGGAAACAAAATTTTTTTTTAATACAGTTGCAGACAGAAAAAAAAACAAAAATAATGGGTGGCGCTGCTCTTGTGGTGACGCGCTCTCCCCAGGGAGAGGAGCTCGAATTTTACACAGAGAAATCTGCCGTGACTGGTGTACAATACAAACCATACAATACAATAAAATATTAGCAGCAACACAACCACCGACAGCAGTTTAGACAGTCACGTCATACAAAATCTAACACCGTTTACCATTGTTCTGTCTTTTTTTTTTTTGCCCCCAGAAATGGTGATTGTCTTCCGGCTGGTAAGTGTATCATAATTATGTAAAAGAGAGAGACAGGAGAGGAGAGAGGGGAGAGAGAGAGATGAGAGGGAGAGAGAGAGAAGAGAGAGAGGAGAGAGAGAGAGAGAGAGAGGAGAGAGAGAGAGAGAGAGAGAGAGAGAGAGAGAGAGAGTGAGAGAGAGTGAGAGAGGAGGAGAGAGAGAGAGAGAGAGAGAGAGAGGAGGAGTGAGAGAGGAGAGACGAGAGAGAGAGAGAGAGATATTTATTCTTTTTATCGAGGATAACAGAATAAGCAATCATGTGCTTTTTTTCATCCGGTCCCGTGTGTATGCAGTTTTGTAAATCTTGTCATCTAATCCCACCGGCACACGATGGCCTACTCTTACGAAAAGCGGAACAGGATTTAACGTGTGCACAAGATGTTTGCGTGCGTTCGCACACGGGGCCTCGGTTTAAAGTCTCATCCGAAGGACTTTTGAGGAGAGTGGAGTCAGCACTGATGTTAACTCCAGGAAGAAAATTTCCTCGACCGGACTCGAACCCAGGTCTTCAAATTGCCAGCGCAATGTTCTGACCACTAGGCTATCCGCCCCCGAGAAGAGAGAGAGAGATGAGAGAGAGAGAGGAGAGAGAGAGAGGAGAGGAGGAGAGAGAGAGAGAGAGAGAGAGAGAGAGAGAGAGAGAGAGAGAGGAGAGAGAGAGAGAGAGAGAGAGAGAGAGAGAGAGAGAGAGAGAGAGGAGGAGAGAGAGAGAGAGAGAGAGAGAGAGAGAGAGAGAGAGAGAGGAGAGAGAGAGAGAGAGAGAGAGAGAGATTGTATGATATCTTTCATATTAAGCAAATCAGTTTTTTTCCCCGACGAGTCATAAGAATAGAGAACGTCGGTTTTTTTATATTTAATTTTTTAAA
>CM060336.1:5949915-5952415 GCA_030674155.1 Stramonita haemastoma
CATATCAGGGCTGTGGCCTCCTGTCACCTGCTGCTTGTCTTTCTTATCTTTTCCCCCTACCTTCTTACTCAATTCTCCAGCCATTGTTTTCCAGAAGGACTTAATTTTTTTTTTCAACGCTGAAGTAAGATGCGCTGGGCCTGACTTGTCAGGCGCTTAACGGCAGCGCGACGCATTTTCGATTATATTACAGACAGCTGTAGTTGTTGTCTGAGTTTTTGGACAAAGAAGAAGAAACGTTATGTGTGTGTCGGCGTATGCGTGTGTGTGTGTGTGTGTGTGTGTGTGTGTGTGTGTGTGTGTGTGTGTGTGTGTGTGTGTGTGTGTGTGGTGTGTGTGTGTGTGTGTGTGTGTTTTATTTATTTATTTATTTATTTATATCTTTTATATCGAGGATAACAGAATAAGCAATCATGCTGCCATTCCGCCGGAACCACGTACTGCTGAGTTGATTCTCTAAATGCAATTGTCCATATATGCAGATACCACAACCAGGTCCACAACACTCTACGATTCCCGGTCTCCTTCCGTTCACGAGGACTAATCGAGAAAAGAGTTGGTCTAGACACCAGGTTGCGCAAGAATTTCCTTTAATGCTGTGTCACACTGACCAAGGGGGACCATCCTTTTGAAAGCGACTTTCCAGGAAGAAGATCCGGTTTGGGGGGAGATGCACTTCTAGGAACAATGATGGGTGAGGGATTCATTGTAGTGTGTGCGGGAAGTGTACGTAGTTGTTGTGTGTGTTGTATGTTGTTGTGTGTATGTATGTTTGTATGTGATGTATGTGTGATGTGTGTATGTTGTATGTATGTTGTATGTTTGATGTTGTATTTTTTATTTTTATGAGGATATGTAAAATGTGTTGGTTGTTACATGTCTGTGTATGGTTTTGTAATGTCATCTATTCCCGCACAGTGGTACTTTGAGGATGGTTCGTGTGCGCGATGTTCTCTGCGTTGACGGGGCTGTTTATAGTCTCATGAAGGACTTTTGGAGTGGAGTCAGCTATGTTACAATGAAAATCTGACGGTATGAGGACGTAATTTGGAGGTATGTTTGATAGGCTAGTCGTGATGATGCATGTATGTATGTATGTATGTATGTATGTATGTATGTATGTATGTATGTATGTATGTATGTATGTATGTATGTATGTATGTATGTATGTATGTATGTATTATGTATGTATGTATGTATGTATGTATGTATGTATGTATGTATGTATGTATGTATGTATGTATGTATGTGTTGTCTGTTGTGTGTTCATGCGTTCGTGCGTGCGTGTGTGTGTTGTGTGCGCGTGCGCACACACATATATGCTATATATTCACAAAAAAACTAATATTCTATTAGTTTTCTTCTTCTTCTTCTTCTTTCTTCTTCTTCTTACTTCTTCTTCTTCTTCTTCTTCTTCTTCTTCTTCTTCTTCTTCTTCTTCTTCTTCTTCTTCTTCTTCTTCTTCTTCTTCTTCTTCTTCTTCTTCTTCTTCTTCTTCTTCTTCTTCTTCTTCTTCTTCTTCTTCTTCTTCTTCTTCTTCTTCTTCTTCTTCTTCTTCTTCTTCTTCTTCATCTTCACCGCTCCTCACCCCCCCCCACCACCCACCATCCATCACATCATACATCACCCTCCCCTCCCCATCCTACCACCACCACCACCCACCACCCCACACCATCTATTCTATCATCTCTTCATCTTCACATCATTCTTCATCATCATTCTTCATCACTCATCATCATCACACCAGCCGCCGACCACCACCACCACCACCACCACCACCACCACCACCACCACCACCACCACCACCACCACCACCACCACCACCACCATCATCAACATCATCACATCATCAACATCTCATCATCATCATCATCAACTCATCATCATCATCATCAACAACAACAGCAGCAGCAACAGTGCCACCACCACCACCACCTCTACCACCCTACCTCTCTCATCACTATCACTGTTGTTGTTTTGTTGTTTGTGCTTTTTTGGTTTTGTTTTTCTTCTCCTTTTTTCATTTTCCTCTCTGACCCCTTATCTTCACCGTTTTCTTTATACATATATAAAAAAAAGATGAGGATGATGGTGGTGTGGTGGTGATGATGACGACGACGACGACGTGATGATTGATGATGATGATGATGATGATGATGATGACGAAGATGAGATGATATGATGATGATAGTGATGATGATGACAAAGAAGAATATGATAACATCAACGATGACAATGACAATGATGTTGATGATGACTATGACGATAACGATGATGGCGCCTACGATGATGACAATGATGTTGACTTGCTAGTTGACTTACATCTCCCTTTTACTACCTACTTTTCAATGTATTGATGTGATTTATTATTCATTCAATTATTGATATAATTCTTCTTTGGTTTTTTTTGTTTTTGTTTTTTACAGATATCCATGGTTGGTGAAGCACAAAATGGGACAGCCATCGTAAAAAAACTAGTTTTGCACACTCCCTTTGTAAG
>CM060336.1:5957415-5962415 GCA_030674155.1 Stramonita haemastoma
AGAGTAGGGATTTTGACATTCTTCTTTTTCTTGTTTGTTGTTGTTGTTGTTGTTGTTGTTGTTGTTGTTGTTGTTCTTCTCTTCTTCTTCTTCTTCTTCTTCTTCTTCTTCTTCTTCTTCTTCTTCTTCTTCTTCTTCTTCTTCTTCTTCTTCTTCTTCTTCTTCTTCTTCTTCTTCTATCCCGTAGTCTATTTAGACCGTAGGGCTCCACGGAAGACCTCACAACCAGCTCTCTCCATTTCCCTCTGTCCTCGACCTTTCTCAGGGTGTCACTCAGCCTGAGGCCCGTCCACTCTCGGACGTTGTCCTCCCATCTCTTTCTCTGCCTGCCTCTCCTCCTCCCGCCTTGCATAGTTCCCTGCAGAATCGTCTTGGCAAGCCCTGTTGATCTTGTGACGTGCCCATACCATTTTGACCATATCCCAAGTCAAATTCAAGTGCAGACCTACCAATGCCTTAATTCCTTTTGTGTATAAACACATGTAGAAGATCAATTACGCACGTTAAAGAGCCCGTAAGTCTTGTCATCATAAGGTGGGTTGCAGAATCCTGAACGTTGAAGAAAAGGAACACCTAGTGAATGAATATTCGTGTCTAATATTTTGGGATGCAAGGGAGGTCATAAGGCTTGCTTGCACCAGCCACTTGTCAGTCTTAGCTAGGTAATGTCCCATACATCGTCATTCACTTATATTGCAAGTACAGACAAGAGAAGTTGAAAAATAAATGTGCCCTCCTCCCCCCCCGCACACCACACACACACACAATCGCGTACATCACACACACAACACACACCACACCACACACAACACAACACACACACACACAAATGCATGCACACATGCACAAACACATGCATCATACACATACCAACGACACACACACACACAACACACACACACACCACACACACACACACACACGCACCACCACCACACACACACACAACACACACACACACACGCACACACGCACATACACACATACACACAGACAGCATGTGCACACACACAATGTGTGTCGTGTGTTGTGCATGCATGTTGTGTGTATGTGTGTGTGTTGTGTGTGCGTGCGTGCATGCGTGTGTGTGTGTGTGCGCACTGTTAGCCTATAACTGTGTGTGCTAACTGTTAGCATAATTATAACTGTGTGTCACTAACCTTTAACCTATAACCTGCAGGAGACAACATGACACTGGCCGAAGTGCAGTATCAGCGTGAAGGATTTGACACTGGACAAGAGACAGCAAAACGTGATGACGACATCACTCCTGGTGACGTCACCCTGTGGAGGGGTGCTGATGACAGCGTGGCCTTACGTCATGAGGTAAGCAGTTAGGGAAGTGGAGGCGGGGGGTGGGGGGGGGGGGGGGGTACTAAGGAACCCACTCACCTTCGCACCAACTAATTTGTCAATTTACCACCACCAACCAACCAACCACTTACCTACTTACCCATTCACCCAACACAAACCTACCCACCAAATAACCAACCAACCAACCAACCAACCATTGACCAACCAACCAAATCAGTCAGCCCCAAATAAGCGAATACCAAATAATCAAGAACAACCCACAAAATACGATCAACTGACCCACAAATACGATCAACTGACCCACAAAATACGAGCAACTGACCCACAAAATACGAGCAACTGACCCACAAAATACGAGCAACTGACCCACAAAATACGAGCAACTGACCCACAAAATACGAGCAACTGACCCACAAAATACGAGCAACTGACCCACAAAATACGATCAATTGACCCACAAAATACGATCAACTGACCCACAAAATACGAGCAACTGACCCACAAAATGCTATCAACTGACCCACAAAATGCTATCAACTGACCCACAAATGCTATCAACTGACCACAAAATCAACTTTGCCAACCACCAGCCAAGCAGCTAGCTAACAACTTATCAACTATACAAGCAGCCAAGTACATACCTACCCACCGACCATCTCCCCCACACACAACACACACACAGACACACAACACATGACACACAAAACACACAACACACACACACAAACACATCACACACACACACACACAACACACCACACACACACACACACACACACACACACACACACACACACACACACACACACACACAACACCACAAACACAACACACACAAACACACATCACATACCACACACACACACACCACACACACACACACAACACCACACAACACACACACACCACACCACAACTCACCTACCCACACACACATACACTACTATCATACACAGCAGCACATAACTACACACACACACACACTCACACACAAAACACACACACACACACACCACTCACGCATAACATACACAACTACTACTACTTACTACTACTACTACTACTACTACTACTACTACTACTACTACTACTACTAACTACTACTACACTACTACTACTACACCCCCCATACACACACAGAGCACACCCTCCACACTACATACCACTACCCACCACACCCCACCACCCACCCACTCACACACCCACACCACCACACAACACACACACACAAAAACACACACACACAAACCAGAACACACCACCACACACCAACCCTCCCTCCCCTCCCTCCCCATCTTCCCCCCCCCCACCACACCACACAAAAACAAACCACCAAAAAACCCAAACTAGAACAACAGCGAAAAAATGATTCCTTTTCAATCTGTCACCAGGCCTACCCAGCCCAAAGACAGCCTATGGAACACAGCATGAAGAACAGAGGACCCTAGAATCGAACTCAAAACCACGGCGCCACCCCTTGAGGTGGACTCTGAGGACCACTACAACCATCTGCAGGAACTGTGGAAAGGAAGGCCGAAGGAGGAGGAGAAAGCGGAGGAGGAGGAGGAGGAGGAGGAGGGGGAGGAGGAGGGAGGGTGTAAAATTTACAGCCATCTCCATGGCGAGGATGTTTACAGTCACGTGAACCGAGAGAGGAAAACCACAGTGATTACAGGAGATATATACTCTCATGTTACTTGAAGATTTTTTGTGTTCTTGTTTTTCTTTTTCTTCTTTTTTTTGGGGGGGTTGGAAGGGAGGGAGGATGTGAGAGGGGTGGGGGTTGGGGGTTGGGGGTGGGGGGAGAGGGGAAGGGGGTTGAAGGGTGGGGGGGTTGGGGGGAGAATGCTTTCGGAAACTTTTTTGGTATCTCTCATACAGGGATCACATATAAGTGAAAAGCAGAACTGAAAACACATGATATTATTATGAAGAGCTCCTGACTTCAGTGGAAAGAAAAACAAAACAACAAAAAACTCCCTGCAAACTAAAGTGGTACGGGCACGTCACACAAATATCTGGACTGGCCAAGACTGTGGTTCTACAGGGAACAGTACACAAAGGAAGGAGACGAAGAAGAAGACAGACAGAGGAAACGATGGGAAGACAACATCAGAGAGTGGACTGCTGTCCTTGAGCGGAACGAACGACTCGCTACAGAAAGCTGAAAACCCCGAGGAGCGGAGGAAGCTGGTTGCAAAATCTCAGGGGTGCCCCAACGGTCCAGTAGACTACGGGATCAGTTTTATTTTTTATTTTTATTTTTAAAAATTATTTATTCTTTTATATCGAGGATAATGGAATAAGCACTCTTGTGGTTTTTACGTCCAGTCCCCGTGTGTATGCAGTTTTGTAAATGTCATCTGTTCCCACCGGCACACAATAGCCTACTCTTACGAAAAGCGGAACAGGATTTAACATGTGCCGCAAGATGTTCTGCGTGCGTTCGCACACGGGGCCTCGGTTTATAGTCTCATCCGAAAAACTTTTGGGGAGAGTGGAGTGGAGTCAGCACTGATGTTAACTCCAAGGGGAAAATCCCCTCCAACGGGAATCGAACTCGGTCGTCAAATTGCCAGCGCAAGTTCTGACACTGGCTATCCGCCCTGGATAAGTAGGTGAGTGAGGGAGGAGGGAGGGGAGGGAAGCAAGAGAGGAGGAAGGTTGGTGGGATCTTCTGATAGCAGTGGTGAGGTGGGGATGGGCCAAAGTGGTGAAGGTAACAGGGTGGTAGTGAGGAGGTGGTGGGGTGGTGGGGTGTGGGGTGTGGGGGTGGGTGGTGGGGTGGGGGTGGGGGTGGAAGATCTAAGAGAAAGATGGCTGGAGATAAGTTAGAAATGATCATTGGCGAAATTTGGGAATTTGTTTTTTTTCATGACGAAGTAATTATTGTGTGTGTGTGTGGTGTGTGTGTGTGTGTGTGTGTGTGTGTGTGTGTGTGTGTGTGTGTGTGTGTGTGTGTGTGTGTGTGTGTGTGTGTGTGTTTTGTGGTGTGTGGTGTGTGTGTGTGTTGTGGTGTGGTGTGTGTGTGTGTGTGTGTGTGTGTGTGTTTGTGTGTGTGGTGTGTGTGGTGTGTGTGTGTTGTGTGTGTGTGTGTGTGTGGTGCGTGCGTGCGTGCGTGCGTGCGTGCGTGCGTGGTGTGTGTGTGTGTGTGTGTGTGTGTGTGTGTGTGGTATCTTTTGTATTGTGTTGTGCTGTGTTGTGTTGGGTCGCGATAGTATTATCAACTTGCATCGAAATGTACAGTATTTGCATATTTTTTTTATTTGCATTGTTTAGCATCATAACATCGGGGGTACGGTCTGTATATTTGATTCAGGATTAAACATGGAGGATCACCATCAGTTGATTTGATTTGATTTATTTGATTTGATTTATTTGATTTGATTTACTCTTTTATATCGAGGATAATGGAATAAGCACTCTTGTGATTTTTTACATCCAGTCCCCGTGTGTATGAAGTTTTGTAAATGTCATCTGTTCCCACCGGCACACGATGGCCTACTCTTACGAAAAGCGGAACAGGATTTAACGTGTGCCCAAGATGTTCTACGTGCGTTCGCACAAGGGGGCCTCGGTTTAAAGTCTCATCCGAAGGACTTTTAAGGAGAGTGGGAGTTAGCACTGATGTTAACTCCAGGAGAAACATTTCCTCGACCGGACTCGAACCCGGGCGGTCAAATAGC
>CM060336.1:5967415-5972415 GCA_030674155.1 Stramonita haemastoma
ATGGGAGAACGGTGGAATAATTTCCACAGGGAAGAACGGGTCTTTCTTCTTGAGTGTGGCGCTTAGATTTTGTGTTTTCAAAATCGCCGAGAGTTTTTTGAATCGGTTTTCGGCCTTAACTGGATATGAAATTCGCGTATTATGGTTTTTTAAACAATTTTTTTATATTACTTTGCCATATAGACAGCCGTTTGCTGGCTTTTAGAAACATTCTGTAGCATATTGTATCTCTCAAGAAGAATGACTTGTCATTCTACCGCGGGCGGGCACTTGTCTTCTGTCTCTGTCTCTCTTTGGGTTCTCTTCTCTCTCTCATATAGAAGAAAGAAAGAAAGAGAGAAGAAAGAAAGAAAGAAGAAAGAAAGAAAGAAAGAAAGAAAGAAAGAAAAAAAAAGAAAATAGAAAGAGAGAGATTTTATTTATCTTATTTTATTCCTCGATATAAAGGAATAAAAGAAAATAAATTAAATCTCTCTCTCTCTCTCTCTCTCTCTCTCTCTCTCTCTCTCTCTCTCTCTCTCTCCTCTCTCTCTCTCTCTCTCTCTCCTCTCTCTCTCTCTCTCTCTCTCTCTCTCTCTCTTCTCTGTCTCTGTCTCTTCTCTCTCTCTGTCTCTCTCTCTGTCTCTTCTCTCTCTTCTCTCTCTCTGTCTCTCTCTCTCTCTCTCTGTTGTCTCTCTCTCTCTGCCGTCTCTTCTCTCTGTCTGTCTGTCTTCTGTCTGTCTGTCTGTCTGTCTGTTCTGTCTGTCTGTCTGTCTGTCTGTCTGTCTGTCTGTCTGTCTCTCTCTCTCTCTCTCTCTCTCTCTCTCTCTCTCTCTCTCTCTCTCTCTCTCCTCTCTCTCTCTCTCTCTCTCCTCTCCTCTCTTCTGTTGACAGCGCACAGTCTTTGCTCCAGTTGCTGTTAGGCGCTCCAAAGCTTAACATCGCCGGAGTTTGTAAATCGGTTTTTAGACCTTAACTGGATAAGAAATTCGAGTATAATGGCTAGTTTTAATTACTTCGCCATATAGACAGCCGTATGCCGGCTTCAGAGGATATTTCTCCTTTAATAAAGAGTACAGGTTAGTATACTAAAAGCTTGTTCTGGTTGAAAGCAATTTCAACATGAAAAGAAAGGTGGCAGGACGGTTAAGACGTTACTTGCCTAACAAGTAAACTGTGAGGTTCTGGTTTCCCAACGGGTTTTTAACGTGTGCGCAAAGTGTTTTTACGTACACTCGACACATGGGGCCTTGGTTTATAGTCTCATCCGAACAACTTTGACAATCATACAATTCGATTTTCTGGGTTTATTTTTTTTCCTGCACATCATTTCAGTCATGCTGACTAGTAAATAGTATGTTGTATTGATGATTATGTTGAGTTTATTTTTTGTTGTGTCGATAAGTCCATGTGACTTTTATGGCAACAAATAATTTCTGATTTGATTCTGGGATGAAAGGGCAAGGCTGGGAATCGAACACAGAAAATTATGATTT
This sequence comes from Stramonita haemastoma, assembly GCA_030674155.1. Taxonomy (NCBI): domain Eukaryota; kingdom Metazoa; phylum Mollusca; class Gastropoda; order Neogastropoda; family Muricidae; genus Stramonita; species Stramonita haemastoma. Next base: position 5,968,891 of record CM060336.1, read on the forward strand.
ACTTTTTAGGCAGGTGAATGTCTCAACCATCTGCCACCTTCCTTTTTATGGACAATAGTTTAATCGGTGCTAGGGAAGAAAAAGAATATTAATTTCGAAGAAGATTCCTTGTGGGCCATATGTATGTATGTATGTATGTATGTATGTATGTATGTATGTATGTATGTATGTATGTATGTATGTATGTATGTATGTATGTATGTATGTATGTATGTATGTATGTATGTATGTATGTATGCATGTATGTATGTATGTTGTGTGTGTTGTGTGTGTTGTGTGTGTGTGTGTGTGTGTATGTGTGTATGTATGTATGTGTGTATGTATGTATGCGTGCATGATGTATGTTATGTATGTATGTATGTATGTATGTATGTATGTATGTATGTATGTATGTATGTATGTATGTATGTATGTTGTGTGTTGTGTTGTGTATGTGTGTATGTGTGTATGTGTGTATGTGTGTAGTGTGTAGTGATGTATGTATGTATTTGTATGTATGTATGTATGTATGTATGTATGTATGTGATGTATGAATGTAGTGTGTTGTGGTGTGTGTTGTGTGTGTCTGTAGTGTGTAGTACTAATTTGTGTGCTTGTAATGTATGTATATTGTGTATGTATGTATTAATGTATGACTATGTGTGTATGTATGTATTAGTATGTTTGTTATACGTATGTATTCATGTATGTTTTGTAAAAATTATGTAAGTATGTATGTTGTATGTAAGTATGTAGAATGTTGTTGTTTAGATGTTTAATGTAAAATGTATGTGTATGTTGTGTGTATTATGTCTGTATGATTTATGTATGTTTTGTATTATGTATGTTGTGTGTATAGTATGTATGTATTATGATAGATAATATATGTATTATGATGTATGTATGTATGTATGTATGTATGTATGTATGTATGTATGTATGTATGTATGTATGTATGTATGTATGTTGTATGTATGTATGTATGTATGTATGTATGTTGTATGTATGTATGTATGTATGTATGTATGTGTGTATGTATGTGTATGTATGTGTGTATGTATGTATGTATGTATGTAGTATGTGTATGTATGTATGTATGTATGTATGTATGTATGTATGTATGTATGTATGTATGTATGTATGTATGTATGTTGTATGTTGTATGTTGTATGTTGTATGTGTGTATGTGTGTTGTGTGTTGTGTGTTTGTATGTATGTATGTTGTATGTATGTATGTATGTATGTATGTAGTATGTATGTATGTATGTATGTATGTATGTATGTTGATTGATGTCTAGAAGTGGGTCGGTGGTCTAGAGGTAACGCACCTGTCTAGAAAGCGAAAAACCGGGTCAGAGTGCACGGTGGTTTGAATCCCGTTTGGGCCCGAAACTCCCCCCCCCCCCATCCACTAGACCGTGAGTGGGTGGTCTGGGAACTAGTCTTTCGGATGAGACGATAAACCTAGGTTCCGTGTTTTACACATCATTATTTAGCGCACGTTAAAGAACCCATGGCAACAAGAGGGTTGTCCCTGGCAAAAGTCTGTAGAAAGAAGCCACTGTGATAGGGGAACAAATACAACTGCAGACAGGAAAAACAACCCCCCAAAAAAATGGTTAGGCGCTGCACTTGTGGGACGCGCTCTCCCCGGAAAGGGTGGCCTGAATTTCAAGCAGAGAAATCTGCTGTGACATAAAGTGGTATAAATAAATAAATGAATAAATAAATAAAATAAATAAAGTCACGCATCTACCTAGAAAGCAAAAACTGCGGGGACAATCCCCGTTTGTGCCCGAAACTTTTCCCCCATCGACTAGACCGTGAGTGGGTGGTCTGGGTACTAGCCTTTCGGATGAGACAATAAATCGAGGCCCAATGTACAACACGCGTTTGGCGCACGTTAAAGAACCCACAGAAACAAGAGTCGTTCCTGATAAAATTCTTTAGAAAAGGCCACTTCGATGTGGAAACAAGTACACATGCAGACAGGACTCTTAAAAAAAAAAAAGGTGGCGATGCTTTGTGGCGACGCCCTCTGCCTGGGAGAGTGGCCTGAATTTCATGCAGAGAAATCGGTTGTGACTTAAAGTGATATGCAATACAATACAATACAATACAATACAATACAATACAATACAATACAATACAATACAATACAATACAATACAATACAATACAATACAATACAATACATGCAATACAATACAATAGAACACAATACAATACAATACGATACGATACGATGCGATACAAATTAATGCAGAAGAGTACAATGCAGTACAATACAATTCAGTACAATACAATACAATGGAATACAGTACAGCACGATACAGCACAAGACAATGCAGTACAATTCAATACAGTACAGTACAATATAACATAATATAATAAAGTACAATACCATACAATGCAACACAATACAGTATAATACAATGCAATACAGTACAGTACAATACATTATAATACAGTACAGTACGATACAGTACAAGACAATACAGTACAATTCAATACAGTACAATACAATATAACAATATAACAAAGTACAATACCATACAATGCAGTACAATACAGTATAATACAATGCAATACAGTACAATACATTACATTACAATACAGTAATACGATACAGCACAATACAATACAAAGCAATACAGTGTAGTACAATACAGTACAATACAATACAGTTCAGTACAATACAGTGCAATATAACACAATGCAATACAATGCAATGCAATACAACGCAATACAATTTAAAACAATACAAAATAAATACAATGAAATTTAGTACAATGTAATACAATACATAGCACCGCAATACAATGCAATGCAATACAATACAATACCGGTACCATGTATTACTATACCATACGATATAACACAATACAATACAAAATACTCTGTATATCATTTGACTTAAGTAGTAATGTCAGTGGATGTCGTATCAGTGTTTCAAAGTTATCTACCCCTGCTTGAAACGCGAGTGACCATTTTTGCTTAATCTTGTAAGTTATAAAAAAAAGACACGTTACTTTTAAAAACATTTTTCAACAATCAAAACATATTCAAAAGGGTAAATTATTCGTTAATTGCTTTGATCATTTTGCAGCGTGTTTTCCGATTCTTTTAAGAAAACAACAACCACATGAATTTTCTTTCTTATTCTATCTTATCTTTATTAAAAAAAAAATTCATTTATTCTTTTATATCGAGGATAGTGGAATAAGCACCCACGTGCTTTTTAAAAAATTTTTTACACCTAGTCCCCGCGTGTATGCAATTTTGCAAATCTTGTCATCTGTTCCCACCGGCACACGATGGCCTACTCTAACGAAAAGCGGAACAGGATTTAACGTGTGCGCAAAATGTTCTGCGTGCGTTCGCACCACGGAGCCTCGGTTTATAGTCTCATCCGAAGGACTTTTGGGTAGAGTAACATAGTAGTGATACCAGCTTTTTGACACTGTTGTTGTGCCATACTTCAATTGGAAGTAGCCTTCGTTTCCTTTGGTGTATGTGCAGTTACAAGTTACTATCCTGTTAGGC
>CM060336.1:5979915-5984915 GCA_030674155.1 Stramonita haemastoma
TACGACCACATAGGTTATGAAACACCTTTACCTTTTCCTTTAAATTGTTGTTGCGTTGTTGTCGTTGTTCTTTAATTGTTGTTAAATTGTTGATGTTGTTGTTGTTGTTGCATTGTTGTTAAATTGTTGTTGTTGAATTGTTGTTAAGTTGCGGTTGTTGTGGTGTTGGTGTTAAGTTGTTATGTTGCTGTTGTTGTTGTGTTGGTGTTGTTATGTTAAGTTGCTCTTCTTGTTGGTGTTGTGTTGGTGTTGTTGTTCTTGTTGTGTTAAGTTGTTGTTGTGTCATTGTTGTTAAGTTATTGTTCTGTTAAGTTTTTTTTGTTGTGCTATGTTAAGTTGTTGTTGTTTTTATTTTGTTGTTGTTTGCGTTGTTCTTCTTGTTGTTGTGTTGTTGTGATGTTGTTGTTGTTGTTTAAGTGTGTTGTGTTAAATTGTGGTTCTTGTTGCTGCTGCTGTTATGTTAAATTGTTGTTGTGTTCTTGTTGCTGAGTTGGTGCAGTTATCGTCGTTGTCATCAAATAGGTGGTCTAAAGGTAAGGCACCTGCCTGAGAAGCGAAAAGTTCGGGTACGAAATGAGTGATGGTTGAAACCCAGTTTGTGCCCCAAACTTTTCCCCCTATCCACTAGATCAGGAGTGGTGGTCAAAGGGGGGCGGGGGGGGGGGGGGGGGGGGGGGGGGCAGGAGGCAGGAAAATGGACCAAGATGGTACAAAATAGACAAGAAGGAGGTGGGTGACAGGGAGAAAAAAGAATGAAGATATAAAACAGAGAGAGATAGAAAAGAGGGAATTGCTAGCGTAGAATTTCCAAAATGCTATTTATACTGAAAGCCCGCAGCATCTCTAAAGGGGGGAAGGGGTAGGGGAGAAGGGGGGGGGGGGTAACAGCCATGTTGAGGCTGGTCCAACTTGTCATGAATTTCGTTTCTCTCTCTCTCCCCCCCCCCCCCCCCCCCCGCCTTTTGCAGGAGGGAAGTACAAGAAAAACAATCTGCCTTCTGTTTCAGCTGGTGACGTATATGATCTGCCCTCTGTTTTGACTGATGACGTATATTATCTGCTCTCTGTTTTGACTGATGACGTATATTATCTGCTCTCTGTTTTGACTGATGACGTATATTATCTGCTCTCTGTTTTGACTGATGACGTATATTATCTGCTCTCTGTTTTGACTGATGACGTATATTATCTGCTCTCTGTTTTGACTGATGACGTATATTATCTGCTCTCTGTTTTGACTGATGACGTATATTATCTGCTCTCTGTTTTGACTGATGACGTATATTATCTGCTCTCTGTTTTGACTGATGACGTATATAATCTGCCCTCTGTTTTGACTGATGACATATATAATCTGCCCTCTGTTTTGACTGATGACGTATATTATCTGCTCTCTGTTTTGACTGATGACGTATATTATCTGCCCTCTGTTTTGACTGATGACGTATATTATCTGCCTTCTGTTTGACTGATGACGTATATTATCTGCCTTCTGTTTTGACTGATGACGGATATTTACCTTCTGTTTTGACTGATGACGTATATTATCTGCCTTCTGTTTTGACTGATAACGTATATTATCTACCTTCTGTTTTGACTGAAACAGAAGGTAAATATACGTCATCAGTCAAAACAGAAGGTAGATAATATACGTTGATGACGTATATTATCTGCCTGTTTCAGTTGATGACGTATTATTATCTACCTGCTGTTTCAGTTGATGACGTATATGATCTACCTGCTGTTTCACTTGATGACGTATATTACTATCTCCCTTCTGTTTGGACTGATGACGTATATAATTATTATCATCTACTTTCTGTTTTCAGCTGGGGACGTCTCTGAAAATACAACACTGCCCCTGAACAAGCGAAAAGGGACCTGAAAAGCAGCCTCATCTGCCCTACAGGACAGGCTCAACACTGCCTCACTTTTCCGCTACAGACTGCAGTGGGAGGAGGGGGAGGGGGGCGCGGAGATCAGCGTGATTGTGGACGACACGCGTGCCTCCCTCACAACGCTGGTGTGGATGGATGTTTCCTCGCGGGACAACACCCAGTGGAACACCGCCCAAGCTCCCATTAACGCCAGCTCAGAGTTCCTGGTAGGTTTCTTGACCTGAAGTGGGGATGGGATGCAACCCAAGTCCAAGTCAAAGTCAGTTTAATTTCTGGTAGGTTTCTAGACCTGAAGTGGAAGATGCAACCCTAGTCCAAGTCCAAGTCAGTTTAATTTCTGGTAGGTTTCTAGACCTGAAGTGGAAGATGCAACCCAAGTCCAAGTCCAAGTCAGTTTAATTTCTGGTAGGTTTCTAGACCTGAAGTGGAAGATGCAACCCAAGTCCAAGTCCAAGTCAGTTTAATTTCTGGTAGGTTTCTAAACCTGAAGTGGAAGATGCAACCCTAGTCCAAGTCCAAGTCAGTTTAATTTCTGGTAGGTTTCTAGACCTGAAGTGGAAGATGCAACCCAAGTCCTAGTCCAAGTCAAAATCAGTCAACTTAAATTTCTGGTAGGTTTCTAAACCTGAAGTGGGGATGCAACCCAAGTCCAAGTCCAAGTCCAAGTCAAAGTCAGTTTAATTTCTGGTAGGGTTCTAGCTAGAGCTGGAGTAGGAGTTTAATCAAAGTCAAAGTCAAAGTCAAAAATCAAAGTCCAAGTCAGTTTAATCTCTGGTAGGGTTCTAGAGCTAGAGTAGGAGTGTAATCAAAGTCAAAGTCAAAATCAAAGTCAGTTTAATCTCTGGTAGGTTTCCAGAGCTGGAGTAGGAGTGTAATCAAAGTCAAAGTCAGTTTAATTTCTGGTAGGTTTCTAGAGCTGGAGTAGGATGCAGTCAAAGTCAAAGTCAAAGTCAAAGTCAGTTTAATTTCTGGTAGGTTTCTAGAGCTGGAGTAGGATGCAGTCAAAGTCAAAGTCAAAGTCAGTTTAATTTCTGGTAGGTTTCTAGAGCTGGAGTAGGATGCAGTCAAAGTCAAAGTCAAAGTCAGTTTAATTTCTGGTAGGTTTCTAGAGCTGGAGTAGGATGCAGTCAAAGTCAAAGTCAAAGTCAGTTTAATTTCTGGTAGGTTTCTAGAGCTGGAGTAGGATGCAGTCAAAGTCAAAGTCCAAGTCAGTTTAATTTCTGGTAGGTTTGTAGAGGTCGAGTGGTGCGTAATCAAAGTTCGCAGGCCGCCATGGCGCAGTGGTTAGCGCCTTGGATTCCGGACTGGAAGGTCGCGGGTTCAATTCCCATAAGAGTCAGAGGGATTTTTCGGGCTCTGGCCGACTCCTCCCCCATTATGTGTGTGTTGTGGGCTCAGTGGGGAGACTGAGACCACACAGTCGAGCTTCATCCACTTTACGGATGCGAGTTTAAGAGTGTTGCTCTAATTACCTGACCAACACTGCAGGTGTCTGTAGCTCTCAGGCCCGGTTGACGCTGGGATATAATTATTATGATAGTAAGCGTAAAGTACAGCCCTATCAAGTCGTCTCAAAGCATATACACTTATAGCTTATAGCATTAATGTCTACCACAGCGGTTTTCTTGTGTTTCTTGTGTTTTCTATGTCGCTGATTAATTTGTAGACAGAGAAAAAAAAGATAAAGGAAGCATATTTTAAATGCACATAGATGACAATGTTGCCTGTGTCTCCGTGCTTTATGCGCGTTTTAGATAGATAGATAGATAGATAGATAGGTAGGTAGACAGATAGATAGATAGGTAGGGAGCTAGGTAGGTAGGTAGGTAGGTACCTATCTCCCTATCTCTCTATCTCTCTATCTCTCTCTATCTCTCTCTCTCTCTCTATCTATCTATCTATCTATCTATCTATCTATCTATCTATCTATCTATCTATCTATCTATCTATCTATCTATCTGTCTGTCTGTCTGTCTGTCTGTCTGTCTATCTATTATATTAAAAATTTTTTTTAATGTACAGCACAACAATGGGGACGGGATAGCTCAGTGGTCAGAGCACTCGCTTTCCCCAAGCTAAGGTTAAGCAGCATCGTGCGTGGATGGGTGACCGTGTGTCGCACCTTGCCTTCAGTACAGTCCCCCGGTTCACCCAGCTGTAACTGGGTACCTGCCCTCTATAGGGACAGGGAAGGTAAAGCATCGAAGGAGAGGAGATGGGCGCCGCCCTCAATATACTGGTCCCCATAGAGAAGCTGAGGTCTCTGACATCTCGCATCTATCAACGTTCCCACAGTATTATTTACCTTGCATAACGCAACATAAATCTAAATAAAGTGTTATAGTAAATAAAGTGTCACCATTATTTTCCTTCAGGTGAAAATCACTGCTTTGAGGTGCTTTTACGATCTCACCCCTATTGAAATCCACAACATTCGTTACTATGCTCGACCCTGTGAGACTCAGCCTGACAGAACCGTTATGGAAAAGTCGTTATGCTCGTCATTCATGACGTCATCTGCAGCTCTGGGGCCCACCTCTACCGTTGTACACTCTGGCAAAACAGGTCAGGGAAAAGAGCGCGCACGCGTGCGTGCGCGCGCGTGTGCGTATGTGTGTTATTTATTTTATATTATTTATCTATTTTTTCCCTTTTATATCGATGGTAATGGAATAAGCACTCATGTGCTTTTTTTTTTAATCCAGTCCCGTGTGTATGCAGTTTTGTAAATATTGTCATCTGTTCCCACCGGCACACGATGGCCTACTCTTACGAAAAGCGATGACAACTACTCCTTATACTACTACTACGACTGCTGCTGCTGCTGCTGCTGCTGCTACTAGCTGCTACCACCACTATGACACACCCTCCTGCCTACCTACCTACCTACCTACCTACCTACCTACCTACCTACCTACCTACCTACCTACCTACCTACCTACCTACCTATCTATCTATCTATCTATCTATCTATCTATCTATCTATCTATCTATCTATCTATCTATCTATCTACAATTCAATTCAATTCAATTCAATTCAAATTCGAAATACTTTATTATCTCTAAAACAGAGAAATTCATATCTATCTATCTATCTATCTA
>CM060336.1:5989915-6037415 GCA_030674155.1 Stramonita haemastoma
GGTTCGATCCCAGCTTTCGGCTATGGCGTTGTGCCCTTGGAAAAGGCACTTTACGGCTATTTTCTCACCCCACCCAGGTGTAAAAGGGGTACCAACCTTGTGTTGGGGGGGTAACCCTGCTATAGACTGGCGTCCTATCCAGGGGGGGGGGGGGGGGGGGGGTCTATGACTCTCAGTCGCTTAACGCCACAGAAACCGGGATAAGTACCAGCCTGATGAGCCTTAGGCTCGGGACAGACTTTAACTTTAACTTTGATAGAATTGTTAGATTTTCAATCTGTGTTTTTTGGTATTGTATAGCCCATTTCATTTCAAATTAACAACATGTTAATAACAAAAAAAAAACTGACCTCTGGTGCAATGCGACTCCTTATGTGGTGGAGCGTCACATTTGCTTTCTGCTGCTGCAGGCGAACCAAACGAACCTCCTGCACCCCCCATCAGATCCCCCCTAGCATCGGAGTTGAACCCAGAGGTCACATACAGCCATCTGAACAGTCACCACCACACACCACGCGCCCACTTCAAACCTCAACCCCAACAGGCAGAATTCCCCAGCGAAGACAACTACAACCACTTACCCTCCAATCCCAGAATGACGTCACCGACTCCCAGCCAATCCCGAGGCCACAATGCTTACACAGAAGGGGAGAGAACCCTCCCCGCAGCAGCAGCACCGGAAGTGGGTGGGGTGTATCACGTGATTGGGGATACCCCAGGCAGCAGCGCCCCCTCGCGGCGGTGGCGTAGAGAGGACAAGGGAGATTATCATCGTTTGAACTTGGGAGGGGGACAGAGAGGGGTGGTGGAGAGGGAGAGGGGCGAGGAGGAGGAGGAGGGGGGTGGGGAGGGTAAGGTGTATGATGGTTTGCACGCGGAGGAGGGGGATACGTACAACCACGTGCAGAGAGAGGGGAGGGGGGAGAGGGTGATTGATGGGGTGTATTCTCATATCTGAACATTACATACAGGGGAGAGAGGGGGGAGAGGGATGGGGTGTATTCTCACATCTAAACATTACATACAGGGGAGAGAGGGGGGAGAGGGATGGGGTGTATTCTCATATCTAAACATTGCATAGAGGGGAGAGGGGAGAGGGTGATTGATGGGGTGTATTCTCATATCTAAACATTACATACAGGGGAGAGGGTTATTGGTGGTATGTATTTTCATATATCTAAACATAACATTGTGGTGTTTTTTATTGTTATGGTTTTCTGCTTTGGGTGTATTTTCATATCCAAGCATTATTTGTTGTTACAGTTTTCTGATTTGGGTGCATTCCTCCTCCCACTCCCCCCCACCTGCCTTGGGAGATGTGTGTGTGTGTGGGGGGGCGTGGGGGTGGGGGGTGGGGGGGGATGGGTGGTGTCTTTCAGTGTAAATAATATCCCAACCTTCTGGAAATTCTGTGGTAGAAATTTCCACTTGTCTCTCTATCTCTCTCTTTATTTTTGTCTTTATCCTAACCTTTCTAACATCTCGGATGTCATTCGGATGAGACTATAAACCGAGGCCCCGTGTACGAATGCACGCATAACATCTTGCGTACACGTTAAAAACCCGTTCCGCCTTTCGGAAGAGTAGGCCATCGTGTGCCGGTAGGAGCGGATGACAAAATTATAAAAACCAGCATGCACACAGGTGTCGTGTTTAGACACCATCCCTGATGAAAAATCGGGGGGTTGGAGTCCCAGGGCGGCTCGGGGCTGTATATGGCAACGTTCTGGTGGCTCCTGCGACGGTACTGGAACCATTCGTATCGGTCATTGCCTTTCCAATGGACCATTCCAGTGGCGTGGAGAGGGGGGGGGGGGGTCTGCTGCATGGGTAACAGCTTGCCCTCCATACTTACCTACCCAGGCTTTGCGCTCTAAAGACTAGAGCGCAACTCCATAGTCTTTCGAGACTGACGGGTGCCTACTACTCTAACAACTCTCTTGCAATTTATTTTTACCTTCCCGGTTCATTCCCCTTCCCTATAAGAAGCAATTAAAAAAAAATAATCTGTTTTTGTTATAAATAGGATCTTTTACTTGTGATCTATTATTCTGGCAACCAGGTAGTGATATTTAAACCCTGAGATAAGCACAGGATGACCACTCTGCAGTGTTATTATTTTGTCCACGAGGCATTTTTATGTAGTTTTTTTTTTGTACTTTACAATATTGTATTCTTCTACGTTTTTTTTTTTTTTTTTGTAATCTGACTGGCGTTCTCAGTACAGCCTGGTTTATTTGCCTTAAGGAATAAAACATCTTGCGCACACGTTAAATCCTGTTCCGCTTTTCGTAAGACTAGGCCTTTGTGTGCTGCTGGGAACAGGTGACAAGATTTACAAAACTGCATACACATGGGGACTGGACGTGAAAAAGCACATGAGTGCTTATTCCATCATCCTCGATATAAAAGAATAAATAAACTAAAATTCTGCACCGTTTTTGTGCATGTGGTATTTTTATGTAGTTTTTTTTTTTTGCTTTAGAATAAATATAGGATCTTCTTTTATTATTTTTTTTGTAACCTGGCTGGCGTTCATTCTGGTTTATTTGCCTTAAGGAATGAAACGATTTAGGTACTGTGTCATTTAATGTTGTTTCTTTTCAGATGTACGGTGTTAGATATTATCAGGACGTGTTGGTTTATTTATTTATTTTTTTTTAATTTATTCTTTTTTTTATCGAGGATAATGGGATAATCAAAGATCATGGTCAACAGCGCGAGTAATGACATCACGGAAATAAAGATGAATGGAGAAACACTAGAAGAGGTGAGCCAATTCAAATACTTAGGCTCCATCCTAACAAAAGATGGCACATCAAACAATGAAGTGAAAGCTCGCATTGCAACAGCAACATCTGCTCTAGTCAGACTCGAGAAGATCATCAGAAGCAACAACATCAGCTTCTTTACCAAATACCACCTTTACAAATCCCTCGTGATATCTATCCTCCTATATGGCTGTGAATCATGGACTCTGACAGCAGAGTTAGAGAGGAGAATCCAAGCATTCGAGAACAAGTGCCACAGAAGACTCCTCAAAATATCATACAAAGAACACAAGACCAATAACTATGTGAAAGAAGAAATCAAAAAGCGTGTGGGCCCCCAAGAGCCTTTGCTCTCCACCATAAAGAGGAGAAAGCTGATGTGGTTTGGTCACACCACAAGACACAACACCCTAGCAAAAACCATCCTGCAAGGAACAGTCGAGGGCAAGAGAAGAAGAGGCCGCCAAAAGAAATCATGGGTTGACAACATCAAAGACTGGACCGCCCAACCCCTGCAACACCTCCTACTAGCCACACAGGATCGTGAAGCATGGAAAAAGATCTCTGTTGCGTCTTCTCTCATGTCCCCCTACGTCCTTTGGGACATGGGACTGAGTGAGTGAGTGAGTGAATGGGATAAGAACTCGCATGCTTTTTTTCATATAGTCCCCGCGTGTATGCAGTTAAGTAAATATTGTCATCTGTTCCCACCGGTACACAATGGCCTACTCTTACGAAAAGCGGAACAGGATTTAACGTGTGCGCAAGATGTTCTGCGTGCGTTCGTACACGGGGCCTCGGTTTACAGTCTCGTCCGAAAGACTTTTGGAGAGAGTGGAGTCACCACTGATGTTAACTCCAGGGGAAAAATCCCCTCCAACGGGAATCGAACTCGGGTCGTCAAATTGCCAGCGCAATGTTCTGACCACTAGGCTATCCCGGTTTCGAACTTGAAATGAAAGTTACTGGAGCCACTGAAACTGAATGAGGTGACAGACAGCCCGATATGGCTTTGGTGGTGGGTAGGGCTGTAAACAGTATGGAATGGGTGAGTCCCTTATCTAAGCACTTTCATTGCACTTACTTTCATTGATATTATTTTGTCTTATTATACGACTATTTTTAACAAGTTAAAATGATTTAATATCAATTATGGTTCATTTCACAAAAAATGTGTGCACATGTATGCAGTGTTTCCAACAGTGCGTACGCGTGTGTGTGAATGCGTGAGCAAACTGGTGTGCGTAGGAATGGTTGAGACGTTGTTTTGGTGAGTTTATGACTGGGTGAGGTATTGTTAATTGAGTTGTGGGTGATTTTTATATTATGATATGTGCAGCTTTTTTTTTTGTTTTTTTTTCCCTCCGTGATGTTACTTTTTACATGTTTGCTTTTTTATGTGTGGCATGTAACCCGCGTGAATTTCTCTATGAGATAATAAAGTATTTTTGAATTTGAATTTGAATTCAGCACAATATTGTTTTTTGTTACCGTTTTCTGCCTGGTTTGTCTTCCCATATCTTGGCCCAGGCCCAAAGCCGTGTCAGTTATTAATTAATTCATGTCAGCTAATTGCTAAGGCCTACACTAAAAATGTTGTTGTGTTGTACAATGTTGGGTTGAGATTGCCTTCAGCCGTGACAACCTCTTAACATAACAACCTACACTCTCCTTTAAATGGATGTAAAAAAGCACAAGAGTGCAAGAGTGCTTATTCCATTATCTAAAATGTCTTCGTTAAAATCTCTCTCTCTCTCTCTCTCTCTCTCTCTCTCTCTCTCTCTCTCTCTCTCTCTCTCTCTCTCTCTCTCTCTCTCTCTCTCTCTCTCTCTCTCACTTAAATAATCCAGTTTTCAAAAAGAATAAATGATTATATATATATATATATATATATATATATATATATTATATATATATATATTATTTTATATATATCCGCCGCTGTAGTCTAGTGGTTAGGGCGTTGGACTCGTAATCTAAAGGTTGCGGGTTCGATCCCAGCTTTCGGCTATGGCGTTGTGCCCTTGGAAAAGGCACTTTACGGCTATTTTCTCACCCCAACCAGGTGTAAAAGGGGTACCAACCTTGTGTTGGGGGTTAACCCTGCAATAGACTGGCGTCCTATCCAGGGGGGAGTCTATGACTCTCAGTCACTTAACGCCACAGAAACCGGGATAAGTGATGAGCCTTAGGCTTGGGACAGACTTTAACTATATATATATATATATATATATTAAAGGCCTCAGTTGCGTGCAGACCATCTTTTTTTATATTTAATTTCTTTGTTTCTCTTGTATGTGGGTGCTTTACACGTCTTTCTTCATTGGCAAAAAACAAAAAAAAAACACAACCAAAAAACCCTAAATAATTTTCAATCTTTGTAACATTACACACTGTCATAGCAAGACAAAATTGTTTCTTGAGCACATCAGTCAATCCAGCTTTACACAAAAAAAATATAACAAAGCACACACAAATATTACATATGAAACCCCAACAAATAAATCGCAAAATAACATATTTTAGTTTTAACATTACTGGCCATCACAGCAAGACCAAAATTATCTTTAATAAATCAATGAATCCACCTTTAAGAAAATAAAACACACACAACACACACACACACACACACACACACACACACACACACACACACACACACACACACACACAGAGTCCATCGGATGAGACTATAAATCGAGGTCACGTGTGTGAACGCACGCAGAACATCTTCTGCACACATTTAAACCCGTTTTGCTTTTCGGAAGAATAGGCCATTGTGTGTCAGTGGGAGCAGATGACAAAAATTTTCGAAACTGCATAAACACGGGTGCTGGATGCAAAAAAGCACACGAGTGCATATTTCATTATCTTCGAAATAAAACCACACACACAAGCACGCACGCACGCACGCACGCACGCACCCACGCACGCATATTTATATATACAGTATATATATATATATATATATATATATATATATATATATATATATATATATATATATATATATAATTATTTATTTTTATTTTTAAGGCCTCAGTTGCATGCAGATCATGGAGCACCATCTTTTTCATATCTTTTTGGTGGGCGCTTCACACGTCTCTCTTTATTGGCAAAAAAAAACAACTCAAAAAAGCAACAACAAAAAAGGAAAAATGTGCCCCTTTCCCTTCCCTTCTTTTCCCTGTCATCCATGAACCCGAGTCAGCACTTCTCTTACCTACCTACGTCCAGAGCACTAACTGCCCCAGTGTGAATTGCTGCCTGTGTCTATTCATGTTCAGCGGCAGTGAACAGTCGGCTGGGTTTATTGTTGCTCTAGTGTGTGCTGCTGCTGCTTGCGTTTCTACACGTGTAGACGAGTGATATACATTTGTCTGGGTTTATGTTTGCTCTAGTGTGTTTGTGGTAGTGTTAAGATTTTATCCTTTCATTTTTTTTTCTGGCTTTTGCTGTATGCTTTCCCGACAATTTTGTGCCTTTGTATTTCCTGGGCCTAGTTTTTTTTTAGGGGGGGGGGGGGCAATCACACTTGTATTCATTTCACAACCTTCTGCTCTCGAAATTCATTCAGCGGGTATTGCAGCGTGGTCACTACAAATAAAGATGACTATTTCCTGACCTAACATCAGTTGTGACAGGACTATACCAGACTTCATTTTTAAACAGATTATCTGAATGCATTCAGGGAAAATAGAGCCAGAGATGACCTGATATCAGGGACTGTATATAACAAGGTTCACAATGGGACTATGAATTAAATGCATATGGACAAATACTTCATTTGAATTCACAAAAACAGCGCCAAAAAACCCTCTGGAGTTTTGCAAACACTAAAAAAAAAATCATTTCAAAGCCATTATCCAATCAGAAAATTGGGGAAACAAGCCCTCAAATAATCTCTATCCCAGCTTATATCAAATCATCTAAGGATTTAAAAAAAAAATATACAGCTTTATAATCATACCACCAGAATAAAACGAGCGGAAACTCGTAATTTATAACTTATAAACCTAACAAAACTATCAGGGCACCCAAGCACTTTTCAACCGATTGACGAAATAGAAAAAAGGAAAACTTTTATTTTTTTTTATTTTTTTTTTTAGCAATGATCATTTATAGGATTATGAAAACTTTTGGAATTGAAAAAAGAAATCTGTTTATATCAATAATTATAATAAGAGTATCTTCAATAATTTTTTCAACACCTTTATAAGAAAAAAAATCTTGAAAGAAACCTATG
This sequence comes from Stramonita haemastoma, assembly GCA_030674155.1. Taxonomy (NCBI): domain Eukaryota; kingdom Metazoa; phylum Mollusca; class Gastropoda; order Neogastropoda; family Muricidae; genus Stramonita; species Stramonita haemastoma. The sequence continues at coordinate 5,996,933 of CM060336.1, forward strand.
TATAAACAAAGTCAATAGAAAATTTTGGAACATTACATGAGGATCAACTCTTCAGTATAAAGGGAGGAACCTTATTTCATGACACCAACTCAATAGGAATGAAAGTTAATACTTCATACCAACTAGTTCAATAGGAAGGGAAAAGCTTCATACAACACCAACTTACTACACAGGGAAGAACTGTAAACCTTGAAAAGAACTAGATTAATCTGAATCAAAATCTACACGTGTAAAGTGACACAGATAAAACAGGGCATGGACTCCATACACTACAGCAAGCCCTTTTCCCCAGTACTACAACTGTCAAGAGTTAGCTTTAGCTTTAAACTAACATTTGTTTAAAAAAAATATAAAAAATAATAATATAAAAAAATAAATAAAATAACAACAAAAAACATTCGTCTGCATGTCTTTTCTCTTGCACAAATAGAAACACTAATAATGATGATGATATATGGGATTTATATAGCGCTTATACCGTTTTCTGAGGAATGAAGTATTTTCTGCTAGCCAGTAAGTCAAACCCCTCTTTCCCTTTAGAATCAGAATCAGAATCAGAAATTATTTATTGCCATTAAAGTCACATGGACTTATTGACACAACAAAATAAACTCAACATATTCATCAATACAACATACTATTCACTGGTCAGCATGACTGAAATGATGTGCAGGCAAAAAAACACCCAAAACTACCACAAAGCAAAACCATGTTGCATTCTATCTTATTTCAATTGTTCTCTTTTTTCAAAACACGAACAAACATATTGAATTATTTCAGCTTGATGATTATCAGTTACTAAAACATTGCTTAATTTGTCTATACCATTCTTATATTCTTTGACATCAGATTTCAGATTTACCAATATTTGTTTTCTTTGTTCAGTATATAAGATACACTCATCAAGTAAATGAAACTCGTCTTCTATTTTGTTGCAGTATTGACAAGTTCTGTTCTCTCTTGGTATATTCTTATATCTTCCTTTTTCTATCATTAAATCATGGCAACTTGTACGAAATTTACAAAATGTTTTCCTATGGTTTTTGTTTTCACAGTTAATAAGATATGGTTCTAGTCTATATTCTTTAGTCACAAAATTATAAAAGTTAAGTTTTGTGTACTCTTGTTTCTGGTTAATCCAAAATGTTTTATATAAACTCTCCAGTTTTGTTTGTATTGCATGGCACAATCGGTGTACATCAAGTGTACTTTGGTTTTCCCATACATGTTTAAAACCAATTTTACACAGAACATTTTTAACTGTGCTAATCCACCGATCATATTCATTATTTTGATACATATAATCATACAATATTTTAACATATGAGTTTTTGTCTTTCTCTGTTACATGTATCCAAAAAGACATTAACTGACTAAGTATTTTGATAGTCAATGGAAATCGTCCAAGTTCTCCTAAAGTGGGTAATGCCATCGCTTTTTTATGTATTCCCAAAGTTTGCTTACAAAAGTTTACATGAATATTTTCATAAAGATATTTTCTTGTTGTGCTTAATTTAAATAAATCTTGAATATGAAAGTCTGATTGGCCATTGAAACAAAAAGGAAACCATACTTCTGCTCCATAAGTTAAGATGGGGGTTATCAATGAATCAAATAACTGCATTGTGATATTAGCCTTAACCCCTTGCCCATGAATTGCTTTTTTCAAAGCATGAGCTGCTTTATTGCTTTGCTTTGCCAAATGTTCCTGGGTTGCTTGAAACTTCCCGTTCTGGTGAAATACTACACCCAGGTATTTATAAGTTTCAATTAGATGTTCTCCACATTGGAAATGAATTGGAATTTTAGGGGGTGATTTGGTGAAAACTACTACTTTTGTTTTTGCTTTGTTTACTTTTAGTCCCCATTTGGAACAGTAACCATTTAATCTATCTAGTGTAGTTTGTTCTCTCATGCAACTGTTGTTCCAAGCAATGCAATCAATGTGATGGTAACTAGGTTGACAACAACTCAATATGAAGGGAAGAGTCTTATACCTAATAACACCTGGCTCAATAACAACTACCTAATAACAACTAGAATAAAGGAAATAACTTCTTTGATATCAACCAACTCATTCCAAGGAACAATTTTACTTTTTTTGACACCAACCCATATTAAGAAAATAACCTTTTACACATGTACCGGCGAACTCAACCTGAAGGAAAGAACTTTTTGCTTTGATAGAACTAACTCAATATAAAGGGAAGAGCCTGCTAACACCAACTAAATGAATATGGAGGGGAAAACTTTATACTCTGATACAAAAAACAAAGAAATATGAAAGGGGGAGCTCTATACTTTTGTAATAACTGAATCTGAAGAAAAAAGTTTACAGTTTGATATCTATCTTGATACCAAGCTTGGAACTTTATTCTTTGAGCCAACTTGTTGAATAGCAAGGGGATAATTCTATTCTACGACACCAACTTATTTCATGGAATGAAAAAAAACAACCCAAACTTAGTGACAACTCAAGAGGAAGGAAAGAGATCTACACTAACCAACCAAGTGACTTAATGTAAAAGAAAAAAACCCACCTTATACTTGATAACCAGTAGAATTTGAAGTCAAGACTACGTGTCAAGCTATTGAGGTAAAACCGTGTAACTCTCATACATTAAGCACTTTTTCAGTATTGCCGTTATTTTCAAAGGTTATCAGAACACTTTTTCTGTTGTTATATAGCTCCAGCGGAGATATCCGATTTCTGGACTGTGGTCGCAAGCCATCCTACTTTGATCCTGCAGAAAACTAAAAATAGAACAATTCTTGAAGCATCAGTGCTATGCAGGCATAAGGATGCTATAATCATTATTCATTTTTCTGCATATCATCTCTCTTGCCAATCATGTGTCTATCACGGTATTCTCCGGAATAAGATATTTCCAAGCGGTCAGTACCCCAAACCCTCTTTCCCTGTGCTGCTGTTCCCTTATACAGCTGTTTCCCCATACCACAGAACTGAGTCAGAGTTAAGGAATCTGTGTCAAAGAGTTAATAGTTAGGATCAAACTGGTGAAGCGTTAGGGTTTGCGGCATGGGGCAGGAACTAGGGTTAGAGTGGAGTGTTGACAGCTCCAGGGAACAGCACTACAGGGAAAAAGAGTATTGGAAAAAGGACTGCTCTTTCTTCAAACATCCTGCACTCAGCTTGTGCATAGTTTTCTCTCTTAAGCTGATCCTGCAAAGTCGAGGTAAAATGACTTGTTTCTGTGAAATAGGCGATGATATACCAGTAATGACTATGGCAAAGATTTGCATCACAACAAACGTCTGAAGCCGAGTGTACATTTCCAGGAGTTTTCATTTCGTCTCTGTTTTGTACAAGTACTTCTGATTCGAAATCATATTTAGAATTTTGAGCATTTTTGGCGCCAAAACAAAACGATGTTGTAAGCCAGTAAAAGCTTTACAATGTTCTTTCAAATGCAATCAAAATAGAAAATTGAGCGTGCGCCTGTGTGTGTGTGTGTGTGTGTGTGTGTGTGTGTGTGTGTGTGTGTGTGTGTGTGTGTGTGTGTGTGTGTGTGTGTGTGTGTGTTGAGGTGTGTGTGTTGAGGTGTGTGTGTGTGTGTGTGTGTGTGTGTGTATGAGAGAGAGGAGAGAGAGAGAGAGAGAGAGAGAGAGAGAGAGAGAGAGAGAGAGAGAGAGAGAGAGAGAGAGAGAGAGAGAGAGAGAGAGAGAGAGAGAGAAGAGAGTGCCTATTGTGTTTGGGATCTAATCCTCGCCCTATCTCAGTATAAGAAAAACGTCCTCATATTACCACAAGCTGGGATATGAAGAAAATGACCTTTTACTTTGGAACCGATAAATTAAATAGAAAGAAAAATATTATAATACATGTAGTAGCAAAATATTCAAGAAAGAAAATACTTAGGAACTATTTCAACATGGAGGAAGATCTTTATTCTTCGACACCTTTGGTACCAACTAAAAAGGTAAAGAAAAAACTTTATACTTTGATAGCAATAACACAATACAAAAGGTTTTTTCCCTAATTTTGACACGAACTAATTCAATATACAAGAAAGAATGTTATAAATTCATACCGGCTAACTTATTATGAACGAAAGAAACTTTATGCTTGGACACCAAATAACTCCTCCAAAAAACTTACTTTATGATTTGATGCTAACAATCACTATGAAGGGGAGACTATCATACCTTTACACAAACTGAATAGGAAGGGGGGAAACACAAAATTTAAAACTACCTCAAAATAAAAGAAAAGGCTTTGGACTTTGATGCCAACTTAATGATACAAATGAAGGAATTTGATACTCCCATACCAAATAACTGAACATGTAGAAAAATATTCAATGAACAGAAAACTTGGATACAAAATAAATGTGAAAGACAGATTTTTATACTTTGATACCAACTACTCAAATGTAAGCTAAATTCACACAAAAAAGCAAAACAATAAAACAACAAATAAATAAAATTAAATGACAAAGCAATTTTCTGTCAACATTTCTGGCCATCACATCAATACCAAAATAGTTTCTCTATAGATCACTTAAATAATCCAGTTTTCAAAAAGAATAAATGATAATATACACACAATATATATATATACAATATATATATATGTATATATATATATATATATATGTATATATATATATATGTATATATATATGTGTGTGTATATATATATATATATATATATATATATATATATATATATATATATATATATATATATATATATCCCCCATTGTAGTCTAGTGGTTAGGGCGTTGGACTCGTAATCTAAAGGTTGTGGGTTCGATCCCAGCTTTCGGCTATGGCGTTGTGCCCTTGAAAAAGGCACTTTACGGCCATTTTCTCACCCCACCCAGGTGTAAAAGGGGTACCAACCTTGTGTTGGAGGTTAACCCTGCGATAGACTGGCGTCCTATCCAGGGGGGAGTCTATGACTCTCAGTCGCTTAACGCCACAGAAACCGGGATAAGTACCGGCTTGATGAGCCTTAGGCTCGGGACAGACTTTAACTATATAATATATATATATATATATATATATATATAGATATATATCTATATATAGATATATATATTAAAGGCCTCAGTTGCATGCAGATCGTGGAACACCATCTTTTCTTCTTTTTTTATTTTTATTTCTTTGTTCTCTTGTATGTGGGTGCTTTACACGTCTTTCTTCATTGGCAAAAAAAAAAAAAAAAAACACAACAAAAAAAACCTAAATAATTTTCAATCTTTGTAACATTACACACTGTCATAGCAAGACAAAATTGTTTCTTGAGCACATCAGTCAATCCAACTTTACACAAAAAAATAGAACAAAGCACACACAAATATTACATATGAAACCCCAACAAATAAATCGCAAAATAACATATTTTAGTTTTAACATTACTGGCCATCACAGCAAGACCAAAATTATCTTTAATAAATCAATGAATCCACCTTTAAGAAAATCACACACACACACACACACACACACACACACACACACACACACACACACACACACACACACACACACACACAGAGTCCCTCGGATGAGACTATAAATCGAGGTCACGTGTGTGAACGCACGCAGAACATCTTCTGCACACATTTAAACCCGTTTTGCTTTTCGGAAGAATAGGCCATTGTGTGTCAGTGGGAGCAGATGACAAAAATTTTCGAAACTGCATAAACACGGGTGCTGGATGCAAAAAAGCACACGAGTGCTTATTTCATTATCTTCGAAATAAAACCACACACACACACACACACACACGCACGCACGCACGCACGCACGCACGGACGCACGCACGCACACATATTTATATATACAGTATATATATTTTTAAAAATTATTTATTTTTATTTTTAAGGCCTCAGTTGCATGCAGATCATGGAGCACCATCTTTTTCATATCTTTTTGGTGGGCGCTTCACACGTCTCTCTTCATTGGCAAAAAAAAAAACCTCAAAAAAGCAACAACAAAAAAGGAAAAATGTGCCCCTTTCTCTTCCATTCTTTTCCCTGTCATCCATGAACCCGAGTCAGCACTTCTCTTACCTACCTACGTCCAGAGCACTAACTGCCCCAGTGTGAATTGCTGCCTGTGTCTATTCATGTTCAGCGGCAGTGAACAATCGGCTGGGTTTATTGTTGCTCTAGTGTGTGCTGCTGCTGCTTGCGTTTCTACACGTGTAGACGAGTGATATACATTTGTCTGGGTTTATGTTTGCTCTAGTGTGTTTGTGGTAGTGTTAAGTTTTTATCCTTTCATTCTTTTTTTCTGGCTTTTGCTGTATGCTTTCCCTACAATTTTGTGCCTTTGTTTTTCCTGGGCCTAGTTTTTTTTAGGGGGGGGGGGGGGCAATCACACTTGTATTCATTTCACAACCTTCTGCTCTCGAAATTCATTCAGCGGGTATTGCAGCGTGGTCACTACAAATAAAGATGACTATTTCCTGACCTAACATCAGTTGTGACAGGACTATACCAGACTTCATTTTTAAACAGATTATCTGAATGCATTCAGGGAAAATAGAGCTAGAGATTACCTGATATCAGGGACTGTATATAACAAGGTTTACAATGGGACTATGAATTAAATGCATATGGACAAATACTTCATTTGAATTCACAAAAACAGCGCCAAAAAACCCTCTGGAGTTTTGCAAACACTAAAAAAAATCATTTCAAAGCCATTATCCAATCAGAAAATTGGGGAAACAAGCCCTCAAATAATCTCTAGCCCAGCTTATATCAAATCATCTAAGGATTTAAAAAAAATATACAGCTTTATAATCATACCACCAGAATAAAACCGAGCGGAAACTCGTAATTTATAACTTATAAACCTAACAAAACTATCAGGGCACCCAAGCACTTTTCAACGGATTGATGAAATAGAAAAAAGGAAAACTTTTCATTTTTTTTTTTTTAGCAATGATCATTTATAGGATTATGAAAACTTTTGGAATTGAAAAAAGAAATCTCTTTATATCAATAATTATTATAAGAGTATCTTTAATAATTTTTTCAACACCTTTGTAAGAAAAAAAATCCTGAAAGAAACCTAATTATAAACAAAGTCAATAGAAAATTTTGGAACATTACATGAGGATCAACTCTTCAGTATAAAGGGAGGAACCTTATTTCATGACACCAACTCAAATAGGAATGAAAGTTAATACTTCATACCAACTAGTTCAATAGGAAGGGAAAAGCTTCATACAACACCAACTTACTACACAGGGAAGAACTGTAAACCTTGAAAAGAACTAGATTAATCTGAATCAAAATCTACACGTGGAAAGTGACACAGATGAAACAGGGCATGGACTCCATACACTACAGCAGGCCCTTTTCCCCAGCACTACAACTGTCAAGAGTTAGCTTTAGCTTTAAACTAACATTTGTCTAAAAAAATAACAAAAAAAAGAAAAAAAGAAAAAATAACAACAAAAAACATTCGTCTGCATGTCTTTTCTCTTGCACAAATAGAAACACTAATAATGATGATGACATATGGGATTTATATAGCGCATATACTGTTTTCTCAGGAATGAAGTATTTTCCGCTAGCCAGTAAGTCGACCCCCTCTTTCCCTTTAGTGTTGTTCTCTCATGCAACTGTTGTTCCAAGCAATGCAATCAATGTGATGGTAACTAGGTTGGCAACATCTCAATATGAAGGGAAGAGTTTTATACCTAATAACACCTGGCTCAATAACAACTACCTAATAACAACTAGAATAAAGGAAATAACTTCTTTGATATCAACCAACTCATTCCAAGGAACAATTTTACTTTTTTTGACACCAACCCATATTAAGAAAATAACCTTTTACACGTGTACCAGCGAACTCAACCTGAAGGAAAGAACTTTTTGCTTTGATAGAACTAACTCAATATAAAGGGAAGAGCCTGCTAACACCAACTAAATGAATACGGAGGGGGAAACTTTATAACTCTGATACAAAAAACAAAGAAATATGAAAGGGGAGCTCTATACTTTTGTAATAACTGAATCTGAAGAAAAAAGTTTACAGTTTGATATCTATCTTGATACCAAGCTTGGAACTTTATTCTTTGAGCCAACTTGTTGAATAGCAAGGGGATAATTCTATTCTAGGACACCGGTTATTTCATGGAATGAAAAAAACAACAACCCAAACTTAGTGACAACTCAAGAGGAAGGAAAGAGATCTACACTAACCAACCAAGTGACTTAATGTAAAAGAAAAAAACACACCTTATACTTCATAACCAGTAGAATTTGAAGTCAAAACTACTGTCAAGCTATTGAGGTAAAACCGTGTAACTCTCATACATTAAGCACTTTTTCAGTATTGCCATTATTTTCAAAGGTTATCAGAACACTTTTTCTGTTGTTATATAGCTCCAGCGGAGATATCCGATTTATGGACTGTGGTCACAAGCCATCCTACTTTGATCCTGCAGAAAACTAAAAATAGAACAATTCTTGAAGCATCAGTGCTATGCAAGCATAAGGATGCTATAATCATTATTCATTTTTTCTGCATAACATCTCTTTTGCAAATAATATCTCTATCACGGTAAATTTTCCGGAATAAGATATTTCCAAGCGGTCAGTACCACCCAAACCTCTCTTTCCCTGTGCTGCTGTTCCCTTATACAGCTGTTTCCCCATACCACAGAACTGAGTCAGAGTTAAGGAATCCGTGTCAAAGAGTTAATAGTTAGGATCAAACTGGTGAAGTGTTAGGGTTTGCGGCATGGGGAAAAGAACTAGGGTTAGAGTGGAGTGTTGACAGCTCCAGGAACAGCACTACAGGGAAAAAGAGTATTGGAAAGAGGACTGCTCTTTCTTTCAAACATCCTGCACTCAGCTTGTGCATAGTTTTCTCTCTTAAGCTGATCCTGCAAAGTCGAGGTAAAATGACTTGTTTCTGTGAAATAGGCGATGATATACCAGTAATGACTATGGCAAAGATTTGCATCACAACAAACGTCTGAAGCCGAGTGTACATTTCCAGGAGTTTTTCATCTCGTCTCTGTTTTGTACAAGTACTTCTGATTCGAAATCATATTTAGAATTTTGAGCATTTTTGGCGCCAAAACAAAACGACGTTGTAAGCCAGTAAAAGCTTTAAAAATGGGTTTTTTCAAAAGCAATCAAAATAGAAAAAATTTAGCACGGCGCCTGTTGTGTTGTGTGTGTGTGTGTGTGTGTGTTGTTGTGTGTGTGTGTGTGGTTGTGTGTGTTGTGGAGGTGTGTGTGTGTGTGTTGAGGTGTGGATGTTGGTGTTGAGGGTGTGTGTGTGTTGAGGTGTGTGTGTGTGTGTGTGTGTTGAGGTGTGTGTGTGTTGTGGTGAGAGAGAGAGGGGAGAGAGAGAGAGAAGAGAGAAGAGAGAGAGAGGAGAGAAGAGAGAGAGAGAGAGAGAGAGAGAGAGAGAGAGAGAGAGAGAGAGAGAGTGTGCCTATTGGTTTTTGGGATCTAATCCTCGCCCAATCTCAGTATAAAAAAAAACGTACTCATAAAACCCACGAGCGGGCCAATGGGATATGAAAAAAAAGCCCCTTTTACTTTAACCGATAAATTTAAATAGAAAAAAAAATATTAAAAAACAGAAGTAGCAAAGTATTCAAAAAAAGAAAAAACTTAGGAACTATTTCAAAAAATGGAGGAAATTCTTTTTTAACTTGGGACACCCTTTGGAAAACCAACCAAAAAGGAAAGAAAAAACTTTATACTTTGAAACAATACCTCTTTAAACAAAAGGTTTTTTTTTTCCCCTAATTTTGAAAAAACGAACAAAAACTCAATAAAACAAGAAAGAATGTTATAAAAATTTTGATACCAACTACCTTATTAAGGAACAAAAAAACTTTATGCTTGGAAAACCAAATAACTCCCCTCCAAAAAAAACTTACTTTATGATTTAAGCAACAATCACTATGAAGGGGAGACTTCATCCCTTTAAAAAAAAACCCTGAAAAGGAAGGGGGAAACACAAAATTTTTAAAACTACCTCAAAAAAATAAAAAAAAAGGCTTTGGACTTTCGATGCCAATTTAAATGATGCAAATGAAGGAATTTATACCCCCCAATACCAAATAACTCCAACATGTAGAAAAATATTCAATGAACAAAAACTTGGATAAAAAAAATAAATGGAAAGAAAAGATGTTTAAAACTTTTACCAACCCCTCAAATGTAACTAAATAAAAGTTTTAATTAAAAATGATGGAACAAAAAATAAAAGCCCCCTTCATGGCATATGGAAAGGGACAGCTAACTAAATAGGGGGAAAAAGAGCTTTAACACCTTGATAACCCCTAACTAAAACAAGGAGAGGAACTCAAACACTGACAGTAAAAAAAACAATGTGAAAAAAACTGTATCCCTTTCTAATATCTTATTTTGACAGGAAAAAGGAAAAAAACAGCTTTTTGCTTTAATTCTAAAAACCCTGTTAAAAAATTAACTTTAATAAAAAAGGGGAAAAAAATTGTCTTTGATACCAGTTAACTGAAAAATGGCCTTTTCCTTGAAAAAAAAAACCCCTCACTCACCCATAAAGAAAGAAGTTTAAATTACAAACATCCAACCCCGATGGGAGGAAGAAAACTTTACACTGAGGCCAACTCACTCGAAATGAAGGAAAATTTTTATGCCCTTGAACCCATCTAACCAAAAATGAAGGAAAATTTTTTATACTTTCATACCCCTTTTGGGTTCAATATGAAGGGAAGAGGGTAAGTTTTTAAAAACAAACCCAGTAAGAAGGAAAAAACATTGATACTAGATTATTAATTTGGACCTTTTTTTTTTTTTTAAACCCTTTATTCCAGGGAGCAAAAAACCAAAAAAACAACTTTAATAACTTTGAAATCCAACTGACCCAAAAATGAGGAAAGGAACGGACTTCATCCTTTGTTTACAACTACTGAATATTGAAGAAAAACCTTAATATGCGAACACACTATGAGGTCAGACATTAATAAACAGCAAAACAGAAAGACACAAAATATCGGCGAATTTTGATGTGGAAGGAAAAATACATTTTGATTGATATATGCTTCACAAACAAACTATTTCTAAAATGTCCCCCGAACTTGAATTATTTTTTTCTTTTTAAATTCCTTGCAACTAACTAGCATGTGATTAAAATGTAGGGAAAAAACGACAAGAGCTGAGGAATTTGAGGGGGTAGTTTCTCCTCACAGTTTAAAAAAACCCAAAACCATTTAGGTATAAGGAGGGGGACGGGACAGCCTGATTGGTTTAGGAGCGTTGTGCATTGGGGCCCCTTTATATACTGACCCCCCGGGGTTCGAAAATACCGTTCAAAGGGGATGTTTTCCTCTGGAGGTTAACATCAGAGCCGACTCCACAACCCTCTTCCCACCCCCCCCCCCCCTCCCAGTTCTTGGAGAGACATAAACCCAAAAACAGTGTGCGAACGCACTTCCCGAACAACTTGCACAACGTAAAAAAAAACCCGTTTCGCTTTTCGGAAGAGCAAGCATTGTGTGCCTGTGGGAATGGATGGCAAAATTGACAAAACTGCACCACACAGGGACTGATTAAAAAAAAGCAACAGTGGGCACCATTATCCTCAAAATAAAAAAGAAAAAATTGCAACGGTGGGTGCGAGCATAAAAAACCCCCCCCCCCCCCCCCCCCCCCCCCCCTGGCCCCCCCCCCCCCCCCCCCCCCCCCCTCCCAACACACACACACCCTTTTAAAAACCACCAAAACACACTTTTACACACAAAAACACACACCCACACACCCAACAACACACACACACACAAACACCACACCCCCAAAAACACACCCACACACACACACACAACACAAAATTTTTTTCACACCCACACCTTTTTCACCCCCGCCCCCGCGCGCGCCCCACAAAAACCCCACACACCCCCCAAATCCACCCCCCACACCACCCAAAAACTTTTAGACACACCCCCCCACACACACACACACACACAAAACACAAACACACACAAAAAAAAATTTTCACCCCGTACACAGGAAAACATGGTCTAAAAAAACCCCACATTTCCCCAAAAGAAAACAAAAAGATTTTCCTTTAAAACTTTTTCTGTTTTGGTTTTTTTTCCGTGGTGTAATAGTCTGGGGTTTTTTTTGGGTGGTGTTTTTGAACCCCTTCCCCCTTGGGGAAAACGTAGTTTTCCCGGGGGTAAAAGCGTTTTTTCCGTGGTGAAGCGTATTTTTTCCCGTAGTGTATTTTGTTTCCCGGGGGTGAAAAAAAAATAGTCGTATCTCAAAGTGCGCGCCCCTTTTGCAGTCAGTGAAATTTAAGTAAAAGGCGAGACATAGTGCATATTCTTCGAGTACTCTAAAAAATTTCAGTGGAATGCCTAACAACAGATGTCACACTGGTATTATTTTAAAAAGGGTTTGGGTTCCATTTCTATAGCCGGGGGGCCCCCCAGGCATTGAAGTCCCTTTTAAAAGGGGAAACCCTTTATGACGGAAGGATTTTGCACAGAAAAATAAAAAAATTTTAAAATTTTAAAGGGGCCGAGAAAAGCGGGGGCCCCACACAGCCCCCCCACCCACGTTGAGAGAGGGGAGAGAGAGAGAGAGAGAAGAGAAAAGGGGAGAGAGAGAGAGAGAGAAAAAGGGGAGAGGGAGAGAGAAGAGAGGAGACAAAAGACAGAGACAAAAGACAGAGGAGAACAGAGAGAGACAGAGAGAGAGCCCCGAGAAAGAGAGAAAAAGAGAGGGGGAGAGCCCCAAAAAGAGAGAGAGAGCCCCGAGAGAGAGAGACAGAAGGGAGAGAGAAAAGAGAAGAAAAAAAAGAGAAGGGGAGAGAGAAAGAAAAAAAAGGAGTGAGGGGAAAGAGAGAGAGATAATATATTGTTTGTGGGGTGGTGTGTGTTGGTGTGTTGTGTGTGTGTGTGTATAACTGTTTTTTCTCTCAAAGAAAACAGGCACCGGGGGAAATTTTAAAATTCTAAACCCCCCTTTTCTAAAAAAAAAAATCCCTTGATACCCCATGGCAAAAAAAAAAAACACCACCCCGGGGATTTGTTCCGACCAAAGGTGTCCAACTCCGCCCCTGTGGGCCCCTTTGGGGTCGCCCCAAAACCCCCCTTCATTTAAAAAAAAAAAAGAAAAAAAAAAAACCTTGAGCCCCAACACCCCCCCTTCAAAATTTTAAACTCAACACCCGAAAATTGGGGCCCCCCTGAAAGTATAAAACATCGGGGATTTTTGTCAAAGAAAAAAATTTTAAAAAATAACATCATGGCCAAGGGGGCCCAAAGTTTGTGGGGATTAAAGATGCAGCTAAGGGGGAAAATTTAATACCGATATTGTAATGTTTTCTTTGGAACTATGTTTTGGGGTTTAAATGGGGTTTTTTTTTTAAAAAAATGTTTAAAAATTTTAAAATTTTTGCTTTTTAAAAAAGTTGGTATTGAAAATTATGCTTTATGTTGATATTGAAATGTTCGCTTTAAAATATGTTGGATTTAAATAAAACTGCTTTAAAAAAAGTTGAGATTGAAATGTTTTGGGGTTTCAACCCCGGGGTTAAAAATTAAATGTTCTGCTTTACAAAAATTTTGAAAAATTTTTAAAGTTCGCTTTAAAACTTGTTGAGATTAAAAAATTTTGCCTTTTTTTACTAAAATAGAGAAGAAAGGGGTTTTTGCTTTAAAAATATGTTTTGGGGTTTTAAATGGGGTTTGCTTAAAAATTTGTTGAATTTTAAAGGTTTTTTCCCCTTTTTACTATGCTGAGATTGAAAAGTTCTGCTTTTTCACAAAATTTTTAAAATTTAAATTTTTCTTTTACACTAAGTTTTGAATTTTAAAAGGGGTTTGCCTTTTCACTATTTTGAAGGGTTTTTTTCCCCCCATGACAACAACCCCCAAAAATGAAAATGTGCTCTCCATGAAAAGTAAAAAAAAAAAAAATTCGGGAAACCCCCAAAAACAGCTCCAAAAAGAAAGGGAGATGAAAAAACAAAAACGCCATAATTTTCCCTTTTTTTTAGTGATATTCGTAATATAATTTGCGAACAGGGGTTGGGAAAATTTTAAACCCCCCGCAAAACTCAGAATGTTTCCCGGGAAGCCTAAAAAAGATGACACACAGGCAAAAACCCCTTTTGGGGGGTTTCCACTTGCCCTGCCGCGTCCCTCCCCAAGGGGGGGGAAGTAAAAACCAGGACGGGAACAGCCTCCCCTTATAACGGAAGGATTCTGCAAAAAAAAAAACGACCTTCAAGATTAAATGAGTTCACACCCCACAAAAAACCACACACACCCCCAAAAACACCCAAACACACCAAAAAAAAACACACACACAAAATAAATATATAAAAAAAATTTAAAAAAAATTTTTAAAATATATAAAAAAATAAATACATATAAAAAATATACATATATTTATATAAAGAAGAAAAAAGAAGAGAGAGAGAGAAAGAGAGAGAGAGAGAGAGGGGAGAGAGAGAAAAAGAGAGAGAGAGAGAGAAAAAAGGGAGAGGAGAGAGAGAAACTCAAGTAAAGCTTTTTTTTTTTAACGAGGGGGAATGGAAAAAGCACTTTTTGAGCTTTTTTTTATCCAGTCCCCGTGGTATGCATTTTTTTAAAACTTGTCATCTGTTCCTACTTTGGCCACAATGGCCCCCTCTAAACGAAAAAAACAGGGGAACAGGATTTTTTAAGTGTGTGCAAGATGTTTCTCATGCGTTTCCCCACACGGGGCCCCCGTTTTTTAAAAAATCTTTTTTTGGTAAGACTTTTGGTGAGAAAAAGAGAGAGAGAGACAAAGGGGGGGAGAGAGAGAGAGAAAGGGGGAGAGAAAAAGAAAAAGGAAGAGAGAGAGAAGAGAGAAGGAGAGAGAGAGAGAGAGAGAGGGAGAAAAAGAGAGTCACATTTAAAGGGAAAAAAAATCACATGCAGAAAGTAAAATTTTTTTAAAAATAATGGGAGGTAAGGGGTCTGGTGGCAAAAGTGTTTCCCCCTTTTGGGGGGCAGCTTAAAAATTTGCACGGGAAAAAAATTTCCATAACAAACTAAAAATTTTCAAAGGAAAGTCTTTTCCATGGGGGAAGGCACGGCACGCATGCACCCACCCCGGGAACTGGCCCCTCCCCCCCCCACCCGACCCCCCACAAAAGCGACGGGGACGCGCCCCCAAAAAGGCAACAAAACCCGACCCACCCAAAAAGACGCGACGAAAAACCCAAAACGAGGCGACCCAACCCCCCACACGGCGGGGCCCCAAAGGCACCAAAACCACACCCCCCAAAAAAGGTAAAAAGGGGAAAAAAAAAAAGGCCTTTTCCTCCCCGGAGTTTGTTTGGGCCCCCTTCCTAACAAGAAAAATTGGCAAAAAAATTTTTTTTCCCCCCAGCTAGTAAAATGGGTTTTTCAGTTTTTTCCAAAAGGTGAATTTTTCCCCCCGGGAAGTTTTTCCCGTAAAATGTCCGCGGGAAGTTTTTTCCCATGAAGTTTTTCCCGGGGGGAAAAATTTTTTCCTTGGGGAAGGGGTTTTTCCTGGTGAAGTTTCCGGGGGTTCCCCGGGGTTTAAAAAGGGTGAACCCCCCTGGGGTGTAGTTTTTTTTTAAATTTTGGGGCCAAAAGGAAGAGCATGTGTAAGAACACAAAAAAAACCCCAAAGATTTTAATTTAACTAAAAACACCCCTGCTGTGGACAACTTTCCAACCATTCTCTTGCACCACTAAAAAAACTATTTGTGGGGCCCCCCCCAAAAAGGGGAAATTTTTCCCCGGGGTTTTTCCAACAAAACCCCTTTTGCTAGGGGGGAGGCCTCTAAAACCCCAAAAGGTTAAAGTAAAAACCCCTCAAACCAACCACCTGCACCCTGCAAAACCCCGGAAAACGGGGCCCGGCCTCCCCGGTTTTCCCCCAAAAACCCAGGGAAAACGTCAAAAAAAACAAACTCCACCCCCCCCACCGACTCCTGGGGGATTTTTAAAAAAAAATCCCCCCACCACAGCACTGGAGAGCTGATCAAAAGGGAAAATGCAGAACTTTGAGGGGGAAAACGGGGGAAAAGGAGCCTTCTCAGTGAAATAAAAATACCACAGAAATCGGGGAAAGATTGTTTTTCCCCCTTCCCCGAGCGCATCTTGAAACCCTTTTTTTTTAAACCCCCCCCCCAAAAAAAAAACCCCTTTGCGCAAAAAAATATTGGGGGAGGTTTAAAAAAAATCGAGATTTTTGGGGGGGCCAAAAAAATTTTAAAAAAAAAACCCCCCGGGGGAAAACACGATAGAATTTTAAATTACCCCCGAAATTTTGTACAAAGAATAATTTTAACATGTTTAAATTTTTTTCCCCTTTAGTATTTTTTTCGTCAACATAAAAATCTTCCCCCAAAACCCCAAAAACTCATCCCTTTTAACATCATCCATCATCAACATCATCATTATCATCATTGTACCCCCAAAACTAAGTGCAACTCCAAAAATCCTTTTTTTAGACCCCATGGGTGGGGCCATTATTAAAGTTATCAAAAACCCTTTTAAAATTAAATTTTTATTATTATTATTTAATTTTTTATTATTATTAAAATTTTATTAAAAAAATTATTATTATTTTTTTTATTATTTAAAATTTTTTGTTTTGGCATTGGGGTTTTTAAAAAGTTTTTAAAAAACCCAAAAAAAACGTTTTTCTTTAAACAAAAAAAAAAATTTTTTTCCTTCCCCTTTTATACTCTTAGTATGAGCTTTTAACACCCCCAAAAAGGAAAAAAAAAACTTTGAAGACAGGGGGACAGCTTCCTATAAATTTTTAAAAACCCTTGAAAAAAAAAAAACCCGGCCCCCAAAAAAAACCCCAAATTCAAAAAAATAAAATTTTTTTTTAATCTCAGTAAAATTAAAAAATGATTGCGAAACAGAGGGGCCTTTTTTAAAAGTACTCTCAGAAGGATTTTAACTTGGAACGGCCAAAAAAAAACACTCACAAAAATTTTTATAAAACCCTTTTGGGGCTTTTTCCCTAGCCCCGGGGGCCCCATCCACAGGCATTAAGTACCTAGGACGGGAACATTCCTTGAAAGACCCAAAAAGGGGTTTTTTCTTTCCCTCGAACGCTCTAACACAGGCCCCCCTCGTCCCCGACAAAATTGCTTTTTATCGCCATAAGCTCCGACAAGGGCAGGTCCCCGGGGGTTCCCGACTTCGGCATTTTGGGGACAGAAAGATTCTAGGAAAAAGGGGAATCAAGAAATTTTTAAAAACGAAAACTTTTTACGCCCGCACCAACAAAAGCCAACAAAACACACCAAAAAGCAAAACCAAAACACGCGTACACCCCCAAAGCGCGTGGCCATACACAAAACACAACAAAGAAGAGAGAGAAGTAGAGAGAAAAGAGAGAAGAGAGAGAGAAGAGAGAGGAGAAGAGAAGAAAGAAAAGAGAAGACCAGACAGACAGACAGACAGGGGGAAAAGGGAGAGAGAGAGAGGGAGAAGAGAAAAGGGGGGGAAGGGGAGAGAGAGGGAGAGAGACAAAAACAAGACAGAAAATTATTATTTTTAAAAAAAATATATTTTAAAAAATATATATAAAAATGTTTAATTCGGGGGAAATTTTAAAATTTAAAAATACAAGGGGGGGAAGGAGCGCGCGTTTTGTGCGAGGGGGAAGAAGAAAGACAGAAAAGCCCCGAGGAAGACAGAGACAAAGAACAGACGGGGAGAGACAGAGACAAAGAGAAAAGGGAGAAGAGAATAAAAACTGATCCCAAACAAAAATTTAAAACACTAAAAAAAGGGGGTTTTTAAAGTTTTCCTAGATTAAAAACCCTTTTTTCTGGAAAAGGGAATTGGAAAAAAAACCCCATATCACACCAAAAACCCAAAAAGATTTTACAGAGTTAAACAAATCCCCAAAACGATACGATACAACCCCAAAAGTATAAAAAAAACAGTCCAAAACGAAACAATATTTTACAACACAAAAAAAGATGAAAGGGGAAACCCCCAAACCCAAAAAACAATTACAGCAACTAAAAACAAAAAGGGGACCCCCCGGGTTTTGGGGCCTTTTTATTTTTATTGGGTGTTTCCATTTTTCCCCGGGGCCGCCCCCCCCGGCATTAAAATACCTAGGGGGGGAACAGCCGGGGTGAGGGAAAGGGAAAATTTGGGCCAAAAAAAATTGAGACATTTAAAAAAGTAATGCCGCACACGGGGGGGGCGCGCCCCAAACAACACACACACACACACCCCCCACACACAAAAAAAAACACACACACACACAAACACCCCCCACACACTCTCTCTCTCTCTCTCTCTAAATCTCTCTCTCCTCACCTTTCTCCCCCCAAAAGCATAAAATACATATATATAAAATTATATATATTTTTATAAAAAATAAAATATATAAATATATAAAATATAAATATATAGGGGGAGAGAGAGAGGGGAGAGAGAGAAAGAGGGGAAAAGAGGGAGAGAGAGAGGGAGCGGGGAAAGGAGGGGGGGACGGAAAAGGGGGAGAAGAGAGAGGGGGGGGAGGCAGAGGGAGAGTGAGATAAAATAAAAATATATATAAGAGAGAGAGAAGAGAGAGGGGAAAAAAAAAGAGAGAGAGGAGAGGAAGAGAGAAGAGAGAAGAGAGAGAGAGAAGAGAGAGAGAAAAAAGAGGGGGGAGAGAGGGGGAGAGATTATTTTATATATGTTGTGAAATTTCTAAAATTTCAGAAAATCAAAAGTTTTCTGGGGGTTTTTTGAAATTTAAAAAGAGTCCTAAGCTTTTCTTCCATCAACTGCCTTTTGGGATTTGTTTGGGCCCCCTGTCGAATTTCTAATTTTTAAAAATTAAAAAAATCCTTTTTTACCCCCGGTTTTAAAACTTGGGGAAATGCTTTAAAACATCAGGGGACATTTTGGTTCCCTCTTTCATAACTTCCCCTTCCCCCTTTGCTGGTGCCCCTTTAAATTTTTTTCGTGTATACAAAAGGATGCGGGGAAATCAAAAAGCGCCCCCCAAAGGGGTGGAATTTTTTTTCTTTCCGTAATTTTTTGGGAAAAACGGGGAAAATTTTAAAATAAAAAATTAAAAAAATTTGCTGTGGGGCCTTTTAAAAACAAAAGCCAAAAAAAAGAAGAAAAAATTGCCATGGGGCTTACCCCTCTGTGAGGCTTGATTTTGTGTGGGCAATCACACGTCGAGCAGAGGGGCCAGAGAACTAAAAAACCCACAAGACTTTTTTTCATCTATGCTAAGACTTTTTTGGGGAACAAGGGGGAAAAAGGGGAAAACCCGGGCAGGTCGAGCAAAGCCTTGTACAAAAAACCCCGGGGGTGGATGTGTTTTATTCCCCCTTCCCCCACTTTTGTGCAAGGGGGTTTTTTGGCCCCTGCCCCTTTAGGGAAAAACCCAACCCAAAAAACGAAAACCTAACTGCCAGTCTTGTGATCACAGAAAAAGGGCAAAAAAGGTTCCCCCCGAAAATTCCCGAAAACCCGATCGTTGAGCCTTTTCCCAAAAAACCCCCGGGGGAAATTTTTTTTTTGGGAAATTTAAAGACTGAGGTACAACTTTGAACAAGAAACACCCAGGCCCCAGACAGGGGTTTTTCTCGGGGAAAAAAGAAACCCCTTAAGAAAAACCAAAAGGAGGGGCCCCTTTCAGGAAGGGGGGTTTTTAATTCCCAAAACCTTTTTTCATGCTTTTTAAAAATTTTCCCCCAAAGTCCCATGTCCCAAGACCCCAGTCCTCCACTGCTTCTCATTTTCATTTGATCCCCCCAAATTTAATTTTGAAAACTAGGTCATGCAACATGATGCGAAAGCCCCCCAAACTTCAACCCCAAAATTTTTTCCCCAACCAGTGGGATCCGATCCAAAATTCCCCCCCGGGGAACAAAACTAGGCCTGCACTTTTGGTTCGCCCTTTTGGGGCTGGCCTTTTTAAAAGTTTTCCCCTTTTGGGCTGGTCTTTTTTTTCCGGAGTTTGCCCTTTTGGGCTGGTCTTTTTTGGAGATTTGGGGCCCCTTAGGGGCTGGCTTTCAAGGGAGTGGGGCCCCCTTAGGTGCTGGTCCTTTTTTGGAGATTCGCCCCCCTTAGGGGCTTGGGGTTTCAGGAGATTGGGGCCCTTTTTTGGGGGTGAGGGGCCCTTTCAGGGGGAACCCCCCTTAGGGGCTGGTTTTTCAGGAGTTTGCCCCCTTAGGGGGGGGTCCCCTTTTTTTTGGGGAAAATTTGCCCTTTCCCCGGGGTTGGGGTTTCAGGAGTTTTTCCCTTAGGGGCTTTTGGCCCCTTTTTTGGAGTTTGCCCCCCTTAGGGGCTGGTCTTTCAGGAAAAATGCCCCCAAAGGGGGGGGTCTTTCAGGAATTGCCCTTCAATGGGGCCCCGGTTTTTTTTTGGAGTTTGCCCTAGGGGCGGTCTTTTTTGGGGTTTTTTCCCTTTTTGGGGCCCCTGTTTTGCCAAAACAAAAAAAAAATTTTTTAAGGGGCCCCTTTTTGGGGGTATTTTTTATGTTGCCCCCCTTAGGGGGCCCCTTTTGCAAAGGGAAAAGGTTTTGGGGCCCCTTTTTGGGCCTATTTTGCATGCAGGAAAATTTCCCCTATTCCCGGGGCCCCCTTTTTCAAAACAGGGGTTTTCCCTTTTTGGTACCCCTTTTACACCTGGGTGGGGTGGAGAAAATAGCCGTAAAGTGCCTTTTCCAAGGGCACAACGCCATAGCCGAAAGCTGGGATCGAACCCGCAACCTTTAGATTACGAGTCCAACGCCCTAACCACTAGACTACAGCGGCGGCAATGCAGCCCTTTAGGGGCTCGTTTTTCCAGACTTTGCCCTTCAGAAGCTCAACCCTTCAGCGCTGTGTTCAAGCATTGCTCCTTGTCTCCGGTTGTTACCCGTCCTCCCTATCGGTCTTACATAGGTCAAGTCAAGTCATGTGGGTGAGGACAAGTCCACTGGGCCCTGTGCTCCGGCATCGTGCTGCTGGTGTCTTCACAACCTGCAGTGGACAGACAGATCTAGGAGAGTGGAGATGACCTGGGGAAAGAAACCATGAGCAACTGGCTACTACAGATCCATATCACAATATCCATGGCAAAACTTTTGAGAGGTCGTTGAAATGGTTTTTTTTTTTTTTTTTTTTTAAATGATTATGGTTTTTTTTATATCTACACTTAGTTCCATGATCCTGTCTTTTTATTGTCTATTTTGGCAGATCCTTTGGAAATATGAAAAAAGTCTTCTGACGCGAGTGCAAGATGTCCTACCAAAAGGTCTTTTGACATGTGTGTTCGTAAGATAATCCAGTTTTTTTTTTTATCATCTGACGTATGTGTAAGATGTTCTATGAAAAGGTCTTCTGGCGTGTGTGCAAGATAAATAAAATGAAAATAGAATAAAATTAAATAGAAAAGCAATATGGTACAGATCATAGACTACAGCCATGAGCACCTCATTGCCTTCTATCTAGGATTGCCGTTTTAGCGTTAAAAATTGAATTCTACGAAGAGAAATATTGCGCTCGGGTTCGATTCCTGGTCGAGGGGATTTTTCCCCTGGAGTTAACATCAGTGCTGACTCCACCCTCCCCAAAAGTCCTTCCTATGAGACTATAAACCGAGGCCCCGTGTGGGAACGCACGCAGATAATTATCTTGCGCACACGTTAAATCCTGTTCCGCTTTTCGCAAGAGTAGGCCATCGTGTGCCGGTGGTAACAGCTGACAAGATTTACAAAACTGCATACACACGGGGACTGGATGTAAAAAAAGCACACGAGTGCTTAATCCATTATCCTCGATATAAAAGAATAAATAAAATTTAAAAAATACATTAGCATGCATTATAGATGTCCCTCCCTCAGTTGAAACATTTTTTTTCTTCAAAAAATGTTTTTGATCTCTACATTTCCCAGTACTCATTTTCGACAGAAAGATTCTTATGTTAGCTTTTTTTTTTTGTAACGAACAAGTAGGGTACTGGTTTTAGGCATTCATTGTTAGGACATAGTGTCTTAACACGATTTTCAAAGACAACTTTACAACTGTGGGAAATCTAACCAATAATTATACTTGTGGTAGTAAATAAACAACAGCACTCCTCTGATGAAAAGTTCGGTCATGCAGCACTGTATCACAACCAAAACAAAATGAAAAATGGGTTTACGTTTATGAGATTGCCCAGATTGTTTCTTTACCATTTTAAAATAATTCTCAGCTACTCTTTACTTATTTTTTCTTTTATGTCAAGGATAATGAAATAAGCACTCGTACTTTTTTTTACATCCAGTCGCCGTGTGTATGCGGTTTTTGTAAATTTTCTTCGGCACTGTCTGCTGAAGAAATACGTGTACCTTTTTAAATGCCGTTTCAGAAACATCCAGTAACTGAAATAAAACTACAAGTAACCATATGAAAAAATATGGTGGATATTTTCCCTTTTTTTTTTTTTTTACAGAATTGGGAAGACATTTTTTCCCGTAAGCTACACCACGTTGTTTTACATACCTTTTCTCTGAAATCTGTGGCCATGATGATGGTAGGGAAGGGAGACCGAAGAGCAGAGTGCTGATCTTCCTCCCTCAGGGGATGCTGCTGCAGGCATTTCATGTTGAGGTTTGTCTGATCCTTGATGTTGAGGTTTGTGTGCCCCTTGATGTTGAGGTTTTTCTGTTCCGTGTTGAGGTTTGTCTGGTCCTTGATGTTGAGGTTTGTGTGGTCCCTGATGTTGAGGTTTGTGTGGTATATGTTGAGGTTTGTGTGGTCCTTGATGTTGAAGTTTATGTGGTCCTTGATGTTGAGGTTTATGTGGTCCTTGATGTTGAGGTTTGTGTGGTCTATGTTGAGGTTTGTGTGGTTTTTGATGTTGAAGTTTGTGTGGTCTATGTTGAGGTTTGTGTGGTCCTTGATGTTGAAGTTTGTCTGGTCCTTGATGTTGAGGTTTGTCTGGTCCTTCTTGTTGCAAACGCAGCTCTTCCTCTGGTGTCTGTGATGTCAGCTGTCTTGTAACGTTGGTTAGGACAGATTGCCATGGCAGGTCGCCTGGCCACCCAGTTTTACCTGAACAAAAAACCACGTAAGTTCATAAAGTAGGTGAAAAATTATACAGCGATATATTTTTTTAAATCTCAGAGTATGAAAATTTACACCCATGTTATGACAATGACAGCTTTACTCGTTTGTATTCTAAAGCAGTGTAAAATAACTTCACAACTAAACTGAATTCAAATAAACTGAAAATTGAATTGAATACCACTTCCAGTCACAGCATATCTATCTGCCGGCAATGTGGGCTTCTCTCTCAGGGGTGAGTGCGTTGCCACAAGCGCAGTACCACTCCAAAAATGTCCTTTTATAAAGTGTATTAGTTTCCCTATGAGAAGGGCTATATTCTACAGAATTTTGCTGGAGATCTCTTTCTTGGTGTCGTGGGTTCTTTTACGTGCACTGAATGTGTGCTGCATGCAGGACCTTGTTCACCATCCGTTCCGAAAGACTTGTATGCAGGCCACCACTCACAGTCTAGTGGACGGGATAAAGTTTGGGCAATAAACGGGGATCAATCTCTAGACCATCGATCCTCCCAATCACCAGTAATGGACAACATTAATGACATCATTGATAGGAGCTGTAGTAAAAGATTCATATCCTCCAGTCTCTTTAACACACGAATAATGACATGCAACGTTTTTATATTCAGATAAATTATTTACGTATTTACTTATTGTCCACATTTTTCTGTCAAGATAAAGCGAAACCCAACTCATAAATGTAGAGTCAAGCAAACTTAACTGTGCTGGCAAAAATGTTTAATATCAGCAAGTGCAAAAATTAACTACAATAACAACAACAGGTTAAAACTTGTTCGTCTTCCGGAAGACTAGCCGTTCTGTGGCGGTAGGAACGGATGATATTAAAAAAAAACACACACACACAAAATCCGCATGCACACAGGTGTGTTTAGACATCATTCTTCAAGTCGGAAAGCGACAACCTTAGCGGTGAGCAAAAATGGTTGCATATGCAAAATTTCATCTTCAGTCAACCTCGGAGCGTGAACCTCGGACGAAAAAAAATGTAAAGATGATAAAATTCACATTTACCACAGGCAAAAACCACATCGTTCCATTTAACATTATTGTCAGTTCTCTTGTGATCACATCAAAACTGCTCTGCTAAAACTTTCAGCAAGAAAATGCATAAACATGTCTTAAACACAAGATGTCCATTTGCACCTGTTGATGTAAAGATGCTTGCCTGCCTACCATTTAATATTAGGATCGTTTATCCAAAATATCTTTGTCTATTTCTCAATTCTATAGCACTATTTGACAATATTGAAAAAAAAAAAAATCAGCTGTAGGAAGAAGGGGAGCATCTCGACATCGTTCCCATTGCAAGCATTAACATAATTATGAGTAAGGGTGTAGGCTTTTTTTTTAGGGGGGGAGGGGGGTTGGGGAGGGGTTAAGATCATAAGCTCACACTAAAAACCTTCCCTTAACATCTTGCTTTAACGTCCTAATCAAAAACAATCTTGCCTTGAAAGTCTGGATGTGTGTGTGTGTGTGTGTGTGTGTGTGTGTGTGTGTGTGTGTGTGTGTGTGTGTGTGTGTGTGTGTGTGTGTTGTGTGTGTGTGTGTGGTGTGTGTGTGTGTGTGTGTGTGTGTGTGTGTGTGTGTGTTTGAAGGATGCGTATTCGTGACAAACCATTTTGGTTCAGGACACAGCTGTTTCAATCAGTTTTCAAAACCACGGAATAGGCCTGGATGGTTTATGACACAACTACAATAGATCAGACTCTCAGCCCTGGTCCTTGTGAATGCGCCAAATCACTCGCTGCACTCAAGATTAACATGTCTTGGCAGCAGTTGTCATGAAATTCACAAAGCAGGGATTTCCCCCTAAGTTTTAAAATAAATAAGGAAGATTGAAGGCCCGAAACACTTGTTTGAAGGGGGCTTCTCCTCTGAGGACTCTCTGCTGCCATGCTCTACGCGAATTTCTTACCACTATCGATACCTAATGGCCTACTTACTAAGTCTGTCTGTCTGTCCCGAGCCTAAGGCTCATCAGGCCCGTGCTTATCCCGGTTTCTGTGGCGTTAAGCGACTGGGAGTCATAGACTTACTAAGTAGCTACTTCTAAATAAAAATTACTCACCAGTGCTGCTCTTCATCATAGTCTTTCTATAAAAAAAGACAAAGGCAAAAACGATGATGTTCAAAATCCCACATTTTGCTTTCCCAGCTGTTCAAGTGGTCCACACTGCATGCAGATGTCAGGCCGTTTGAAATGGCAAGAGAAAAAAAAAGAAAAGAAATAAACAAATCAACTCACTGGAATTCGCAACAGAGACACGATTTGCACGTGTGTGTTGTGTCGCTAAATGTGTTTTCTGTCCCTAGCTGGAGTAAGACCTTCAATTGCAAAAACCTGGTCTTAACAATGTAACTGGAAATTATTTCTAAACTGCCAGGCACTTCGTTTTCTATCAATACACTTGAAAAACCCACCCAAAATGATGGCCATAAAAAGATACTTTATATAAGATAAAAGCTATGTCGAGACTGCAAACTCAAAACGTGTACAAGACTCCTTGACTTACCAAGGACAATCTGTTGTTCTATTGATATGCACGTTCACAAGAAGAATTTCAGATTTTGATTCTTTGTTTTGTAATTTGCAGTCTGTGCATTGACAGCCCATCTGGTAAAGGAAGGGGAGGTTTGTTTCAAAACCCAGGGAGAAGTTCTTACCTCTCTTGAGCATATTCATTTTAGGATATAGACCACTTTACGACACAACACATGCACAACAGTGTTCAGTTCAAGGTATTGTTCAGCTACTCACGAATGTTTTACGTTTGGGTTTTTCTTTAAACAAAGGCTTATTTTGGGTGGCGGATGTCTAGGCTACTTTCAGCAATGTTCCTGCTGACTGTTTGTCTGTCTCTGTCTCATACATATCAGAGCATACTATGCATGTATTCAGTAGGGGGGGGGGGGTGTGCGTGCGAGCGTGGGTGTGGGTGTGTTTGCGCGTGCGCCTGTATGTGTGTGCGTGCGTACATGTGTTGTTAGGACAGTACCTGTCAGTACAACATGACAATTTATGTGATGAAGAGGAAAAATGAATTAAAAACATTAATGATGCTGAAACAGATCTCTTAGAAAACAAAACCACTCAAACAAAAAAACCAGATCTTAGGTGTATTAAAGAAATGACTGCATCTTAGGCCCAGTGCATTCATCTGTATCTACACCTGGTATCATGTTTAAGAGCACATTGCACAGAATACCTACAGGCATACTGGTCATACGTCTGAAAGTGCGCCCATAAATGATCCTCATCATTATTTATCATGTTGCTTTGAACTTTTGGACCACAGTGCTATTCTATTTTTTGTGTGTTCTGTGGCAACTGCCCTGCGCTGAGCTGTGCTGTGGTGCATCAATTGTATATTTTCATTAATATTATGTGTAATACTATGTATTGTTGCCTACACTTTACCAGCTTTCGTTCCGACAGACTTGCTAGATTCAAGCCAGGCTGTTCTCTTTGTGGCTGTGGTATCACCACAAGTTCAGCACCACCCATATTAAAGATGTTAGTAAAGTGTGTATACTTACAGTAGAAAACTCTCTTGGTGCCGTGGGCTCTGTTACTGCACAAAAGTCGGGGTAGGATGGGACTCCAACCGGCCTTTTGTCACATCTTATTTATCTACCCCTTATTTTTGAGGCTGTGTATGGGCAGGCACGCTGTATTTGTGACACTGCACCACAGAAGGAGTCGCATTGCACCAGAGGTCAGTTTTTAGTTATTGGCATGTTATTAATTTGCAATAAAATGGCTATACAATAACAAAAATCAAATTGAAAATCGGACAGTTCTATCAAGTTATTACAACTGCAGGAAACGGCAAAATGAGAAATTGACAAGTTAGTAGGTGGCCAGAATGAGGACTTGGCTATTTTCAAAACACGTTTAAAGATAAAAGGAAAAATTATGACTTGATATTTCACTTTAATGTAAAATAAGTGCTAGAGTTTTATAATCAATAAAAATATCAAAATCCACAACCTCACCCCCACCTGCCCAAAATATCCCTTAGTAGAATAGTGGGTTATGTGCTAAGCGACTCATTTCGTGGTGGAGCGTCACATTTGTGTTAGCCTTTTTTGTGTGTGGAGACGACCCTGCACTGTGTTGTGATGCATCATATTGTAGATTATGATTAATATTATGTGTTATACTATGTGTTGTTGCACAAACTGGACCAGCAATTGTTCCGATGGACATGCTGTATTCGCCAGGCAGTTCTCTTTGGGGCTGTAGTATCGCCACAAAAGCAGCGCCACTCATATCAAAGATGCTAGTAAAGTCTGTGTGCCTACAGTAGATCACTCTCATGGTGCTGTAGAGTCTGTTACTGCCCAAAAGTTGGGGTATGATGGGACTGAAAAATAGCCGTTTGTCACATCTTCTCTAGATGTATATGTGGCTTGTTTTTGAGGGTGTGTATGCGGGTGCCCTAGCGTGTATTTGTGACTGCTGTGTGTGTGTGTATATGTATGTGAACACGACCCTACACTGTGCTGTGGTGCAATTATTTAGTCAATATTTTAAGTAAAACTGCGTATTGTTGTATACACTGCACCAGCTTTTGTTCCTCATACTATATTCGCCAGGATGCCTCTTTGGGGCTGTGGTTTCACTACAAGAACAGCGCCACCCCAACAGCCACCATGACACAGTGGTTAAGAGCAGTGAGGTGAGCTCAGCGATGTCTGCTCCTGTCCAGTTTGCATACTGGGCATGTTTGTGTCATCCATGCCACTAACCACAGCTGTTCTTCTCTCCTGAAAGAGATACATAGGGTTTTGATGATCCGTATGTACAAGATGTGTGTTTTGTTCCATAGGGTTCCTGGGTTTAATGTAGCGTCATCTAGAGGACTTCATGGGAATTTGGGTCAGGATCGTTTGAAATGCATTACATTGTATGCATGGTATTGTATTGCACTGAATGGATTCCCATTGCTTTGTATTGTATCATACTGTATTGTTTGCTTTACGTTGTATTGTACTGCAGTACATTGTATTGTTGACCACTTGCAGTCAGGCAGACCTCGATCTGATCTTTCTTTTAATATGTACATCTGAGTGGATGTATTTGATGTCAAATCTCTGTTTGCACCTCAGAAACATGGCACAATTATACAGTTTGGGATGTGATTTTTATACAGAGGTTGTGTAAACTACATTCCACCATGAAGTCGAATGGTATGGAACAGAACGTTTTCAACCACTACCCAAGAAAACAGAGCATCGACAATTCACAGGTGTGTCTCTAAATAGAAACACGACGCTCTGATTGTCGCCCCTGATCACATGGGAGATAATCTACACACATACATACACACACACACTTTATATATATATATATATATATATATATATATATATATATATATATATATATATATATATATGGGGTGGGGGTATGGGTATTTGATACTGTACCCCCTGTGGCAGGGTTGAGGTCTGGTGCTACAACGTCCAGCTCTCCCTAAGGAAAGTGACTGCGCAAAACATAGCCTCTCCTTTACAGGTGTAGTGATCGCGGAGGGGGCCCCTGCCTGGTAACGGGCAGGTGGTCACTTGCAATGGCCTCTCCTACATTACTGTGCCCGTAGCAACACCTTGCAACAGCAACATCTGCTCTAGTCAGACTCGAGAAGATCATCAGAAGCAACAACATCAGCTTCTGCACCAAATACCACCTTTCCAAATCCCTCGTGATATCTATCCTCCTATATGGTTGTGAATCATGGACTCTGACAGCAGAGTTAGAGAGGAGAATCCAAGCATTCGAGAACAAGTGCCACAGAAGACTCCTCAAAATATCATACAAAGAACACAAGACCAATAACCATGTGAAAGAAGAAATCAAAAAGCGTGTGGGCCACCAAGAGCCTTTGCTCTCCACCATAAAGAGGAGAAAGCTGATGTGGTTTGGTCACACCACAAGACACAACACCCTAGCAAAAACCATCCTGCAAGGAACAGTCGAGGGCAAGAGAAGAAGAGGCCGCCAAAAGAAATCATGGGTTGACAACATCAAAGACTGGACCGCCCAACCCCTGCAACACCTCCTACTAGCCACACAGGATCGTGAAGCATGGAAAAAGATCTCTGTTGCGTCTTCTCTCATGTCCCCCCTACGTCCTTTGGGACATGGGACTGAGTGAGTGAGTGAGTGAGCAACACCTTCCCATGGTACCCCCTGTTCTCACTGAGCTTGCTACGTCATGGCGCGACCGAGTACCCGGTAGTATAACTGGGTCAGGGAGGAGAGCTGGCCCCCTTACGTGCGGCATGCATGGCCCACCGTCGTGTGGATATGCCCTGGTGCCCACACACCAGTCTCCCAGCTATGGGCAAATAGCGAAGACTAAAATACCCTGCTGGCAGGCCTAAAGAATTGAAGGCTGGTGCATCCCTAATATATGGCTGGCTGAGCCTTCAACCACCAGTTGTGAATCTGCCTACGACCCGAGGACCTCGCTGTCACCGTCCCAGCTTGCTGGGCCATGGCAGATGAACCATGAGTTTAAAGGGTGGGAACGGTACTGCGCGCACTGTCTCTCACCTTAAAAATCCTATGTGCAGGCCCAAGGACAAGTCCACGTCCCCCCCTCATCCTCCCTTTTTCCTACTATCCCCAAGTCCTGTAGCGATGGGAAAGGGGTGAATGCGGCATGTGAAAGATGTCACTGGAAGCCGCAGTTCCAATCCTGCTTGCAGGCGATTCAGGAGTATGGGTCATCTGATTGTTGACCTGAGGATGACAACATCACCCGGCAGCACCCTGAATGACCAAGCAGCCCTCTTTAGGGATAGCACTGCTTGCTCCACACGGAGAGGGGCCTAGAAAAGGTGGCCTAATGAAAGCTCATCCTTATACCACCCAGTTGGCTAGCCGCGGTCAACGGGCATCTTTCCAAGCGGTCGAGCAACAACAAAGTCAAAGTCAAGTGGCTCCACACCTGCCTCCAAAGGTGTGACAGGTCTCAAACTGGCGTGCTGGAACATCAGAACCATGCTAGATACAGTAGATAGCAACCGTCCTGAACGACGCTCTGCTTTAGTTGCACACGAACTCTCGCGACTAAATATCGACATCGCGGCTCTTAGTGAAGTCCGCTTCCCAGATGAAGGCAGCCTCAAAGAACACGGCGCCAGCTACACTTTATACTGGTCAGGCAAACCCCAATCCGAACAACGCCTTTCAGGTGTAGGCTTCATGATCAAGAACACCATTGCCTCAAAGCTGGAGACTTACCAACAGGTCATTCAGACCGTATCATCTCCATGCGTCTGCCACTGGAGAACAAGCAGCACATCACTCTCTTCAGTGTGTATTCCCCGACTCTTCAAGCAGACCCTGCAGACAAGAACAAGTTTTACTGTGACCTGCGCAGCCTAGTAAGAAACACCCCTGCAGACGACAAGGTCATTATCCCTGGGGATTTCAATGCTAGAGTTGGCCGAGATTCAGAAGCCTGGAAGGGAGTTCTGGGGAAACATGGAGTTGGGAATTGCAATGACAACGGGCATCTCCTGCTAGAGTTCTGCACTGAACTGCAGTTAATCATCACTAACACAATCTTCCAGCAGAAGGACAGTCTAAAAACAACCCGGATGCATCCTCGGTCCAAACATTGGCACCTCATAGATACGTCTTAGTGCGCCAGAAAGACCAAAGTGATGTCTTGCACACCAGAGTAATGCCCAGTGCAGAATGCCACACAGACCACCGCCTCGTGCGATGCAACCTCAGCCTTCACATCAAGCCCAAGCCAAAACGAGGAGGTCCCCCCAGATAGAAACTCCAGGTTGGCAGCCTCAAGTCCGCCGAAGTGAAATCTGACCTGCAGTCCAACCTCCAGTCAAAGCTGGAAGTCGAGGACTACCCCTCTGACCCCTGTCCAGAAACGCTCTGGACCCGCCTAAAAACTGCCATCCTGCAGACCTCTGCAGAGGTCTTGGGCTTTTCCACTAAGAAGAACAAGGACTGGTTCAACGAAAATGACCAAGAAATACAAGATCTGCTGGCGAAGAAGAGAAGTGCCCACCAGGCTCACCTTGCACAACCATCTTGTCCAGCAAAGAAAGCTGCCTTTCGTCTTACATGCAGCAACCTCCAGCGCCAGCTTAGAGTCATCCAAAACGAGTGGTGGACTAACCTCGCCCAGAAAATTCAGCTCTGCGCTGACACATGTGACTACAGAGGCTTCTACGAAGCTTTGAAGGCAGTCTATGGACCCTCTCACCAAATGTTGAGTCCTTTGCGCAGCACTGACGGCCAGGCACTCCTCACAGACAAGATGTCCATATTGAACCGCTGGGCTGAACACTTTCAGACCCTCTTCAGCGCTGATCGCAGTGTTGATGACGCAGTGATCCAACAGATCCCACAGCAACCAGTGAAAGAAGAACTGGACGAAGCCCCAACCCTGGAAGAGGTAAACAAAACCATAGAACAATTGAAGAGTGGGAAGGCTGCAGGCGTCGACGGTATTCCACCAGAATTATGGAAAAACGGGGGCAAACACTGCACTGCAAGCTCCATGAATTTTTTGTTTGCTGCTGGGAGCAGGGAAAGCTACCACAAAACCTTCGTGATGCAATCATAATCACCCTTTACAAAAACAAAGGAGAAAAATCAGATTGCTCCAACTACAGGGGATAGCTCTTCTCTCCATCGCAGGCAAAATCCTTGCAAGTGTTCTCCTCAACAGACTAGTACCTGCTGTTGCAGAACACCACCTCCCTGAGAGCCAGTGCGGCTTCAGAGCTAACAGGGGTACCACTGACATGGTCTTCGTGCTCAGACAACTTCAAGAGAAGTGCCGCGAACAGAACAAGGGACTGTACATCACCTTCGTTGATTTAACCAAGGCATTTGACACTGTGAGCAGGAAGGGCCTGTGGCAGATCATGGAGCGTCTTGGCTGTCCCCCAAAGTTTCTCAACATGGTGATTCAGCTACATGAAGACCAGCGTGGCCAGGTCAGAAACAGCAACGACCTCTCAGAGCCTTTTCCAATCACAAATGGGGTGAAGCAGGGCTGCGTCCTTGCACCAACCCTCTTCACTATCTTCTTCAGCATGATGCTTCAGCGGGCCACAGAAGATCTTGATGACGAAGACGGAGTTTTCATACGCTACCACACAGATGGCAGCCTATTCAACCTGCGGCGTCTTCAGGCCCACACCAAAACCCTGGAGCAACAAATTCGAGAGCTACTTTTTGCTGATGATGCTGCCCTTGTAGCCCACACAGAAACCGCCCTGCAGCATGTAGCATCCTGTTTTGCAGAGGCAGCCCAGCCCTTTGGACTCAAAGTCAGCCTGAAGAAGACAGAGGTTCTCTACCAGCCCGCACCTCAGGTAGCGTACCACCCACCTCACATTACAATTGGTGAGACAGAACTGAAGACAGTCCAGCAGTTCACCTACCTGGGATGCACAATCTCCTCTGACGCAAAGATTGATAAAGATGTAGACAGTAGACTGGCAAAGGCAAACAGTGTTTTCGGCAGACTCTACCACCGTGTCTGGAAAAACAAACACCTGAAGAAAGACACCAAGCTCAGTGTCTACAGAGCCGTGGTATTGACCACCCTCTTGTACGGCTCTGAGTCATGGGTCACATACAGACACCACCTGCGAATTCTGGAACGCTTCCACCAACACTGTCTCCGCTCCATCCTCGACATCCACTGGAGCGACTTTACCATGACTGCTGAGGTGCTGGAGCAAGCAGGGATCACCAGCATTGAGGCCATGTTGCTGAAAACGCAGCTACGCTGGGCAGGGCATGTCTCTAGAATGGAGGACCATCGCCTACCGAAGATGGTTCTCTACAGTGAACTCTCCACCGGACACCGCTACAGAGGTGGACCAAAGAAGAGATTTATAGACTCTCTGAAGAAATCTCTGTCAGCCTGCCTCATAGACCATAACCAGTGGTCAGTACTTGCTGCTGACCGGCAGGCCTGGCGACACACTGTGCATCAATCGGTCTCTCCTTTGAGGACAATCGCAGAGCGGCCCTTGAGGAGAGGCGAATGAGGAGGAAAAACCGCGTCCCCCTACATCAGCCCCAGAATCGACTTTCCCCTGCAGCCGCTGCGGCCGGGTTTGTTTGTCACGCATTGGACTGAACAGCCACCAGCGAGCCTGCACCAGACGTGGACAGTGCCCTTAATCTTCGTTCGCGAAGCCAAACCATGATGATGATGATGATGAGGTCTTAGTTATACTGTGTGCCTACCTACCTGCGTGCATGCGTGTGTGCACGTGCGTGTGTGCGTGCGTGCGTGCGTGCGTGTGTGTTGTGTGTGTTTGTGTGTGTATGTGTATGTATGCATATGTGTGTATGAGTGTGTGTGTGTGGTGTGTGTGTGTTTGTGTTGTGTGTGTGTGCGTGTGTGTTTGTGAGTGTGCGTGTGTGTTTGTGTGTGTGTGTGTGTGCGATGTGTGTATGTTTGTGTTATGGTTTGTGTTTGTATGTGTGTGTGCGTGGGGTATGCGTATGTGTGTGTGTGTGTGTGTGTTGTGTGTGTGTGTGTGTGTGTGTGTGTGTGTGTGTGTGTGTGTGAGTGTGTGAGTGTGTGATGTGTGTGTGTAGCAAGTGTGTGTGTTTGGTTTGTGAGTATGGAGTAAGAGATATCACCGATGGAAACAATAGAATAATTACATCTTCATTTAAATCGGAATAAACGAAATCAAGGCAATAGAAAAACTGATATAAAAGCAAACATATAAGACAGAAAACATGACATCAAACAAAATTATGAACTTACAAATATTTGCATGACAGACTTGATAAACAAACATAAAATTGGGAGAGATGGGAGAAAGAGAGAGAGAGAGAGAGAGAGAGGAGAGAAGAGAGAGAGAGAAGAGAGAGAGAGAGAGAGAGAGAGAGAGAGAGAGAGAGAGAGAGAGGAGAGAGAGAGAGAGAGTCAACCTTCTTTCTCAGAGTTTTAAAAAATCGGAAATATAAAGTGATAGACTTATGTATGCGCTTTGGGGTTCATAGATACTGCTTCTTGATCTCCTGTGTTATCTGAGAGCAAATTTTGTTTAAATATTTTCTGAAATAGCCGCTTCTCGCGGTCCCTAATTTGTACAGTCAGTGATGTAAAACGATGGTAACAAAGATTTAAACCCCATTTCATAGTCCCAGAGCTGTCCAGCCCTCCCTATGGTAATTGCTCGACGCCAAGTCGCCGCTTCCGGCAGAACAGCAGCTGGCAGGCTGGAGGCTTGTCAAACACACTTCAAGTAGACGGCCCCTTCAGGCATCCTTAGTTAATTTTACTTTCCCGCCACAGCGCAATGCCTGTGCCGCCCTAGCAGGTTCGGCAATCAGGGCGGGCTAGTTTCGTTTCACTTATCATCTTTCCAACTTGGCTAGCTCCTACTGTGGTTGAACAAGAAGGTGTTATTCAATAAAAACAATACTTGTTGCCATCGAAACTTCAGATATGAAAAGCGAATACATGTGACAAAATAATTCTCACAGGCTAAAGGATACAGCATAAAAGGCACAAAGCCCACAGCGATGTGAAACTTTCTAAACGCCATTTTCTCGAAACTACGTCGAACCGCGATAGCCGCTTCAGGCAGGTAACCCTCGATCTGTTCCCACCGGCACACGATGGCCTACTCTTATGAAAAGCGGAATAGGATTTAACGTGTGCGCAAGATGTTCTGCGTGCGTTCGCACACGGGGCCTCGGTTTAAAGTCTCATCCGAAGGACTTGTGGGGAGAGTGGAGTCAGCACTGATGTTAACTCCAGGAGAAAAATTTCCTCGACCGGACTCGAACCCGGGTCTTCAAATTGCCAGCGCAATGTTCTGACCACTAGGCTATCCGTCCCCCAGAGAGAGAGGAGAGAGAGAGAGAGAGAGAGAGAGAGAGAGAGAGAGAGAGAGAGAGAGAGAGAGAGAGAAGAGAGAGAGAAGAGAGAGACAGACAGACAGACAGACAGACAGACAGACAGACAGACAGACAGACAGACAGACAGACAGAACAGACAAGACAGACAGACAGACAGACAGAGAGCATACATATATGCACATCATTCGCTCGTTCCCAGCACGACACGACAGCCATGTTCGTTCATAATCTTTTACATGGTGGAAAATAAAGACAAACGGCCCAGTTGCAAATGGGTGATTGTTACAGAGTTAAACACGGCCAAGTTTCATTCTCAACATAAGTTATTATTCTGAGCACAGCACTGTACGTAGCATGCAGACTGCATCAAAACAGCCATATGAATAAATAAATAAATAAATAGATCATTCAACTTGTGAACCCCAGAACCCCTGAACCCCCTTGCAACGAAACCCCCCTCCACAAATCACAGATGGTAACATGTTCAGGACAAAAAATGCATCTTTTCATTATTTTGACACAGAAGAGTTCTCCATGGTGAAAAAATATGGCAGCTATAACGATTTGGAATTGAATCCATGTCGTCGTTTTCGAACGTTATGTTCCATGCTGTGTTATGCCTTTTCCTGTGCCTCTAAAATAGGTTATCTTTTTAAAAATAAAGAATTTGACTTGACTTAGCAAATGACCAAGGATTTTTTTTTTTTGGATCGCTTTTTTTTGTTGTTCCTGATTTTTATTTTGATGGTTTTTCCCTTCCTCCCCATATATTCCCTCAAAATCTTTAAACTTCAGAATCTTCAGATTGGCTATTTCACAGAAAAAAGTTCCTGCACAAAGGCTATTTCACAAGAAATTTCTGCACAAAAAAGTGATACAATTTTTCTTTTGAAACTTTTTATGCTAATTACAGAGTTGAGCAGTAGTTAAAGACGGGCGAGACCCCTTTCTTTGGCCCAATTTAATTAACGAAAGTTGAGATAATTGAAATCAGAGACAGTGCAGGACAAAGGCACAAAACAATTATTCCAATCAAGAGATTCCATACTCTAGCTTAGCTAGCCAGCTACATCTCTCTAAGAGCTCATTTTCCAAAAAAAAAAAAAGAATAAATAATTGCAGCACAAAACAAAGTCCCGGCCAAGTGATTTGATCTATCACAAGCATGACGAAACCAGTGACACACAAGAAAGAAAGCAATCACGCTGGAACAACTTTCATTATCATCCTTATCATCATTATCAGCATCATCCATTGTTTCTCATGATACAAGCGAGAGCATAATAATATAGCAAAAATTTCAGCATGAAAAAATTACATTCACAGCTGAAGTAACTCTTCTCTATCACTCCAAAAAAAAAAGTTTTCGTGTAGAACAGTTGACAGGGAAGAAAGAAAAAAAAACCAACAAACAAAATTTGCAGAGTTTGGCTGGCGAGAATTGGAAGTCCTTCTTTCTT
Source organism: Stramonita haemastoma (assembly GCA_030674155.1). NCBI lineage: Eukaryota > Metazoa > Mollusca > Gastropoda > Neogastropoda > Muricidae > Stramonita > Stramonita haemastoma. The sequence continues at coordinate 6,033,322 of CM060336.1, forward strand.
TTGAAGGCAGGTAGGCAGGCAGGCTGGCAGAAAGAAAGGCCTTCGCTTGGCTTCGGCGGTTAGGACGTTAGTTAAGTGAAAGCAGGCAAAGCAGTAATGGCAGTTGTCTCCTGTCCCCAGGGTTGTTGTTCTGTATTATGCAGAAAGCGTTGTTTGTCATCCTCTGGACGCCGTTCACATCACTGCAACAATATTATTTATTTATTTATTCATTTATTTATTTATTTTTTTTATTTATTTATTCTTTTGTATCGAGGATAATGGAATAAGCACTCATTTGCTTTTTATTTTTATTTTTTACATCCAGTCCCGGTGTGTATGCAGTTATGTAAATGTCATATGTTCCCACAGGGTACACCGTGCACAAATCCAACATCACTCAGTAGGGCCTAGTCAAGACTACTAAATTTAGCACGCTCCATCCTTTTACCTAGTCCATGTGTGGTCAGCTCCTGCTATAAATAGCACCAACTAGCCCCACCATCTGGGCTGGGACGGGAGGAGATAATTATCATCATCATCATCATCATCATCATCATCATCATCATCATTCTTGTTTTCTTCTTCTTCTTCTTCTTCTTCTTCTTCTTCTTCTTCTTCTTCTTCTTCTTCTATATCGAGGATAATGGGATAAGCACTCTTGTGCTTTTTTTTTCTTTTTTACATCCAGTCTCCGTGTGTATGCAAATATGTAAATGTCCTCTGTTCCCACCGGCACACGATGGCCTACTCTTCCGAAAAGCGGAACAGGATTTAACGTGTGCGCAAGATGTTCTGCGTGCGTTCGCACACGGGGCCTCGGTTTAAAGTCTCATCCGAAGGACTTTGGGGGTAGAGCGGAGTCAGCAGGGATGTTAACTCCAGGAGAAAAATCTCCTCAACGGGCATCGAACCTGGGTCGTCAAATTGCCAAGCGCAATGTTCTGACCACTTGGCTATCCCGTCCAAAGTGGGGGGAAACTAACAGCTGTGAGTACTTTTTTTTTTGAATTGAACAAATCAATAACAACACCCCCCACCCTCCCTCCACCCAACCCACCCTACACCCCCCCCTACACACCCCTACATACCCCTACACACACGCACCCACCTCTACAGTTTTGAGAAGCTCTTGCACCCTGTGAGTACTTAAAATTTTTTTTTAACAAATCAATAACCTCCCACCCCCCACCCCCCTCCCTCCACCCTCCACCCAACCAACCCACCACACCACACCCACACCCAACCCACACCCCACCAACACACCCACACCCCCCCTCCCCACACACACCCAACCCACCACACACACCTCTACAGTTTTGAGAAGCTCTTGCACCCTGGCCTCATCCACGCTGTCCCCGATGGCTACGTGCAGAGTGCAGGACCAGAAAGAGGACCCTTCCTCTGACGTGGCGGTGACGCAATAGATGCCAGAGTCCGTGGACAGGGCGGCAGGAATCGTCAGACTGTACTGCTTGCCTTCGGCGCTGAACTTGAAGCGGTCTGTGTCGTCGATGCTACGTCCGTCCTTGCTCCAAGACACTGGGAAGAGAAGTGGTGATGGTTGGTGGTTGTGGTGATTGGTGGTTGGTGGTGATTGTTGGTGGTGGTGGTTGTGGTTGGTGGTGGTGGTTGGTGAGGGTGGTGGTGGTTGTAGTGATGGTGGTGGTGGTGATGGTGGTGGTGGTGGTTGGTGAGGGTGGTGGTGGTGGTTGGTGAGGGTGGTGGTGGTGGTGGTGGTGGTGGTGATGGTGATTGTGGTGGTGGTGGTGGTGAGGGTGGTGATGATGATGATAATGATGATGATAATAATAATAATAATAATAATAATAATAATAATAATAATAATAATAATAATAATAATAATGATGATGATGATGATGATAATAAAAAAAAAAAAATAATAATAAAATAAATAAATAAAACATGGAATCTACACAGCACAATATCTTGCAATAACAAATCAAAGCGCTTGCCATCGACCTATACAACATACACACGCAATCATTAACAATGGATAGTTTTAACAAATTTGAATGTACACAGAGAAGAAGACCATATTATTGTAGCTTAGTGGTCAGAGCTCTCGCTTTCCCCCCAGCCAATCTTACCGCTGGGACACTAATACAGTAATTTTTTCTGACCTAAGGAGTCTAATACAGCTTTCCTGACCTACATTTTCGAATCACAACTTTGGGACTCTAATACAATCAGTTTTACTGACCTAAATCGGAAACACTACGTTGGGACTCTAATACAATCAGTTTTTCTGACCCAAACTTTTCGGATCACTACGCTGGGACTGTAATACAATAATTTTTTTCTGACCCAAATTGGATCACTACACTGGGACTCTAATACAATCAATTTTTACTGACCTAAATCGGAACACTACGTTGGGACTCTAATACAATCAGTTTTTCTGACCCAAACTTTTCGGATCACTACGCTGGGACTGTAATACAATAATTTTTTTCTGACCCAATTGGATCACTACACTGGGACTCTAATACAATCAATTTTACTGACCTAAATCGGAACACTACGTTGGGACTCTAATACAATCAGTTTTTCTGACCCAAACTTTTCGGATCACTACGCTAGGACACTAATACATTAAATTTTTCTGACCTAAACCTGATCACCATCTGGGTCTCTAAAACAGCTTTCCTGACCTAATTTTTTCAGATCACTACGCTACGACTCTAATACAATCAGCTTTTCTGACCTAAATCGGATCATTATCATCTTTTCTGACCTAAAATTTTCGGATCACAACGCTGAGGACTCTAATACAATCAGCTTTTCTGACCTAAACTTTTCGGATCGCTATGCTGGGACTGTAATACAGCCCTATATCTTCTGACCTGTGAGGGCTGCAGGGCTGTCGAGGACACAGGAGAAGGTGACGGGGTTTCCCTCCTCAATGTTCTGAGACTGGGGCCAGCTGCTGAACACTGGGTCACTGGGCTCCTCGTCTGGAACTGTGCACACACACACATGCACACGCGCGTATGCACGCAACAACATGCACGCAATATGCACGCGCATGCACGCACACAGACACACAACACATACACAGGCATAATACACACACACACAGCATCACCACACACATCACCACACAACCACACAACACACACACACAGACACAACACACACGCACCAACACACAAGCACACACACAAGCCACTACATACATAAGGACACCATCACGCACACACGTGTGCATGTACACGCAACGCATGCACGCACGCACGCACACACACATGAGCATACAGACACGCACGCACGTGGCATGTGCACAAGCGCCCACACACGCGCGCGCACGCACGCACGCACGCACGCACACACATACACACAAGCGCACACACACACAAATACACACACCACATACATACACGGCATTAGATAATAATACCGATGTTTTTGTCTTGTTCCATGAAAGAAAATATTTAAACAAAAAGTCAATATTTCACTAACAAAAGCAAAACCAATCACATAGCCATCAATGTAAAAATCATATATTTTTTTCTGTTCCTTGGGTAGAGCTCGAGGTTCACAATTGGCGAGATTTTACATGTTATGTGACCGCATTTACACCTTTTAAGGTAGCTGTATTCCGGCTTCGGGTATGGTGTCAAAACACAAAACCTGTGTGCATGCGGTTTTTTAGTTTGTTTTTTTGTTGTTGTTGAAAATTCGCCATCCGTTCCTACCGGCACGCGATGGCCTCTCTCTTCAAAAGGTAGAACGGGTTTTTAAAGGGTGCACAAGATGTTCTGCGTGCATTCACACACAAGGCCTCGGTTTACAGTCACATCCGAAGAAGAAGAAGAAGAAGAAGAAGAAGAAGAGAAGAAGAAGAAGAAGAAGAAGAAGATGAAGAAGAAGAATACAAAGAATGCAGAGAAGAAGAATGCAAAGAAGAAGAAGAAGATGAATTGCGAAAAAGAATTGCGAAGAAGAAGAAGAATTGGGAAGAAGAATTGCGAAGAAGAAGAAGAATTGCGAAGAAGGATCGTGAAGAGAAGAGAGAAAGAAGAAGAAGAAGAGAAAGAAGAAGAAGAAGAGAAGAAGAAGAAGAAGAAGAAGAAGAGAAGAAGAAGAAGAAG
>CM060336.1:6042415-6057415 GCA_030674155.1 Stramonita haemastoma
TTTTTGTCACCGTCACTCACAAGCCCTTGCTTTTAGGGGTTTGTTTTTGGTCTTTTTGCTGCCTCATGTTCTACGAGCCTCAGATTCAGAGACAATCTTCTTTTATTGCACGATGATCAAGGATAATGTAACAATGCTGCAATGGAAGTGCATCTCTTTTTGAGACTACATGAAAGGCCTGCACTCTACGCTTACTACCATAAAGTATCCCGGCGTCAACCGGACCAAGAGATACACACACCTGCAGTGTTGGTCAGGTAATTTGAACAACACTCCTAAACTCGCACCCGTAAAGTGGATGAAGCTCGACTGTGTGGTCCCAGTCTTCCCAGTGGGCCCACAGCACACTCACTCTGGGTAGGAGCCGGCCGGATTCCGAAAAAAATCCCTATGACTTATGGGATTCAAACCCGCGACCTTCCGAAGTCCGAAACCCGAGGTGTTAGCCACTGCGCCATGGCGGCTGGTTTACTAGCCCTTGTTAATTAAGCACTGTGGGTGGCTAGATAACAAATGTACTCGGATAACCAATCACTGATGATTAACGTGTTCCATATATCTGCTTGTCCAGGGGATTTGTTTTCGTTCCCTCGTCAGCTAGAGTTCCAAGGTTCACAAAATAATGGTGAGATTTTGCGCATCCGACTGTTTTGCCCACCATGAAGGTAGCCGCATTCGACTTCAGGGATGTATGCTGGGTATGTTCGTGATTCAGCAACTCACCGAACACTGACATGAACGACGGGATCTTTAACGTGCATTATGTGATCATCTGAGAGTGTATCATGAACACGAAGAGAATTCATTAAGGAACTGGCAGGTCTGCTCTCGAAATTAACTTAGGAGATGGCAATTTTTTTTTCTCCAAACCCTTAATTCATCAGGCCCGATGCTAAGATTCGAACCCACGAATTTATGAACCCTTGGGATTGAAGTCGTACGGTCTTAACCACTCGGCTATAGCGTCCATGGATCGGGGGATATGTTGCCAGAAACTCTCATCCAAAAGATGGTCGACATAGCAGACAGCATTGTAAACTGCTAACGTGACAAATTAATAAAAAATAAAGTATCTTTTGAAGCCAGAGGCCGATAGTGTTGTTGTTGTTGACTGCCAGCATCTGCTATCATGCTTGTTGTGCCAATGTCATCAGCTTAAATTAACATACACTGTGACAAACATCCGTTCACAGAGAGTTATGCCAGTGTGTGTGTGTGTGTGTGTGTGTGTGTGTGTGTGTGTGTGTGTGTGTGTGTGTGTGTGTGTGTGTGTGTGTGTGTGTGTTTAAGTGTGTGGTGGTGTGTGTGTGTGTGATGTGTGTGTGTGTGTATGTGTGTCTTTTCATAGTGTGAAAACTGACTATTGACAAACACACTATTCAAACATGACGATAAAACAATGTCTCAGAAAATTTTTTTAAAAGTATGAAATTTGTCAGATTCCCCAATGTTGATAACATAGGTAGGAACTGCAGTTCATTTAATCTTTCTGTGTATGACCGCTATATCTATTCAATGATAACCATGTTCATTATTGTTCAAGGAACAGAATGAATGCGTGTTACATAAAGAAATATTTATCATACCCCTATATAAACCAATAATTTATGTCAATCTCAGTTCTAATAGAAAATATGATCATGACATTGAACAAGTGGTGTTACGATCAACAATGAATATGCAAAACTGTGCTATTTGGAAACTTCCTACAAACAAACAAACAAACAAACAAACAACAAACAAACAAACATCTAACCTTTTCTCGCAGGGTAACACAATATGTATATCATTTCAGTTGATACATTTGTCACAGCAGATGGGTTATTACCATGCTTTGTTTGTTTCTAGCAGGCAGTCCCAAAATGCTTCAAACTTTTTAGTAGCTCAAGTTATTTTTTTAATTGTATTTGAATAACAATTATGTTTTAATTCAAACAGTGATCAAATACAGCGTACTTTTATAGACACTTCTTCAGGCAATTAAACAGCTTGATAAATAATCTGTCTTAGTTGTGAAAGCTGCTTATGAAATGAAATCAAGAGTACATTTAATAACTGAATCAAATAAATTCAAAATGTAACAGATTTATCTGCATTGTTCATCAATGCTGTGAGACAAGAACAAAATAGTTTTTAGTGAGCAAAGCATGTTAGAAATGTTGTTTGCAGTTAGAGGGAAAAAGCCACACCCAAAAACCAAAAACAAGCTTGTGCAGATTAGTGTGCATTCCAACAACAACAAAATCGACCACAGGAAACCAAAAAATGCACACCAAAACCAAAACTAAGCATGAACAGTCTACGCCTTTGCAAGTCTGATACATTTTCACCATCTTATAATCCAAAGATTTTCCCCCCACTAAACAAGTCTTATAAACTGGAGAAGATAGAAATCGCTCTCAGCAAGCTAAAACACTTTGGTGATAGGAAACACAATCCCAAATCATCAAAAGTCTGGCAAAAATCAAGGATAGAAAATACAAGGAAATAGAACCCCACCACAAGTGGTGAATGGTGATCATACAAGTAAAGGTTCACGCGGAAATCCACAAAGTAAGAACACTGCAGAGAAGACACACGAGCCAAGACAGAAGCCGGAAGGAATGAAATCTTTCAAAATTCAGGAGAAAGCTCACAGACAAAGGCAGCGCAAGATGGTATATAAAAAAAACCCTCCACGACAGGAATCGAAATAGTGGACATACAAAATTGGAACACCCGAAAGGCAAACCACACCTGAAGAAAATTTAATGCAGAGAAACATGAACAACCCCCCAGCATGGTAGTCATCAGAACAGGTCAAATCACTCACAAAACAGAAAGTAGCAAGACAAACCCACAGTAACGTTGAAGAACAGTGAAAAGAAATCAAAGATCTTTGAAAATCCAACATAAACATGGGAGAGACTGATTATTCCAAACTTGGGGGAAGGAAGGAAGGAAGGAGGAGGGGGGGGGGGGGGGAGGTTGAGAAAGAAAATCCACGAGTGAAGTAACGCCATTAAATTGCAGCAAAAAAGACACTCAAAGATGCAGTACAGGCTCCAGAAAACAGGTTTTGGAAAAAAAAAACAGGGTCACAAACCTAGTTTCAAAAAATTCGTGGGGAGTTGGAAGGAGGTTGAAGAGAAGAAGGGGGGGGGGGGGGGAAGAATGAAGGAACAAAGGGCAAGAAAGAGAGCAGCCAGACAGACAGACGGGAAATTCAAGACAGGATACCCGTGGACAGGCCAGGTGCCAGCATCACCTTTTTTTTCAGATGGCAGAGGTAGAACAAAAATGGCTGCTCCCAGCTTCCTACATAGCTTGGTTCTTGGTTTTTCTTTTGTATGGCAGCCCAGCTATGTCAAAGTGCAGTAAGATCCAGCAGCATCAGTCAAGTGGCGAAAAAAGAATTTGCCTTGTAGGTTTTTTTTTTTGGTTTTTTTTAAATAATTTTCTCTCTAAAAGTCCAAATCCTTTGCAGTGAGTGTAAACGCAGACGATTCTTGGACACGGTTTCATATGGTGGAATTTGTGGTAGAACTGTTTTACTCTATTATTATTATTATTATCATTTTTATTTTGAAGATTTTTTCACAGGCAAGATATATTATACAAATATATAATACACACATATAAAATCATATATACATATAGTATTTAAAAAGGGTAAAGGTGTCCCATAACCTATGTGGTCGTAGGGCAACGAAGATTCAGAGACCTCAGCTTCTCTAAGGGCCAGCATGTTGAGGACGGCGCCCATCTCCTCTCCCTCGCTGCTTTACCTTCCCTGACCCTAAAGAGGGCAGGTACCCATTTACAGATGGGTGGAATAATGTATGTTTGAGCGTGTGAGTGTGTGTGTGTGGTGTGTGTGTGTGTGTGGTGTGTGTGTGTGTGTGTGCGCGCGCGCACACGCACGTGCGTGTATTTGTGTGTGTATGTGTGTGTGAACAAAAAATAAGAAAGATCTTGTGTGTGTGTGTGGTGCGTGCGTGGTTGTGTGTGTGTGTGTGTGTGTGTGTGGTGCGTGCGTGCGTGCGTGCGTGCGTGCGTGTGTGTGTGTGTGTGTGTGTGCATTTGTTGCTTGTGTGTGTGTTTTTTCCGTGTGTGCATGCGTGCGTGCGTGTGTGTGTACATGTGTACAGAAAATGAGAGAGAGAGATAGATAGAAAGAGAGAGATACAGACAGACAGACAGACAGACAGACAGAGACAGAGAGAGAGACAGTGACATAAGACAGAGACAGAGAAGATAACGGATATGACAAGAAATGTGTGCCTCTCTAAGTACAAAACCAACACCACACACACATACACACACAAATCTTTCTCAAGACCATCACAGAATTTTTGTTTATTCAGTCTCCTTAATTTCACAGCCTCAAAGCAATGGCAGGCCAAGATTATTGTACTCCAGACTCCAAATGGAAGCAGACTACAAGCCAAGAACAAGAACACCGTCCATCTCCCTTCCCCCCCTCCCCCCCCCAAAAAAAAAAGGTATGGGCTATATTCCGCTTAAACACAAACTCTCTCCAACCTTTTCTTAACTATATATAGCAATTTACTCCACTTCTCCCCCAAAAAACTCTCTCCAACCTTTTCTTAACTATATAATATAGCAATTTACCCCACTTCTCCCCCCACAAAAAAAAATCAGATTGTTTACATCCTTCAATCAAGGGAGGTTTGGGGTGGCGCTGCTCTTGTGGCGATATGACGCGCTCTCTCAGGAGAGAGCAGCCCTAATTTCAAGCAGGAAAATCTACCGTGATTTACGGGATATATACCACAAACGATCTCTTCAACATCCTGAATTGTCTACAATGCACCATATACTGAAAGCAAAATAGCGGATTTCTATTATAGGGTAAAGGCATATACAGGCAAACATACGCCATATTTTTGCAAATCTTTAAACGTTTAAAATTTCTTCTTTTTTTTTGCCTGAAGAAAATGATTCAAGCATCAACAACAACAAAAATCATCCTCTTTTTACACCGTGTTTGGTGTTAATGTCCCTTCCTTTTGTGGATGAAAATATTGCTGAAATTTCTTTGTTCTCTCTCAGCAAGATTTGCCTTTTATATGAATTTTGTTCTTTGAAAAATACGTATATAGTAGGCAAACCTCTGCCCACTTGGAGTAAAAACTATGGCAATTTGAATTAACGATGAGCCAGGTTCAAGTTTTGCTTACATGTTAACAAAAAAAGCCCACAAAAAACAGATGACTGCTTTGAAGTTCACTGCAAACTCTTCAATGATTCCGTCTCTCAAAAAAGCAATAAACAGTGTAAAAGAAAATGGTATCAAAAGTGTTATGTGCTCGAAAACTAAAACAGAAAGAATATGTGCACTTAGAACAACATGTCTTCAAAGAAAAGAGTGAATGCAAATCAAAACAAACGAAAGACGTTACAAAATAAAAACAAAGTGAAATATCAAGAAAAAAACAAAACAGAGAAAGTTTAATCAAAACTTTACATCGCAGTCACGACCAGTTCAGTTAAAAAAAAAATCACACCATATACAAATCCAAACTTCATTGTCTGATCAATGGACAATCGTGACATAGAAATGTCTGACACAAACTGTCCCCCAAAATACAGGGATACAACTGCAACGCTTTTTTTGACCAAAGAAAAAAAAAACTGAAAAAAGCTATACTTCAACAGCAAGAGAGAGAGAGACAAAACTCAGCAGCCAAAAAAAAAAAAAAAGGCTAACAAGAAAAAAAAACTCACATAAACATGCACAAGAACACTACCACCACCACCACAAAAAAAATCTATCCACAGAAGACGGAACATGTCGAAACACAATCAGATGTAGAAGAAGTAGAAGAAGAAGAAGAAGAAGAAAACAATCAGAGGGTAAAGCCTGTACAGGACTTTCCCCCACACTCCAGCGTCGTCAAGAGTTTAGAATCTACGCAGTCGCTTGTAGGGGGAAGAGTAGTAGGGACTAGGGCTACTAGAGGCGAATCTGCTATTTCTAATACTGCTGCTACTGTAACCTGTGGAGGCTGCAACAGAGCAGAAACACAGACACTCACTGCTAGTTGGTGTCACCGGCAGGCACACTCAGGCCTATGTCACACTGGAATCCAGTTGAGTTTCTCTCCAAAATGCCATTTTTCTTGGTCATCCAAAGTCAGTCTTGAGTGTTTAGTTTTTTTTATCAATCAGTGTTTGTTTTTTGTTTGTTTGCGTTTTTAAACTGCAAATTGATCGAGAGCCTGAGTGGTGTTTTCATAATTTTTTTTGTTTTTTTGCTTTAAACTGCAATGAATCGAGCAGACACAAGTGTGTTTTCATAATTTTTTTGGTTTGTTTGTTGTTTGTTTGCTTTAAACTGCAAGACAGAGCGATTGTTTTTTTCTCGTAAGTGTTGTTTTGTTTGTTTGCTTTAAACTGCAAGGCAAGCCGAGTGTGTTTTAAAAATTTTTGGTTTGTTTGCTGTTTGCTTGCTTTAAACTGCAAGATTGAGTCGGGTGTGTTTTTCATAATTTTGGTGTTTTTGTTTGTTTGCTAGCTTTAAACTGCAAGATCGAACCGAGTGTGTTTTCATAAGTTTTGTTTTGTTTGTTTGCTTCAAACCGCAAGATCTAGCCCCTTTTTTTCATAGTGTTTTTTTTGTTTACTTTAAACTGCAAGGTCGAGGGAGTGTGCTTTCATCATTTTTCTAAACTGTAAGATTCAGCTCAGCGTGCTTTCATAATGTTGTTTGTTTGTTTGCTATTTGTTTGCTTTAGGCTGCAAGATCGAGATGGGTATGTTTTCATATGATTGATTGTTTGCTTGCTTTAAACTTAATGATAGAGCTGAGTACTTTTTCATAATTTTTGTTTCTTTCTTGTTTGTTTTAAACTGCAAACTCGAGCCAAGTGTGCTTTCATTATTTTTGTTGTCTGTTTTAAACTGTAAGATCGAAACAAGTAAGTTTTCATGATTCTTAATTTTGTTTGTTGTTTGCTTTAATCTGCAAGACCGAGCCATTTTCATAATTTTTGCTTTTCGGTTTGTTTGCTTTAAACTGCAAGATCAAGCTGAGTGTGTTTTCATATTATTTCTTAACTGTAAGACCCAGCTCAGTGTACTTTGATAATGTTTGTTTGTTTGTTATTTGTTTGCTTTAGGCTGCAAGATCAAGTTGGATATGTTGTCATAATTTTGGTTTGTTTGTTTGCTTTAAACTTAACATAGAGTTGAGGACTTTTTCATAACTTTTGTGTGTTTCTTGCTTACTTGTTTGAAACTTCAAGGTCAATCCAAGTACAGTGTGTTTTTTGCAATTTTTGTTTGGTTTGCTGTAAACTGCAAAATTAAGCCCAATTTTTTTTTTCATGATTTTTGTTGTTTGTTTGTTTTAAACTGTAAGATCATCGGGCCGAGTGTGTTTTCATAACTTTTGTTTTGTTTATTGTTTGTTTGTTTATAAAATGCAAGACGGAGTCGTGTGTTTTTCCATGATTTTGTTTGTTTGATTTTGAATACAAGATAATGCTGCGTGCCTTTTCATGATTTTTGTTTCTCGTTTGTTTGCTTTAAACAGCAAGATAGAGTGGAGTGTTACCATACTTTCTGTTTGGTTTTTGTTTGCTTGAAACTTCTATGTCATACCAAAAGAAATGGCAATAAAAAAAATCAATACAGACAGAAAACCCACAACATATAATTATCTAACTTCTGGTGTTTTTTTTTTTGATTAAGTGTGGGATGTTTTCTGTTCCTGGGCTACAGCTATGAAGTTTACCAATGGTGAGATTTTTTTGGCATAGGCAATTGGGTGTTGAAAACCATTTGCTTAGTTTTGAGTGTCAGTAGCTGGTTGTTGTCTTGTATCTCATCCAATTTTTGTGTCTTGTTTGTTTATTTGGTTTTGAAAGATTGATGACGACTTTCTTCTCAGTTTCATATTCTGAAGCAAGGTGGGTTTTGGGGGGTTTGGTGGTGTGTGTGTGTGTGTGTGTGTGTGTGTGTGTGGTGTGTGTGTGTGTGTGTGTGTGTGTTGAGTGTGTGTGTGTGTGTGTGTGTGTGTTAGTGTGTGTGTGGTGTTTGTGTGTGTCTGTGTGTTTTCTGTTTACATGTGTTTAGCAAAACGGCCATGGTTATACGACACAGTATTGATTATTTCCCCCTCCCAAACCCACAATTTTTGGAACACATCTCGACAAGTAAAACATGTGTAAAGCAGAAAACAGACCCGAAAAAGTTGACAACGTGTTTCAGTAAACAATTACATCTTACAGAAAAAAAATCTCAGACAAAAAGCATTGAGTGTTTCAGAAAACTGTTTGGATTCCAAAACTTTGTTTTGATCGGACATTCCAGTGTGACAGAGGCCTGAAGCTCAATACTCACAACAATACACAGCGTAAATTAGTGCTAGTTACAGGTGCAGTTACATAACCATGTAACAGCTGCATGAAACTAAACAATGAACATACACAAGAACCAGCATCACAGTTTAATTAAGCTCACTGCAGATGGGGCGTCAGACTTGTCAGGTAAGATCCAAAAGACTGTGTCCAAAAGAATGCCCCCCCCCCCTCACCCCTTCTTCCCCCTCCCTTTGTAAGGAGGCCTGAGGCCTCTCATTAGAAATAGCATTCCACCTTTTGGAAATATAGTGCTAGGAATTTCAGCTTTTCTATGATTGTTTTTGTTTCTGTCTCGTCCCTTTTCTTCCTGTCACCTCCTTCTTATCTATTTTCTGCCACCTGTGTCTATTCTCCTGCCTAAGTTTTCGCCAGAAAGATTTTAAAGATACCAATTCTCCTTCACGCTGAAGTTAGATGAGCTAGGCCTGACTTGCCAGGCGTTTAACGGCAGCGTAATGAACGTATTTTTGCTCTTATGACAGACAGCAATAGTTGCTGTCTCAGCGTTCAATGAAGACGAACTTCTTGGATATTCACAGAATATCTTGAAAATCTATCTTCTCACTTTTTTGCTGCCTAACTGCATTTTAATGTATCACTTACATATTTTCTGTTTTTTTTAAAATAAGATTTGTTTACTTGTCAGTGACTTTTTCTGCCTTTCTATGTTTCTTTTTTTTCTTTATCACATTTTAATAAATTCTTTGCCCATTCTACTTCTGATATATATATATATGTATGTATGTATATATATATATATATATATATATATATATATATATATATATATATATATATATGTATGTGTGTGTGTGTGTGTGTGTGTTGTGTGTGTGTGTGTTGTGTGTGTGTTCTTTGCTGATTTCAGTGTGGCTGGTTGACAGTCAGAACAGTTGAACATGCCAAAAAGCATCAATAAATGATTGACACTTAGCAAAACTAGCAACAAGCGTAGGCTTACAGCTAGGACGAACACTATATCTAATCTGCGGCAGATGAGAACTGACAGGCAGATTAAAAAAAAAAGATGCCTACTCAGAAGAAAATACTCTTTTTTCCTAAAAATGAAACACTTTCATGATGCTAACCAGTGAGCTAGACCCCCCCCCCCACCACCAAAGAAAGGAAAGCCAGAAAAAACAAAATCAAACAAACAAAAAGCCCAGGAATCAATGTTGGTTACAAATCAGCAACTTGACGCCCCATCTGTTGTTCGCTTAAAAGCAAAGAAACATGCAGTGCTACCACTTGTGCAGAATTTCTTCTATATGATTGGGTGTTAGCGTCTATCAGTCCGTAACAACAGCCAATCATATAAGACTTGTCATCTAACACCGATATGTGCTGTGGATGTTAGTATTTCTACCCAATACTGTGTAGCTAAGAAAACTATCCAACATGAAAATGACAACTTTCCTTCCTTTTTTGGTGATAATAATGCATAAACATTCCGTGACTCATTATTGCAAAGACTGTAAGGATAGGAGTCTTGTAACCGTACACCCCTCTCGAAAACCCCCACCCCCACCCCCCCAAAAAAAACAACAAAAAAAGAAAAATCCAAACCCAAGCAAATTATTCGCTTAGATTTAAATCAAAGTGAAAGAAACATGGAAGATTACTTCCATGTCCAAGGGAGACTATTTCCATGTCCAAGGGAGACTATTTCCATGTTCAAGGGAGACTATTTTTAAGCCCAATTTCCCAAGAGCAATCACAACTCCCACTTAAAAAAAAATTACTGCACCGAAATGCGTTGTAGATAGCTCAGTTTTGTTTTTGTTTGTTTATTTCCTCATCAAATCTTTGCCATAGTGAGTCACAGTTAAACACACTGAGTGCCACAACACAGTCATCTTAACATGGTCATGCACATTCTTCAACATGATGATTGGTTATTATAGTGTGCTTGCACAACAAATACTAAGTGACCTGATTTTTTTTTGGGTCAATATGACAGTTATCATTAGCATCATTAACACCTTTTGTATCTATTTTTATCATACTTTATTATATTATATTATTTGAGATGATGTTATGTTATAACGTAATATTATTAGATTAGATTAGGTTAGATTAGATCATATTCTATTTTATTACATCATAGTACATTATATTATATCATATTATTTTATTATATTATATTTTTTAACTTATCTTTTTTTCTATTATTTTCTATCATATAATGTTATGTTGTGTTGTAATATACTATATTACATTATATCATAGTTTGTTATGATGTATTGCATTGTATCTTATCGTATGGTATGACACTATATTACCTTGTAACATATTGTAACATATCATAGTGTATTATGTTGTAATGTATTCTACTCTACTCTATTCTTTTCTACTTTATATCATACCACAAGTCACTAGTTTACTTGGTGTGTGTGTGTGTGTGTGTGTGTGTGTGTGTGTGTGTGTGTGTGTGTGTGTGTGTGTGTGTGTGTGTGTGTGTGTGTGTGTGTGTGTGTGAATGAAGAGAGAGAGAGAGAGAGAGAGAGAGAGAGATGAGAGTTGTGTGTGTGTGTGTGTGTGGTGTGTGTGTGTGTGGTGTGTGGTGTTGTACGTACGTGTGTGTGTACGTGTGCGCACGCAGAAGCATGCATGTATGTTTGTGTGTGTGAAAAAGCCTATTCATAAATACACTAGTGTTTAACTGTCTAAAAACATTTAAAGCTCCCATGCCCATAGACACTTGTGGAATGCTTTGCAACACACACCAAAGTTCAAAGTGATATCTACTTTGATTTTTTTTGACAGACAGAGGAAATACGAGGCAAAATGAAAGGGGAAAAGAAAATCAATCAGCGCAAAAAATACTAAAAAAAAAAGACAAACGGGTAGAATACAAAGAAAAGAAACATAAATAGTAAAATTTGAACCCCCCCCCCCCACCAAAACAAAACCAAAACAAATGACATAAAAGGCAAACACAATTACTTGTTTTTAAACTGAAAAACATAACAGCAAATTTGATTAAACAACAAAACAAACAAAGAAAGAAAAAAGTTCATAACATAAGAAGGAATACTTTAGAAAGAAAAAAAATCCAAATAAAGTATATAATTATTATCATCAATCAAAAAGAAAAGTAAGAAAACAACAACAGACTGACAATATTAATGAAAAAACACATAAATAATACAAACATAAAACAGACAACCAAGAAAAATAGAAAAAAAACAACAACTCATGAGTAATAAAAACACAAACAAAACCAAAACCACCACCAACAGGAAAAAAGAGACAAAAGGCAACTCACCCACACTCAACCCACCCCCCTACAACACCCCACCCCCACCCCCAACACCACACGCACACACACACACACACACACCAGACACACCCCCACACCACCCCACCCCATAACTCACGATCCAGTTTTGTAAAAACTACCTCAAGAGTTAGGAGCTTAAATATATAAGCTGTAGTAACATTAATACCATTCTCCCCTTTCCCTGCAGTATCGTTTATCTGCTTACGAGGTATACATAGCGAACAAACAACATTTGATCAAACCAAACAAGACACAACAACACAGATACAACACGAACGCCGCACCACACCAGTCACAAAGCATGCTCCACCACAACCACAACCGCCACTCACTTTTTCTGTCTGAGCGCGAGGAGGAAGAGGAATAATCCTCCGTGCGGTCAGAGCGGCGAGAAGTCCTGGAGGAGGAATAAGAGGAGGATTCGTAGCTGGACGATTCCTCAATCTTCGTTCCCGAGGTCGTTCGACGAACCATGCGAGACACCTTGGACGACGACGACACGTTGCTGTCTTTGGGCTTGAACAGGGCGCGTTCTGGGGGCATACAAGGTCGTGCTATTAGGGCGCGTTCTGGGCGTACAATGTGATGTTTTTAGGGCGCGTTCTGGGCGCACAATGTGATGTGATTAGGGCGACTTCTGGGCGCACAATGTGATGTATATAGGGTGCGTTCTGGGCGCACAATGTGATGTGATATGGGCGCGTTCTGGGCGCACAATGTGATGTGATTAGGGCGAGTTCTGGGCGCACAATGTGATGTGGATGCAGAGCGCGTTCTGGGCGCACAATGTGATGGGATTAGCGCGTGTTCCGGGCGCATAATGTGATGTCATGTGCGTGTACAGCGCATTCTAGGCGCACAATGTGATATAATATGGGCGTGTTCTGGGGTACACAACGTAGTGTAACATGGGCCCTATATGGGGCGTGTTTTAGGCGCACAATTTGATGTAATGTGGGGCGCACTCAGGGCACACAATGTTATGTTATGTGGGGCGCGTTCTAGGCGCACAATGTGATGCAATATAGGCACATTCTGAGAACACAATGTCATGTAATGTAGGTGTGTTTTAGACACACAATGTGATGCAACCCTCACCCCCTCCCACCCTCAACCCCTCCCTCATCCCCTCCCACCCCCACCCCACCCCACCTCAACCCAACCTCCACCCTAACCTCTCACCTTCACACCATCAACCTCACCTCATCCCTCACCCTCCACCCCTCACCCTCCCCCATCCCCTCCCCCCCCACCCTCCCCCCTCCCCCCCACCATCCCACCCTCCCTCACCCCTCTCCTCCCCCACCCTAACCATCCCCTCACCCCCCCTCACCCCCTCCCACCCCAGCCTCCACCCACCCCAACCTCCCCCCACCCTCACCCCTCACCCTCCCCCACCCCCCCTCCCAACCTCACTCCCTCCCACTCTCCCACCCCTCCCCCCCACCCTCACCCTCAACCCCCCACCACCCTCACCCCCACCCTTACCACCCACACCCCCACCCTCCCACCCACCACCCTCACCCTCCACCCCCCACCTTCCTCCCTCTCCCTAATCTCTCACCTTCCACAGTGACCATACAACTGGTCTCCTTCTCTCCCAGGGAGTTGACGGCGTGACAGACGTAGGTGCCGGTGTCTGTCGCCTTGGCGTAGGCAATCTCCATGGTGCAGACGCCGTGGGCGAAGGTGATGTTGTAGTGGTCGTCGTTCATGATGTCCCGACCGTCCCGCGTCCACGTCACCTGATCGAGTTTTTTGGGTCGGTGTGGGAAGGGTGGTGGGGGGGGTTGGGTGGGGGGGGGAAGGGGATGGTGGTGGTGGGGGGTGGGGTGGGTGTGGGGGTTGGGGTTGGTGTGGGTGGGGGTGCAGGGGGGGGGGGGTAGTAAAAATTTAATTTGAGTCCGTGTGCTTTGAGGGAGAATTTTTTTTAGTATAGAACAAACCCCTACAAATAGACGAAGCGAACGAATAAATAATAAACTCACCCCAAAAAAACCCTTCCAAAAAATCTGATAACAAAAACTGTAATAGTAACTACCTATATAAACCTACTCCTTCCCCCCCCCCCCCCCTCCAACCAAGAAAAAAAACCCAGAAACAAAAACAGCAACAACCACCACCAAATTAATCAAAAACCAGACAAAAGCAAAAGCATGAACACAACAACAACAAAATCCACAAACAAAACCTATGCGTCACATTCCCCTCCTCCTACCCAAACTAACAAAAAATCTCTCCACCACTCCCAGCCCCCCTCCCTGGAACAAAAACCACCACCACCACCACCACCACCAACAACAACACCAACAACACCAACAACACCAACAACACCACCAAAACAACTAATTTCAAGACAGCAACTCCATCTTCGCAATAACTGCATCTGTTTTCTTTTTCTTTTCTTTTTTTAAAGATGCAGACCAACTCCAATTTCCTAATAAAACTAAACACAACAAACAAAACAAAACAAAAAACCCTAACGAAAACAACACACCAACTTTTTTTTTTACCACAACACAATCCACCCTACCCAGACCACCACAAACTAACACGCAGACCTGAGAAAGGCACTACTAAGGATGGCAAGCACCAGCAAAAGGGCACGCAAATATTCTCTTCTTTCTTTTTTCTTTACCTTGGGCACAGGATGGGCATCGACGTTGCAGATGAGCTTTGAACTCAGTGCCCGCCTGGATGAAGCGAGGCCGAGACCAAAGCCGAAGGAGGGCACACAGTCCTCCACTGGCTTCTCAATGGGAGGCAGGTCATCATAGATTCGCTTCCTGCCACAGGGACAGGGGGAAAGAAAGAAAGACTGAATGAATGATGGGTGGTGAATGGGTGGATGGGGTGGGTGGGTGGAGTGGTGGGTGGGTGGGTGGGTGGTGGTGGATGGATGGATGAGTGAATGAAAGAAAGAATAAATGAAAGAAAGAAAGAAAAAGGATGACTGACTGACTGACTGAATAAATTAATTAATCAATTAATCAATGGATGAATGGATGGGTGAGTGAATAGGTGAATAGATAATGGGTGGGTGGGTGGATAGATGGATGGTGGGTGGTAGACAGATGGATGGATGGATGGATGAATGGATGGATGGATGGGGAATGAATGAATGAAACAAAGAATGAATAAAACAAAAAAGAAAGAGACTGACTGACTGACTGAATTAATGGATGGTGGATGGATAGTGGATGGGTGATGGATGGATGATGGATGGATGGATGGTGGATGTGGATGGATGGATGGATGGATGGATGGATGAATGAAAGAAGGAAAAGTGGAATGAATGAATCAATTACTGGATGGACGGATGGATGGATGGATGGATGGTTGAATAAA
>CM060336.1:6062415-6069915 GCA_030674155.1 Stramonita haemastoma
GATGGTGTCTAATCACGACACGTGTGTGCATGCTGGTTTTTTTAAATTTTATTTTATTTTTTAAATAATTTTGTCATCCGCTCCTACCGGCACACGATGGCCTGCTCTTCCGAAAGGCGGAACGGGGTTTTAACGTGTGCGCAAGATGCAACATGCTGGCCCCTAGAGAAGCTGAGGTTTCTGATGCCTCGCTCCCCTACGACCGCCTAGGTTATGGGACACCTTTACCTTTACAATACAAAACAATACAATACAATACAATTAGTGAAGCTGACAACTGCAGCTGGGTAAAAAAAAATGGATACTGACCTTCATCCAAGGGTGTTCCAGAGCTTCGTGCACAGTCATTCTCTTCCTGAAACACAGAAACACGATTCATCATTGGTGATCCAGCCCGCTCTATTCTATTCCCATCCTACCCCAACCCCCACCCCACCCCATCTCCGCCCCCACCCCGCCCCACCCCACCCCACCCCCCACTCCCACCCCAACCCCACTCCACCCCCAACTCACCCCATCCAAAACCTCCACTTCCACCCCATCCCACCCCAACCCCCATCCCATTCCATCCAACCCCCACCCCAACTCCCACCCCAACTCCCACCCCACCCCAACCCCCAACTCCAACCCCCACCCCAACCTCCAACCCCCCCCCCAACCTCCACCCCCCCCCAACCTCACCCCAACCCCCCCCCCCCTACCCCGCCCCCCCCCCAACCCCCTACGTACTGTGGCTGTTTCTGCAGCAGGGACTTGATGAAGTCTTTGCCCTCCTGGGACACTCACCCCATCCCCCCCCAACCCCACCCCCACCCTCACCCCACCCCACTCCCCCCCACCCCCACCCCCCCACCCCCCACCCCAACCCTCAACCCCCTACGTACTGTGGCTGTTTCAGCAGCAGGGACTTGATGAAGTCTTTGCCCTCCTGGGACACCCCGGAGAAGGCCTCAGAGTCGAACTCCCAGTCACACCGCTTCACGTTCTGCAACGTCTCCATGTCGTCCTCTCCCGCGAAGGGAGACAACCCGCTCAGCCTGCAAGGGAGACAACTCTCGACACTGACTATTGAACTGATTTTTAACGCACGTGTAGTATTATTATCATCATGGGTTACATAAACTCTTACATGAGACTTACACTTACACATCATACACAATACCACACACAACACCACATAACACATCCTGCTTCATGGACATACACATACACATCATACATAATATCACACACAACACCATATAACACCACACATCATAATATCACACACAACCCACATAACACCACATATCTTATCAATATCACACACAATCCACTTAACACCACACATCATACCTAAGATCACACACAAACCACATAACACCACACACCATATTAATATCACACACAACCCACATAACACCACACATCATACATATGACCACACACAACCCACATAACACCCCACATCATAAGATCACACATAACACCACACATCATACCTAATATCACACACAACACCACATAACACATCCTGACTTCAGGGACATACACATACGTATCATACACAATATCACACACCACACCACACCACACCACACAACTCACAGCACATAAACCAGGACTCCCACAGCCCACATAACACCACACATCATATACATCATCACACATAACCCACATAACACCACACATCATACACAACACCCCCCCCCCACACACACACACAACACACCACACATAACCACACCACACCAACTCACAGCACGTAAGCCAGCACTCCCACAGCCCACACAACACCACACACAACACCCCACACACCACCCCACATAACACCACACACCATACACAATACCACATGCACCACCACACATAACCACACCACAACACAACTCACAGCACGTAAGCCAGCACTCCCACAGCCCACACAACACCACACACAACACCCCACACACCACCCCACATAACACCACACACCATACACAATACCACATGCACCACCACACATAACCACACCACAACACAACTCACAGCACGTAAGCCAGCACTCCCACAGCCCACATAACACCACACACAACACCCCACACAACACACACCACACAACACCACCACACCACACAACACACCACCACACATAACCACACCACAAACAACTCACAGCACGTAAGCCAGGACGCCCACAGCCCACATAACACCACACACAACACCCCACACAACACACCACACACAACACCCCCCACACCACACAACACACCACCACACATAACCACACCACAACAACTCACAGCACGTAAGCCAGGACTCCCACAGCCCACATGTCGGTGTAGTAACCCACAGGGTCCCTCTCCACGATTTCGGGGGCGGCGAATTCGGCAGTGGCGGTGGTGACCTTGATGACCTCGTCAGGGTTCAGCTTGGAGGCCAGGCCAAAGTCGATCAGCTTCACGTTCGTCGACTTCTTCGTCTCACACATGATGTTCTCCGGCTGTGAGGGAATACAATGACAAAGACAATGACAATGAGAATAATTTATTCAAAAAAGGCCATGGCCCCATTTGAAGGGGTATGCATCACTGGTATTTGTTGTGCATTCCACACTAAGGTCCCATACCTCAAACACATACATAACATTTTTTCAATCTAAAGGGAAATTATGACACCATCGTTTCTCTTCGTTTGAAAGACTTACAGAGGTACAGAGCAACATTTCTGATAGTGTTTTCATTGGTAGAGGACAAAAGTGTAACTTATGGAAATAGTGCTGGTCTGTTATAAAACTTAGATGGAAAGTGAGGGAATACAGAGAGTGAGTGAGTGAGTGATTGAGTGAGATAGGGAGGGAGGGAGGGAGGGAGAGGGAGTGAATGAGTGTGTGAGTGAGGGAGGGAGGGAGAAAAGGAGGGATGGAGGGAGTGAAGGAGGGAGGGAGGGAATGAGTGATGGAGGGAGGGAGCGAGTGAGTGTGAGAGTGAAAGAGGGAGGGAGTGCGAGAACGAGGGAGGGAGTGAGAGAGAAGGAGGGAGGGAAGGAGGAGGGGATGGAGGGAAGGAGGGAAGGAGGGAGTGCGGGAGTGAGGGAGGGATGGAGGGCACAACAGAACAATAATGTCCACCAACATCAAACAAACTTTACAAAGTTATGAGTTCCTAAGGTTTTGGGGGCAACCTCAACCACAACTTTAACCTCAGCCACAACCAGAACCTCAACCGCCACTGTCACTGTCACTATCATTGTCACTGTCATTGTCACTGTCATTGCCACTGCCACTGCCACAGCAACTGCCACTTCCACTGCCACTACCACTACCACTGCCACTGTCACCGTCACTGCCACTGTCAATATCACTGCCACTGTCACTGCCACTGACCTTGATGTCAAGGTGGACCATGCTGTTCTCGTGCATGTGCTTCACGCCGTCGCAGACCTGTCGCATGTAGTTGATCACTTCCGCTTCCGACATCCGGTAATCGTCGGACGCGATGCGATCAAACAGCTCTCCTCCCGCCAAACTGCCCAGAATAAAATCCACATTAGTTTTGATACCTTCCGCATCTTCCTGGTGTTGTGTGTAGGGGGGGGGGAAGGGGAGGGGGAGAACGGTGGCATGCGCAAAAATCCCATCATTGGTGAGCCTCGGAGGTCTAGCCGAGGAACTAGGAAAAAGGCTTTGTTTTATTTTATGTATGTATGGTGGTAAACTTTCCTGTGTTTATTTGCATTACTCAGTGGTATCAAGAAAGCACGTGTGTGTGTGTGTGTGTGGTGTGTGTGTGTGTGTGTGTGTGTGTGTGTGTGTGTGTGTGTGTGTGTGTGTGTGTGTGTCGGGGGGGGGGGGGGGGTAGATGTGTGTGTGTGTGTGTGTGTGTGAGGAGAAAAAACTTTCTTTGCATGAATGGTTACACACACATACACGCGCGCGCGCGCACACACACACACACACACACACACCCACAACCCCCATCCCACCTCAACCCCCCCCCTCCACACACCCCAACCCCACACCCCTCCCCCCCAACCCCAACCTCGCCCCACAACACACCCAACAACTACCCAACTCACAATTCCAAGATAAGAACCATCTCATGCTTGTCCTCGAATCCGTCGTGGAGGTGATGAGTTTGGGATGGTGGAGTTGGTTCATGACCACACCACCCCACCCCACACATCACCCCCCTCCTCCCCCCCCTCCCCCGACCCCCCCCCCCCCCCCCGACCCCCCAACAACTCACAATTCCAGGATAAGAACCATCTCATGCTTGTCTTCGAATCCGTCGTGGAGGTTGATGAGCTTGGGATGGTGGAGTTGGTTCATGACGTTCACCTCGTTCTTCACCGTGTGCTTGTCCAGAGGGTAAGGCGTGTTGATGAACTTGGCCACGAACACACGGCCTGTCTTCTTCTCCACGCAACGGTGCACCACCCCGAAAGCGCCGCTATGAGGAGATGGTGAAGGAAAGAGATTTGATAAAAAAAAAAAAAAAGGAATTGAAATTCAATTGAATCGAATCAGATTAGATTAGATCCGATCGGTCAGGTCAGGTCAGATCAGATCAGATCAGATCAGATCAGATCAAATTAAAAATCAAACCAAAATCAAATCAAAATCAAATCAAATCAAATCAGATCAGATCAGATCAAAATCAAATCAACCCGACCCGTCTTCTTCTCCAGACAACGGTGTACCACCCGAAAGCGCCGCTATATTGTATGGGGAGGCAAAGAGGAAGAGGAAGATGAAAATTTTAAATTGAAATTGGATTTGAAAGCTGAATTGAATTGAATTGAGTCAACCAATCCACCCTACCTCACCATAACCCCCACCCAACCCAACTCTCACTCCTCTACCTCCCTCCAACTTCCTCCCATCAATTCAAATCGATTCAATCAATTGAATTGAATCGAATTAGATCAAGATCAGATCAGATTAAACCAAATCAGATTAGATTAGATCGAATCGGATCAGGTCAGGTCAGGTCAGGTTAGGTCAGGTCAATTCAAATCAAATCAAATCAGATCAAATCAAGATCAAAATGAAATCAAATCGAATTCTTTTACTTCGAGGATAAAGTCCAGTCAAGTCAATGCGAGTCAAGACAAACAACACTTTAATTAATCATTCCCTAAAGGGCAATTACAATACAATACAATACTTGACAGGCATATTGATACGAATCTTAATCAAAATGAATAAGCGCCCATGTCCTTTTTTTTAATTTTTTTTTTTTAAACATTTTTTACATCCATTCCCTGCAAAGAGAAGGGTAAACAAGATCACAAATAAATTAAGAAAATATTTTTTAGATAATGCTTTTGTTTTTACTTTAAAAAAAAATGTGTTTCGAGTTTTGAGGATCATTGAATAAGCTAATCGTGTGGTGTGTGTGTGTGTGTATGTGTGTGTGTGTGTGTGTGTGTGTGTGTGTGTGTGTGTGTGTGTGTGTGTGTGTGTGTGTGTGTGTGTGTGTGTGTGTGTGTGGTGTGTGTGAGTGTGTGTGTGTATTGTGTGTGTATGTGTGTGTGTATGTGTGTGTGTGTATATGTGTGTGTATGTGTGTGTGTATGTGTGTGTATGTGAGTGTATATGTGTGTGTATGTTGTGTGTATATGTGTGTGTGTGTGTGGAGAGAGAGAGAGAGAGAGAGAGAGAGAGAGAGAGAGAGAGAGAGAGAGAGAGACAGACAGACAGACAGACAGACAGACAGACAGACAGACAGACAGACAGACAGACAGACAGACAGACAGACAGACAGACAGACAAGAGACACAGAGGAGACAGACAGACAGAAACAGAGAGAGAGAAAGAGAGAGAGAGACAGAGACAGAGAGAGACAGAGCCAGAGACAGAGACAGAGAGACAAAGAGACACAGAGAGAGACAAAGAGAGACAAAGAGACACAGACAGCGACAGACAAACATAGACTGAAACAGAGAGACAGAGAGAGACAGAGAGACAGAGAGACAAAGAGACAGAGATAGAGAAACTGAGAATTCTCCATCAGCTGACCTTCCCAGTTCCTCCAGGATGTCGTAGTAGTCATACACACTGCCAGTCTGGATCTCCACAGGGTGAGGCTTGTGTTTCTTCCACATGTCTTCATCTGAATACATAATATCACACACAACAAGATAGTATCACACACAACACATCTGAATAGATAGTATCACACACAACAACACATCTGAATAGATAGTATCACACACAACAACACATCTGAATAGATAATATCACACACAACAACACATCTGAATAGATAATATCACACACAACAACATATCTGAATAGATAATATCACACACAACAACACATCTGAATAGATAACATCACACACAACAACATATCTGAATAGATAATATCACACACACAACAACACATCTGAATAGATAATATCACACACATCAACACATCTGAATAGATAATATCACACACAACAACACATCTGAATAGATAGTATCACACACAACAACACATCTGAATACATAGTATCACACACAACAACACATCTGAATAGATAGTATCACACACAACAACACATCTGAATACATAGTATCACACACAACAACACATCTGAATAGATAGTATCACACACAACAACACATCTGAATAAATAATATCACGCACAACAACACATCTGAATAGATAGTATCACACACAACAACACATCTGAATACATAGTATCACACACAACAACACATCTGAATAGATAGCATCACACACAACAACACATCTGAATAGATAGTATCACACACAACAACACACATTGAGTTAGGCTTGTGCTTCTTCCACATGTCGTCATCTGAATACATAATATCACACACAACAACACACTTTAAGTCAGGCTTGTGTGGGTTTTTTTGTTTTTTTTAACACATGTCATCTGAATAAATATCACACATATCAACACACTTTGAGTTAGGCTTGTGCTTCTTCCAAATGTAGTCATCTGAATCAATAATTATCACACACATCAACACAATATCTGAATCAATAATAATTATCACACACATCAACACAATATCTGAATCAATAATATCACACACAACAACACACTTTGAGTTAGGCCTGTGTTTCTTCCACATGTCGTCGTCTGAATCAATAATATCACACACAACAACACACTATGAATTAGGCTTGTGTTTGCTTGACATTTCAATTCTGCTTTTGCGCCTGGTGGCACCATGGTCTGTGGCTCTGTTTGTGTGTGTGTGTGTGTGATTTTTGTGTCATTCATTCATCGTGTGAGGACAATTTTATATCATCCTGTTCATGCTTCTCTCTGGAGTCTAGTGGTCAGAACAGTTTTCCTTGACTTTGCTTATTTTGTAAAATAGTTCAATTACTTTGCTGACCTTGCTGTCCCTTCCTACCCTGACCCTGCTGCAGCGTGATAAACTGCACGTGTTTCACGAACTTCAACCACCACCACCATCTTCATCCAGTTGTCCTTTCTCCATCGCAATGTCATTTTTTCAGTTTGAAGAAAAAATGTTTGATGTATATATTCGGGGGCTGGATAGCTCAGTAAT
>CM060336.1:6074915-6102415 GCA_030674155.1 Stramonita haemastoma
TTTAGGTTGGGTTTTTTTTTGTTTGTTGTAAGGATGTAGGGATAAAATCAGAGATTTTTATGGATGTGAGTACGTGCAACACTGATTATTGGTTTTTTGTGTGAGGCTACGTCCAATATGTTGGAGATGGGTTTTTTTGTTTGTTTTTAAAAAAAACAAAACATGTTCAACATTTTTGGGATTTTTATATGTTTAACCACATCGAAAACAAATATGGGACATTGTTTTATGTGAAGCTACGTCCAAAAATATTGGAGATTGTCTGTTATGTGTAATTACGTAACCACCACCACCACCACCACCACCACCACCACCAACCACCACCAACCACCACCCCCACCACCAACCACCACCAACCACCCCCTCACCCCCCCCCCCCCCCCCCCCCCACCCCACCACCGCCACCACCACCACCCCACCCCCTCCCAACTTGCTCTCCACTCACAGCTGATTTCCAGCTCCGCGCGGCTGACGCGGTGGCCTCCCTTGTTGCTGACTTTGATGGAGTATTCATCCGCATCCTCCCCATAGACATCATGCACCACCAGGATGTGCTTGTCTCCCTCCTTCAGGATCTCGTACTTGTTGCTGTCCGTCAGCTCCCGAGACCCCTTGAACCTGTCAGGCATAGACAGAGACACAAAGATAGATAGATAGACAGAGATACAGATACAGACAGGCACAGACAGACACAGACAGACGCAGGTAGACACAGACAGACGCAGATACAGACACAGACAGACAGACACAGACAGACAGACAAAGACACAGACAGACACAGACAGACAGACAGACAGACACAGACACAGACACAGACACACACACACATATACACACACATGCACACATACACACACACATACACACATACACACACACATACAGACACAGACACACACACATACACACACAGACACACACACACAGACAGACACACACACATATACACACACAGACACACAGACACACAGACACACAGACACACAACACACACACACACACACACACACAGAGAATATTCCATTATCCTCGGTATAAAAGAATAAAATGAATATAAAAGAATAAAATAAATAAAAAATAAAACACACAGACATGCACGCGTGTGCAGGAATAAAGAAAGGGATAGAAAAGGGGGAATTCCTAGGATAGAATTTGCAGAAGGTGGGAATGTTATTTAATATACGGACAGGCCCCTGGCATCCTCACGGGAGAAGTTTAAACCAAGCAGGCAAGCAACCAGCCAGCCAGCCAGCAAATTAACCAACCTACCAACCAACCAACCTAACCCAACCCAACCAACCACCCAAACACCCGCCCACCCTCCCATCCAACCAACCCACCCACCCACTCACCCACTCACCCAACCAACCCAACCCAAACACCCACCCACCCACCCACCCAACCAAGTAACCAACCAACCAACCAACTCACCCACTCACCCATCCAACACCCACCCACCCACCTAACCAACCACCCAACCAACCATCAAACCAGCCAGCCCCTAGCCAGCCCCTAGCCAGCCCCCAGCCAGCCCCTAGCCAGCCCCTCACCACTGCACATCAGGAGGCGGGTGCCCGGAGACTTCGCACTCGAAGCGGGCAGTCTTTCCTTCCACTGCCGCCATCTTGCGAAGACCGGTCGTGAACTCTGGGGTTACTGCCGCTGTTAACACACACACACACACAAGTCATGGATAATTAATTAATTCATTGATCAGTTACAAGGTCAGCCTCTACCCTCCTCCTCCCAACATACCCTGTCCCCCAGCCCTCTTTCACCAACCCCTTCAAATAAAACCAAAACATTTGGAAGCTTCATTTTGACACTGTTGGACACCATAGAAGACTTGCTCAGGCTAGTTTCGTTCTTAAACTTTCTCCCCACACAGCATCTACCCTCCTCTCCACCCCCACCCTCCAACCTCATCCCTACCACTAAAAAATATAACAATTAACCAACCAAACAAAAATCAGCCTCACCCTTAAGATCCTTTATTTTGACACTTTTGAAAGTCATGGAAGATTTGTTCTCAATTTCCTCACCACATCTCCCACACAACCCCCACCCACCCCCATCTTCCCCCCTGTACTCCCCTCCACCCCCCAAAAACCCCCACAAAAAACAACCCAAGCAAAACAAACTAACAAAAAGAAAAACAACAACAAAACAAAACACACCCTAAAACAACTTCACTATTGAGATCCTTCATTTTGACTCTGTTGGACACCATAGAAGCCTTGCTGAGGCCAGCTTCAGTCTAAACTTTCCACACAACCACGCCCCCCCCCCCCCCCCCCCCACACACACAACACATCCCCCTCCCCTCCACAAAGAAAAAAACCCAACAAAACAACCCCAAACCAAACAAAAACCAAATCCAACCCCAACCCCCCAAAAAAAAACAACACCCCCCCCCAAAAAAAAAAAAAAAAAAAGCAAAACAAACAAAAACCCCCAAACAAACACTCACCATTGGGATCCTTGATTTTGACGCTGTTGGAAGCCATAGAAGGCTTGCTGATGCCAGCCTCGTTCTCGGCGAAGACGCGGAACTCGTAGCGCTTGTCTTCGATGAGGTTGGGGATGTTGAACATGTTGGTCCTGCAGGGATTGGCGTTCACCCGAGACCACATGTCTGTGCCGTGCTCTCGCTTCTCGATCCAGTATCCTGTCACCCCTCCTTCCGATTTGGGCTTCTCCCAGCTGAGGGACACGAAGTCGTTGCCTACCTCCGCCACTTCTGGAAGTCCCGGCGCGTCTGGGGCGTCTGTTTTTTTTTTTGGGGTGTTGGGTTGGGTTGGGTTGGGTTCATTTTTTTGGGGGGAGGAGGGTTGGGTTTTGGGTTGGGGTTGGGTGGTGTGGGGTGGTGGTGGAAAGAGGAAGGATATGGATTAGTTGTTTTTTTTTTTTTTTTTTGAGGGTGTGTGTGTAGAGGTGGGGTGGGGTGGGTGCATCAATTTGAGTATGTGTATACGCACTTGAGCATATTCTGTCTGTCTGTCTCTGTCTGTCTGTCTGTCTGTCTGTCTGTCTGTCTCTCTATCTCTCTGCCCTACCCCTCTCTCTCCCCATCTCTCTCTCTCTCCCCATTTCTCTCTCACCCACTCTCTTTCTCCCCCCTCTCTCTCCCTCTCTCTCAACACTTACCAAATGCTCTTCTGGCCAGAAAGGCACCCTTAACACTCACCATATGTTATTTTGGTAGCATGACAATCTTAATACTAAGCCATATAAAATTTTGGTCAGATGGGTATTGCTAATACTCACCATAACTACGGCATCTTTGCTACAATGGCACTCTTAACGTTCACCAAATTAAAATGGCATTCTTAACACTCACCAAATTAAAATGACACTCTTAACACTCACCAAATTCAAATGACACTCTTAACACTCACCAAATTAAAATGACACTCTTAACACTCACCAAATTCAAATGGCACTGTTAACACTCACCAAATAAAACAGCACTGTTAACACTCACCAAATTAAAACGGCACTCTTAACACTCACCAAATTAAAATGGCACTCTTAACACTCACCAAATTAAAATGGCACTCTTAACACTCACCAAATTAAAATGGCACTCTTAACACTAACCACATAATGGTATTCTTGAATACCCACTGTACTGTATGGCACTTTGGCGATAATGATGGCATCTTTGAATACTCACCGTAAGGCACTTTGGTGATAATAGTGGCATTTTTTTTGAAAACTCACCTGAAGGCATTTTGGCGATAATAATGGCATTTTTGAATACTCACCATATGGCATGTTGGTGACAATAATGGCATTAAAAATACTCACCGTATGGCATTTTGGCGATAATGGCACTCTCCAGCTCCAGGAAGTCTCCTGTGCCATTCTCGTTGTTGGCAGCCACCCTGAATTTATACTGGTGGTCATCGTACAGCCCCTGAATGTCCAGGTTGGTGTCCTGTGACCCCAGAATGAAACATTGGTGATGGGTGACCTTTTTGGACATTTGGATAAGTATTCGGTATGTGCATTGATATGGCGTTTTTTTGTATTTTGTTTTGTTTTGGCTCGTTTTTTTAAAAACAAAGATATAGACACATGTAATATAAAAACGCATGTATGTACACTAGTGCGCATGTACTTATGTGCGTATATATACACAGTGAGATACACATAGAGATAAGACACACAGACAAACACAGAGACAGACAGACAGACAGCTGTACAGACAGACAGACAGACGGACAGACAGACAGGCAACCACGCACGCATGTACGCACGCACGCTCACATACACACACAAACACACGCGCGCACGCACGCACACACGCACGCACACATCACACACATACACATACGCACGCATGCACGCACGAAAATACACACACATACATACATACATAAACACATGCACGCACACACATCCCCCCCCCCACATAAATAAGAAACATCCATTCCCACCCTCCACACCCATCCCAACCCCTCCCCCACCCCTCACCCCAACCCAACTTCCCCCATACCTCCCACCCAGACATTCCCCCCCCACACACACACATACACACAACCCCCTCCCACCACCCCTCCCCACACACCACTCCTTCCACCTCACCCCACCTCACCCCACCCCACCACACCCACCCCACACATACCACCCCTCCCACCCCACGCCCCATACTCCCCCACCCTACCTCACCCCACCCACCCTACACACCCACACCTCCTACTCCCCACCCCACCCCACCCCTTCCACCTCACCCCACCCCACCCCCACCACACCCACCCTACACCCCCACACCCCCACCCACACACCACACCCCACCACCCCCCACCACCCCCACCCCACACACACCTACACCAGCAGACGACAAAACAAAACAAAACCAATAAAGTGACCGACCTTGCAGTTGGAGGCCACAGTGACCCAGTAAGGCTTGCCCACTTCTTGTCTCTCCACCGTGTAGCCGGTGATTCGGCCGCCGCCGTCCGCCTTCGGAGGCTTCCAGTTGAGCTTGCAGGAGCTCTTGGTGATGTCCGTCACCCCGAGAGGTCCTATGGGCGCCCCTGGAGGACCTGAGAAGAAGGACGACCACCCCGCCCATTTTTTGAAGAACTGTTATCTTACTTGTCATGATCAAAAATTATTGAAGGTTTTTCTCTCTGTGGGGGTGTCATCATAGTTGTCAGTTTTCCCCTACTTTCAGCTTCTCTCAGTTGTTAATTATTTCATCCCATCCCATACAAGCCCAGCTGTGCGCGCTAATTATAGCAGGATCCCCTCCCCCTTTTTACGAAAACTACATCCCTAGGTACTGTCAGATCGGCAGTTTTACACTAATTTTATTGTATTTTATTTGATACCACTTTGTGTCACCGCAGATTTCTCAGCGTGAAATTTGTGGGCTGCTCTCTCTGGGGAGAGCGCGTCGCCACAAGTGCAGCGCCTACCCATTATGATTATATATATATATATATATATATATATATATATATATATATATATATATATATATATATATATATATATATATATATATACAACCCTGAGCCACCCTCGAGACTCCAAATCCCGATTTTTTCCTCAGGGATGGTGTCTAAACACGACACCTGTGTGCATGCTGATTAGGCCATAGTGTGCAGGTGGGAACAGATGACATTTTGAAAACTGCATACACACGAGGACTGGATGTAAAAAAAATCACAAGAGTGCTTATTCCATTGTCCTCGATATAAAAGAATAAAATAAAAATGCTGATTAAAAAAAAAAAAAAATTGTCATCCGCTCCTACCGGCAACCAATGGCCTGCTCTTCCGAAAGACGGAACGAGGTTTTAACGTGTGCGCAAGATGTTATGCGCACGTTCGCACACGGGGCCTTGGTTTATAGTCTCATCCGAATGAGCTAACCACTAAGCTACGTGGGCCCCTAAGCACTAACAGTACTTACTGTTGACTTTGAGGTTGAAGCCGGTGGTCGCAGCTCCGCTGTCGTTGCTCACTTCAACCTCATATTTGCCAGAGTCCTCGATGTCCGTGTCTGCACACACACACACACGCACGCACGCACGCACATACACGCACACACACACATGCACGCATGCACACACAACATAACACGCACACATGTACACACACGCACGCGCGCACGCACGCATGCACAACACACAAACACACACACAAACACACACACAAACACACACACACAAACACACAACATACACACACAACACACACGCACGCACAAAACATACACACAACACAACACGCACGCACGCACGCACAACACACACACACACACACACACACACGCACGCACGCACAACATACATACACACACAACACACACGCATGCACACACATACATACACACAGACACACACACACAACACACACGCATGCACACACATACATACACACAGACACACACACACAACACACACACACACACATACCCATCATTGAATGAATGCATAATTATAGCATGTAATAGTGTGCGCGAATTGATGCATGCACACATGCAGGAACTGTGCACTGAGAGATGCACAGATTATTGAGATATGGACATAGACATACAGAGGAAGCGGACGCGCGCACACACACCCTTGAACGCACGCATACATGCATACCTATTCATATGCATAGGCACACACGCACGCACGCACACACGTACACACACACACACACACACACAGAATGCATTCTTTCAGACAAACCAGTACACAGAACCAACCAGCCACGCAAGCAATCAGGCACCTACCCCCCCAAACTAACGAACCAACCAGCAAATCAACAAAGCAATTAGCCATCTATCCATCCACCCAACCACCTACCAAGCCACATACCTACCCACCCACGCTTCCGCTCACCCATCCAACCATACATCCACCCAACCAACTAACCAACCACCCATGGCCAACCCACCCACCCATCTACCCATTCAACAAATCATCCGCTCACTAAACCAACAGACCTTCCCACCAATCAACCACCCACCCATCTAACCACCCACCCATCCACCCAGCCAAAATACCACCCACCTAACCCAACCACCCAACCACCCAACCAAACCCAACCAGCCAGCGGGACTACTCAGGTCCCTGACTGACCTTTGATAATGACGGCTACGTAGTCATCGAAAGGCGAAATTTTGATGCGGTCATTCTCTTTGATCTCCTTGCCGTTGCACTTGACCTTGAAGTCGAATGGCCCTGACCCCGAGAAGGGCACCTTGATCTTGAACTGGTCACCTTTCTGGACCTTCTGGTCACGTATGTCCCGGTCCATTTTGGGTGGCACTGGATAGACAACATGATTATAGAGAGTCAATATGTTGTTGTTTGTTGTTTATCATCATTTTTGTCGTTTTTATTGTTGTTATTCTCATTACTGTTATTATCAGTGGTAGTTGTAGAAGCTGTAGACGGTGTGATTGTAGAAGCAAAAATAATATTAAGAAGAAGAAGAAGAAGAAGAAGAAGAAGAAGAAGAAGAAGAAGAAGAAGAAGAAGAAGAAGAAGAAGAAGAAGAAGGAGAAGAAGAAGAAGAAGAAGAAGAAGAAGAACAACAACAACAACAACAAGAACAACAAGAACAAGAACAAGAAGACAAACGGCCGTACTCTACAAAATTCTCACCCAGTGTGTATTCACGATCTCACAAACACATTAACAAAATATATTGAGATAAGACAAGAAAACATTATTCGGGCTGAACCCTCCCCCCCCTACCCACTAAGCTGTTAAAAATGGAGAACACCCAACAGAAAAGCCCCCCTCCCCCACCCCCCACCCCTTCCCCACCCCCACCCTACCCCTTCCCCACCCTACCCCTACCCCCACCCCTATCACCACCCCCACCCGACTCCCACCCCGACCCCCACCCGACTCCCTCTCCGACCCCAACCCCACACCCTTTCCCTCCCCCGGTACCTTGAATGTCCAGACGAGCTTTGCAGCTTTCTCGGCCCAAGGGGTTGATGAGTTCGCAGACGATTTCTCCGGCGTCCTTTTCGTACAGGTCATTGATGGTCAGAGTGCACTGGTTGTCCTGCACGCGAATGCGAGTGCGGCCAGCGTTGCCCACCTCTGTGCCGTTCTTGAACCTGGGGACACATGACAGACATATTTTATATTAGATCACATCACCAATGAAGAAGTGAAAACTAGAATAAAGAATGCCATCGGTCCATATGGAGAGTTCCTAACGACAGGGAAAAAACGCAAGCTAAAGTGGTTCGGGCACGTCACATGAACATCTGGACTGGCCAAGACTGTCCTACAGGGAACCGTGAGGGAAGGGAGACGAAGAGGCAGACAGAGAAAACGATGGGAAGACAACATCAGAGAGTGGACAGGCCTTGGGTGGAACGACCTACTACGGAGAGCGGAGGACCGTGGGGAGTGGAGGAAGTTGGTTGCAAAATCTTCAGTTGTGCTCCCATGGTCCACGGAACAACGGAACCGGTGAAGGTGAAGGTGATATATATACTCTGAAGAGTGCTCAACCAGGAGCCAAAACTCGAGTCAGGTCAGGCCCAAGGCATGGTCCTTACTCAATAATTCCCGCAAATACTGCCTTTAAATATTATTATCTAATAGTGTTTTTTGTTTTTGTTTTGAATCTTTGACAAACATCAATTTTATGCTGAGAATGACGTTGTAACTGGTTACTGGCACTTGTTTTTCTCCACTATATTTTCTCAATTATACATATTTATATAAAATTTATATATGTATTTATATTTTATATAATACACACATATATATATATATATATTATATATATATATATATATATATATATATATATATATATATATATATATATATATACATATATATGTGTGTGTGTGTATGTGTGTGTGTGCTTGTGTGTGTGGGGGGGGGGGGGTGCGTGCGTGCATGTGTGTGTGTGAAAGTGTGTGTGTGTAAGTGTCTAAATTTGAAATCTTTTGTAAACGGTCGCATATCGCATGCAAGCAAATGATCTGAATGCAAGCGCTTTGATCTCTTTGCTTCGCAAGATTAAGTGCTTAAAATATTTCTTCTTCTTCTTCTTCTTCTTCTTCTTTCTTCTTCTTCTTCTTCTTCTTCTTCTTCTTCTTCTTCTTCTTCTTCTTCTTCTTCTTCTTCTTCTTCTTACAGTGCAGGAAACTGTACTGTACTATACTGTACTGTATAGTGTACTGCAATGCATTACTGTGCATTGAATTGTACTGTATCGCAACGCATCGCATCATATTGTACTGATTAATAATCTATTACATTGCACTGATTTGTATCGCATTGCACTACATCGCACTGATATACCCCTTATCATTAACACACAAACCATTTTCAAGACTCTGGCTTTGCATACCCACGACAATCCCAACAGTACGGTTGAGGAGGGCCCGTGTGTCGCGTCGCCCCTCCCCCTTACTTACTTACTTACTTACTTACTTACTTACTTACTTACTTACTTACTTACTTACTTACTTACTTACTTACTTACTTACTTACTTATACCTGTGAATTCCCTGGAGAACAAAGGGCCGCAACAACACTCCTCCAACGGACTCGGTTCTGGGAGATCCTCTTCAGCTCGGCCCACGTCATTCCGGCTGCCTTCGTCTCTGCTTCCATGCTTCTGCGCCAGGTCTGTTTTGGTCGACCTACTTTCCGCCTTAACTAACTAATTAGAAAAAAAAACCAAGTTTCAAGACTCTGGCTTTGCATACCCTACGACCATCCCAACAGTACGGTTGAGAAAGGTCCGTGTGTCGCGTCGCCTCTCCCTCCCCCTTAACTAACTGACAGAAAAAGAAAATCCAAACCATGCTGGATGGGGGACTCACCACAGAACCTCGGGCTTGGGGGTGCCGGTAAACTCCACGGTGAAGGAGACCTCGCCCCCTGCAGGGCCTTTGGTGTTGTTCAGCTTCTTCACGAAGTCTGGAGCGTGGCCCTCTGTGGAAAAAGGGAATAGAAGGGAATAGAAGGATTCATAGGGAATATGGATTCTTTCTTTTCTTTTGTTTTTTGTGTGTTTTGTTTTTTAAGTATAGTATTCGGGTATTTTTCTTTGTTTTTTGGTGGATATTTGGGGTTTTGTTTTGGTAGTTGGTTGTATAATGTCAGAAACAGAAAGAGAGAGAGAGAGAGAGAGAGAGAGAGAGAGAGAGAGAGAGAGAGAGAGAGAGAGAGAGACAGACAGACAGACAGACAGACAGACAGACAGACAGACAGACAGACAGACAGACAGACAGACAG
Source organism: Stramonita haemastoma (assembly GCA_030674155.1). Lineage (NCBI taxonomy): Eukaryota > Metazoa > Mollusca > Gastropoda > Neogastropoda > Muricidae > Stramonita > Stramonita haemastoma. The sequence continues at coordinate 6,085,144 of CM060336.1, forward strand.
ACAGACAGACAGACAGACAGACAGACAGACAGACAGACAGACAGGCGTGCGCCTACGAACGCACGCACGCACGCATACACACACCATTAAAGTAAAAGTGATATTTGTTTTGGTGAGTCAAATAAGTCTACTTGACTTAAATGGCAATCAAATATTCAGAATCTGAATCTGAATCTGAATCCCTACACACATTTTCTGCACCAATCCACGCACTCACCCAGTGTTTCTTTATTAGCTTGGCCAGACTGGGGTCTTCAAAAACAGCCACTAAAGGTTACCCCCTTCATGCTCTGACTCCCTTTCCCCCCAATCCCTCCAATCCCTCTCCCCACCCCCACATACTTTCTGCACCACTCCCTCCCTCCCTCCCTCTCCCTCACTCACTCACTCACTCATCGACTCCCTCATTCATCCACTCCCTCATTCATCCACTCCCTCATTCATCCACTCATTCCCCTTCCCTCCCTCCATCCATCCCTCAATCACTCACCCCCTCCCTCCGTCCCTCACTCCCTCACTCACTTTCCCTCCAACTCCCACCGTCCTACCCACCCCTCCCACCCCACTCCCCCCTCTCCCTTCCCTCCCCCCCACTCCCCCATCCCTCCCTCCCCCTATCCCACCCTCCCTCCTTCATTTATACAGTTTTTCTTTGATCTTGATAGGAGCAGTGCCCAGGCTGGGTTCTCCAGGGGCCGGCAGCATTGACGGCAGAGACGCTCCCACTTCCCCACCCCCACCCCTCCCCCCACCCCACCCCTCCCCCACCCCACCCCTCCCTCCCCCACTCCCTCCCCCACCCCACCCTCCACCCCACCATTCTCTCACGTACCCAGTTTTTCTTTGATCTTGATAGGCGCAGTGCCCAGGCTGGGTTCTCCAGGGCCTGCAGCATTGACGGCAGTGACGCTCCCACTCACCCACCTCCCCCACCCCCACCCTCCCCCACTCCCTCTCCCCCCACCCCCACCCCCTACACCCCACCCCCCATCCCACAACTCCCCCACTCACCCAGTTTTTCTTTGATCTTAATAGGAGCGGTGCCCAGGCTGGGTTCTCCAGGGCCTGCAGCATTGACGGCAGTGACGCGGAATTCGTACTCGGCGTTCTCCGCCAGGTTGTCGATGGTGCATTCAGTGTCCGTGGCCGGCACATCGCGAGCCTTGGTCCACGAGTTCATGCCCTTCTCCCGCTTCTCCACCACGAACCCTGTCCAATCCCAATCCAAATCCAACAAATCCACTCATGAGACTTTAAAAACAATTGAAATCCTAAGCCAAATCCAAATTCAATCCAACCATCAAATCCAATCCAACAAATCAATTCATTAAACTTTCCAAAAATCCAAAACCAATCCAAATTCAATCAATCCATCCAACCCATTCATGAGACTTTAAAAACCATCCAAAAACAATCCAAATCCAATCCAAAACCAACCCAAATTCAATCCACCCAACCCAATCCAACAATTCCATTCATGAGATTTTAAAAACAGTCAATAAATAAACCCCAACCAACAACAAAAAGCAAACCGTAAAACTGTAGTTGCATTGTTCTCTAGGGCCAAATAGTTTGTTGATATAATTGATGTAAGCTAAAAATGCTATGTGTTTTCTTTTAGATGTCAGAAATCTCATCGTTGGTGAATTTCGGAGCTCTTTCGGATGAGACAATAAACCGAAGTCCTGTGTATTACACATCACTATTTAGCGCACGTAAAAGAACCCACGGCAACAAGGGGGTTGACCCTGGCAAAATTCTGTAGAAAAAAGCCACTCTGATAGGGAAACAAAAAACAGTTGCCTGCAGGAAAAAGAAAAAAAAATGGGTAGGCACTGCACTTGTGGTGACACGCTCTCTCCGGGGAGAGCAGCCCGAATTTCACGCAGAAAAATCTGCTGTGACATAAAGTGGTACAAAATACAAAATCTAGCCGAGGAACAAAAAAAAATATGTTATATCCTAAATCACCATCACCACTCTCACCACCGCCACTACCTCCACCCCTATACCCACAAGAAAGCAGAGGACCCAAAGGCAGCAGGCACACAGTGACTGACCCTTCAGCTTGCTGCCGCCATCACTACCCACCACCCTTACCACAACCACCACTACCACCACCACCACCACCACCCACCCCACCACCACCTACCTCCACCCCCATACCCACAGAAAGCAGAGGACCCAAAGGCAGCAGGCAGGGTGACTGACCTGTCAGCTTGCTGCCGCCATCGTTGCGAGGTTTGTCCCACTTGAGGTCCACGTAGGTTCTCCCCACCTTGACAGGTTCTGGCACACTGGGGGACCCGGGTTTGGCTGTGAGGAGAGAGAGAGGTGAGAGAGGATGAGAAGGAGGATTAGGAGGAGGAGGATGATGGTGATGGTGAGGAAGATGGTTGTGGTGGTGATAATAATAAAACATGATAGTGATAATAATGATAATAATTATTAGATGTTCTCCTTCTTATCAGAATAAGATTTATAATAGTATCAATGATGATAATAACCATAATGATATTGACGATGATATCTATTAATGCTAACGATGACAATAATAATGATGATAATAATAACACTAACACTACTACTACTACTACTACTACTACTACTACTACTACTACTATACTACTACTAAATACTACTACTACTACTACTTCTACTACCCCTACCACCACCACTACTACTACAACTACTACTACTACTACAACTACTACTACTACTACTACTCAACTACTACTACTTCTACCAACAACAACAACAATAATATGCTAACAACAATAATGGCAACAACACCAAATATCATTAAAATCTACGGATCTATAACACTCTGCATTTTTATGTTTAAAGCTGCATTCTTTCACAATTTTGCAGACTAAACCAAAAAATATTACAACTGAAAGTGAAAAATAAATTAATGATACAATAAATAAGAAAAAGAAGAATAAAAGAAAGACAGAAAAAAAAAGAAAAAACAGAAAGAAAGAAGTCAGAAAGAAAGAAAGAAAGAAAAAAAAAAAGAAAAAACAAAAAAGAAGAAAGAAAAAAAAAAGAAAACGAAAAAAAGAGAAAAAAAAAAAAAGAAAGGAGAATCGAGAAAGAAAAGAAAGAAAGAAAAAAGAAAGAAAGAAAAGCCAAAGGTCACGAGAGTTGACTGACTGTATTTAGGTTTAACGTGCACAGGTCCTGTAGACTCGCTAGCATTGCCCAGCCAGCTATGTTCTTTGCCCGAACACGGAATTCATAGTCCGTGTCCTTCTTCAGCCCGTTCACTGAAAGCAGAAAAAACAGAAAAATGTTATCATATTATTTTTTCATGCCAATATGAATATGAAAATGAAAGATTTAATTATCCTTAATACAACAGAAATCATGTAGGGTATCTAAGATGTATATCTGTAAAAACAAGCATGTTGTGTTCATTGAAGATATCACAATCTGTGTTGAAATATGAACAAGCGATTTTTACACTGATACACAAGGATAAAAGAATATAAGAATTTCTCATAAACGTGCACTGTAATAGTTATAATCACAACAAACAAAACAACAACTACTACATAGCCATTCCTCAAATTTCCAAACTACTTCTTAGTGAACGCTCAACAACAACTACTGTTGTCTATCATATATGAGCGAAAATACGTTGTGCTGCCGTTAAAGCGCCTGACAAAGTCAGGCCCCAGCCGTTGGGAGAGAACTGTTACTTTTAAGTCTTTGGACAAAAAAAGTCAGGAGAATGGATCAAGAAGGCAAGAAAGAGACAAGAACTAGAAGGAGGTGTCAGGAAAAAAGGAACAAGGCAGAAACAAAAGAGTGGATAGAAAAAAAGAATTTCCTAGCACAGAATTTCCAGATGATGGGGATGCTATTTATATCTGACAGCCCCCCCCCCACCCCAGCATCCTCAACGGAGGATTTCAAACTTCAAAAACCCTTGGGGTGGGGGGATAGCTCAGTGGTCAGAGCGCTCGCTTTCCCCAAGTCAAGTTAAGCAGCATCGAGCATGGTTACCAGTTGGATGGGTGATCGTGACCGTTTGCGCGCCTTGGCTTCAGCACAGTCCCCCCAATTCACCAACCTGTAAATGGGTACCTGCCCTCTTTAGGGTCAGGGAAGGTAAAGCAGCGAGGGAGAGGAGACGGGCACCACCCCTCAATATGCTGGCCCCTAGAGAAGCTAGGTCTCTGACACCTCGCCCCCCTACGACCGCCTAGGTTATGGGACACCTTTACTTTTACTTTTACTTTTTTTAACAAGCCCTACATGAAAACTCACCCGTGCCTTGGTTTCGTTGAGAGGAGCGTCATTGTAAGTCTTCCAGCGATTGGCTGAGGGCTCCTTGTATCAATGACGTAACCTTGGATCTTCTTGCCGCCGTCGTGTTTGGGCTTGTCCCACTTCAGCGTCACTGAGGACTCGTCCACGTCATCAATCTTGGGCACGGTTGGAGCTCTGGGGCGGCTGTAGAGGACAGACATCAGAGAATTCTTATTTGTGGAGTATTAATTAAGGGTGGACCGGTGGTCTACAGGTAACGCATCTGCCTAGAGTTAAATTCTCTCTCTCTCCTCTCTCTCTCTCTTCTCTCTTCTCTTCCTCCTTCTTCTCTCTGTCTCTGTCTCTGTCTGTCTCTGTCTGTCTCTGTCTGTCTCTGTCTCTGTCTCTCTCTCTGTCTCTGTCTCGTCTCTGTCTCTCTCTCTCTCTCCTCTCTCTCTCTCTCTCTCTCTCGTATGTCTGTCTCCTCTACATTATATTGTGGCCCAAGGCGCCGATGTACAATTAAACCATTTCAGTGTTTCAGTATTTTACTCTCTCTCTCTCTCCCCTCTCTCTCTCTCTCTCTCTCTCTCCTCTCTCTCTCTCCTCTCTCTCTCTCTCTCTCTCTCTCTCTCTCTCTCTCTCTCTCTCTCCACACACACACACCAAAAAAAATATAAAACCTACCCCCCCCCCAACCACCCCAACTCACACCACCACCCCACTCTCTACAATCCCCCCACCCCCACCCCGACCCCCACCAACCCCCTCCCCACCCACAAACAACACTCACTATACGGATGCTGAGCAGCGATGGCGTAAGCAGACTCCAAAGCTTCACTGGGACCGAACTGGTTTTCGGCTCTGACCCGGAAGTTGTACTCGTGACCTTCCGTCAGACCCATGACCTCGTAAGTGGGGTTACGGACGAACTTGCTGACCGGTTCCCACTTGCCTGTTTTGAGGTCCTGTTTCTCCACCACGTAGTTGGTTATTGGGCTGCCTCCGTCCTCCTGCAAGAGTGTTGGTGGGCCACCCCCCCAAAAAAAAAAGTTTGGGTCAAGTTTGGTTGAGTGGAGTTGAGTTGAGTTGAGTTGAGTTGAGCGAGTTGAGTCGTGTCGTGTCGTGTCGTGTCGTGTCGTGTCGTGTCGTGTCGTGTCAATCATGTCAGAGTCGAGTCCAAGTCAATCGAAGTCGAGTCAGTCATATCACATCAATCAATCACATCCATCAACATCACATCACATCACATCACATCACATCACATCACATCACATCACATCACATCACATCACATCACATCACATCACATCACATCACATCACATCACATCACATCACATCACATCACATCACATCCATACCATCACATCAATACCATAATCCATATCACATACCATACATATCATATCATATCATATCATATCATATCATATCATAATCATATCATATCATATCATACATATCATATCTATCATACATGTCATGTTGTCATGTTGTCATGTCAAATTCAAGTCAAGTCAATACAAAGACAAGACAAGGCAAGTCAAGTCAAGAAAAAAAGTCAAGTCAGTCAAATCAAGTCAAAGTCAAGTCAAGACAGTCAAGTCAAGTCAAGTTTAAGTCAAGACAAAGTCAAGTCAAGTCAAAACCACTTTAATCATCCCATGAAGGGCAAGTTACAACACGACAGGCGTTTTGATGCGAATCCATAAATCTCAAAAGACACAAGATAGCTACATTTCATATTGGTTCAACATTCCAAAATAAACTTCAAATGAAAATATCATAACACACACAATACACACAACGCAAGCATTCACAGCATGCACGCACGCACGCACACACAACACACACAGAGAGTTTTTTCTTAGATGGATGGCTTGATGAAAAAAAAATCGTTGCACTTTTATTCAATATACCATCTGAAAATTAAAATTTGACTTTGCACACACACACAAAGTTGATGCTGGTCTGACTTGTCAGCCTACGAGCACAACGCATTTAACCAATGAAAACAACAATGCTGTCTGAGCGTTCGAAAAAGAATGCGAAGAAAAGAAGATGCGAAGACATGAAAAGAATCGTAGAAAAGAAAATGCAAAAGTACATCGAAGAAAAAATGCGCAGAAGAGATGCGAAGGAAGAATGTCAGAAGCATAAAATGTGAAGAAGAATAAGATGTGAGAAAAGAAGAAGAGAAGATAGAGAGAATGAAGAGAAGATGAAGAAGAAGAAGAAGAAGAAGAAGAAGCAAGAACAAGAACAAGAAGAACAAGAACAGAAGAACAAGAAAGAACAGAACAAGAAGAAAAAAGCAAGAACAAGAAACAAAAGAAGAATGCAACGAAGAATGCAAAGAAAAGAGCATGCAAAGAAGAATGCAAAGAAAAAGAAGAAGAATGCAAGAAGAAGAAGCAAAGAAGGAAATGCAAAGAAGAAAGAAGATAGAATGCAAGAAGAAGAATGCAAAGAAGAAGAACAAAGAAGACAACGAAAGAAGAACCACCACCACCACCACCACTCACCACCACCATCGCACCATCCGCCTGAAAACTTCAGTTGGTACCCTAATAACTCCCTGTAAAAAAAAAAAAGAGACAAAAGAAAGAAAAAGAAGAAAGAAAAGAAGAAGAAGATGTACAATGCACTGACCATCGGGGACTCCATTTGAGAACGCAGGAGTCTGGCGTGATGTTGGACACCTCGAGAGGACCTTCTGGGAAGTGGGGGTGTCTGGAAGAGAGACAGAGAGAACTCTGAACTCCGAACAATTTTATTGTAGAAGGCCACCGGACCCATTACAATTTCACACACTTACTACCCCGCCCCCCCAACCCCACACACACCACACACACACACATTATTTCGTTCTCAATCCTTTCCAAGAATGCACCTGAAAACACTTCAAGCACATGATTTGAGACAGAGAGAGAGGAGAGAGAGGAAGAGAGAGAGAAGACGAGAGAAGAAAGAGAGAGAGAAAAAGGGAGAAGAGAAGAAGACAGACAGACAGCAACAGAAGAAACAGAAGAAGAGAGAGAAGAAGAGAGAGAGAGAGAAGAAGAAGAGAGAGAGAGAAGAGAGAGACAGAGAGAGACACAGAGAGAGACACAGAGAGAGAGGAGAGAGAGAGAGAGAGAGAAGAGGAGAAGAGGGAGAGAGAAGAAGAGAAAGAAGAGAGAAGAGAGAGAGAGGAGAGAGAGAAGAAGAGAGAGAGAGAGAGAGAGAGAGGGAGACAGAAGACAGACAGACAGACAGCAGCAGAAACAACGACAGCAGAACAGAAGAGACAGAGAATTTTAAAAAAATGATCATCATTCTGGAAGTCTTTCTTTGCCTGTTCTACAGTGTTCATGATTCCTAGTGCTTTGCCGACAAGGATTTATGTTTATTTTTATTTATATTTATTTTGTGTGTGTTTGATTTGTGTGTGTGTGTGTGTGTTGTGTGTGTGTGTGTGTGTCGTGTGTGTGTGTGTGTGTGTGTGTGTGTCTGTGTGTGTGTGTTGTGTCTGTGTTGTGTCTGTGTCAAGTGCGTGCGTGTGTGTGCGCTTGCGTGTGTGAGCACGTTCGAATTAGCTTGGACCATACATTGTTATTGATTGCTTGTGTGGTGTATAGGTCGAATGCAAGCGTTTGGTTTGTTTTTACAAGATATAGCGCTATATAAGTTCCATGCATATTATTATTATTATTATTATTATTATTATTATTATTATTATTATTATTATCATAATTATTAATGTAATATTTTTTCCATCGCGTATAAACGAAAAAGCCAACACTTTTCTTCACCTACCATCACCAAACAACGACACAATCATGAACAAAAGTTTGGCCGTAGCAAAAAAAAAAAAAACCAAAAAAAACCAGCAACATCCTAAACAACATCTCTGGAATATTAGATTTTTTTTAAAAACTGAAGACAGTCCTTTCATTATTAATTTACATGCACACATTGTTTCGGATGACTTCACATTAAAATTATTCATATAATGCTATCATCAACGATTGTATATAATTATACTTAAGTGATGGTGGAGCAGAATTTTTGTAATGAAAACATCGTTTCAATTGCACATGCAACATGCCAACGAGTCGAGTGTTTGACTACTGTTCAAAAAGGATAGATAAGAAATAAAGGACTGCATAAATAAATAGAATATTATAATAAATAAATAAATAATAAATCATCACCATCATCATATCAATGATAACTAACCCAAAAGAATGATTAATCGTGATATATCTAGCATCTCTATAATATTTCTTGCGATTCAAACGATATCGTTTGCTCCACTCCGAAGTGGGATGCGCCGAACCCGACCCGCCAGACGCAAACGGCAGCGCAACGCATTTCCGCGCATACGACAGACAACACTAATTTCAGTTTGAGCGTCCGACGAAGAAGAAGCATCATTTGCGAAAGGTTTGGGACTGGAAACGTAAAGTGTGAATCGTCGCTATGCAAGTTCTGAAATGAGCTCCCCTGATCGAGCCAGCCTTTATGAATTTTAGTGGTCCCAAAGAAGGCAGCAGGTTCTTCATTGTATGGGAGATAATTGAGAAGCTTTGCGCATGCGTAAGAATTAACTCCCATGATACAGCGAGCCTTTATGAATTTTAGTGGTCTCAAAGAAGGCAGCAGTGTTCTTGTAATCAGGGGAAAGAATTTAAAAGCGTCGCACGGTTCCTAATTTGTGTGACGCGTGTCGTAGGGTACCAAGCAAAATCTACTGTGAATATCTGATCTCGTGTTTCCATGCTCTCATATTTTTTGCATTTTTATTGACAATAGTAGATCTTACAAGCACGGGCTGATAGATGTTCTTTTCTCTCTGGGTTTTGAAATAAAACAGATTTTAGTACAAGGCAAAAAAGAAAAAAAAGAAACCGCAAAAAACAACAGCAGACAACAACAGCAACAGCTTCTGCCATACAGGCCCACATAACTCCCGATGGCGGAAAGAAATTAAAAAGAGTGACTCCTATGTGTGAAGTCTACATGTCGCTGAAAAAGTGATAGACAATTCAGTTTATTTACTACAACATCTTCATTTTCCACGTTACAGAATAGACAAAATACCGTTTTAACCGATCACAACACACCATCGACATAATGATTTATCAACATCAACATTTTCATAACATCTTGAGTTGCGTAAAATGTTTCTAACGGGTGATGGAGAATCTTATCTTGATGGCAGTTGTGGCGTTTGATTTATATCATTTACTTTAATATTCAGTGGTGGGATGTTTTCATTAGCTTGGCTCATAATGTTTTCTTGTTTGCTACCCGATTATTTGCCTCTTTTTTTTTTTTTTTGTACTCATCATTTTGATCGTCTAATTCTTGTTTTAGTTCTAGGAATATTAGATGACTATCTTTCCTCTGTGGGTGTGCCGAGGACTGAGTATAAATCACCACCACCACCAACCACCCCCTTCCCTGAAAGAAAACAACAACAAAAAACTCAGCAAAAAAAAACACCCTGACCTCTCTTCCAATCTCAACTTAACCAAAAAAACACCCCACACCCCAGTAAGGAACAAACAAAAAACCCCAAACAATCCTCCCCCCCCCCAAAAAAAAAAAAACACAACAAAACACACACACCCACACACAACACACACACACACACAACACCCACCCACAAGACAACACACAACACACAACACCCACCCACGACACAACACAACCACCACACACACACACACAACACAAACACCCACACAACAAAACACAGCACACCCACAACATACACTCCCCCCCCCCCCTGACCCCCCCCCCCCCCCCACAACAACAAAAAACAACCCCAAACCCCTTTTTTGCGGGAGATGGCAAAACTGACCAAAGACCCCCCCCCACACACACACCCTATACCCCCACCCCCACAATAACCCCAAACCCCCAAACCCCAAAGCCTCCGCGCGCAAAACTGACCAAAGATGGTGACGTTGACAGAAGCATTGTCCTGTCCCTTCTCGTTGTGCAGAGTGAGGGTGTAGCGACCTGTTACCCCCCCTTCACACACACACAACCCCAAACCCATAAAACCCCCAAACTCAAGATGTCAAAAACTGACCAAAGATGGTGACATTGACAGAAGCGTTGTCCTGCCCCTTCTCGTTGTGCAGAGTGAGGGTGTAGCGGCCAGTGTCCCCCTTCTCCGCCTTCTTGCACACCAGAGTGGCCTTGTCCTGCATCACCTCCATCACGAACCGATCCGAGGGTTGCACGGTCAAACCTCCCTGTAAGTGTGAGAGAGATAAATGAAGAAGAAAATTACGTTGTGGTCCATTTCTGACACCAACCACCACCACACCACCACCACCACCACCACCACCACCACATATACATACACAAACACACACATAATATATACACAACACACACACACACAACACACTACTACATACACACACTACACACACAACCACAAACACACCACACACACACACACACACAACACACACACACACACACCACACACACACACACACACACACCACGCACACCACACAAACACACACACTATACACACACACTATACCCACACCCACACCCACCCATCCACACCCACACACACACACACACACACAACACACACACAACACTACACCACACAGACACACACTACAACAAAACAACACACTACCACCACACACACCTACACACACTACACCACACACCACACACACACACACCACAAACACATACACACACTACACACACACACACACACACACTACACACACAATACACCCCCACACACACATACACACTACTAACACACACACACACACACACACACACACACACACACACACACCACACTACGCACACACCCTACACCTCCCCCACACACACACCACACACACCCACACACACACAACACACACTACCACAACACACACACACACACACACACACAACACACACACACACACACACACACACCACACACTACCCCCCCCCCCCCACACACACACACACACAGACATCTCACCTGGACCAGGAAGCAGTTGGGATAGGGTTAGCAGAAAATGGAATGTTTGATTTTGAACTCCTCTCCCACCTTCGCTTTGATGTCTTTGCCAGCTCCCATCAAATCGCGACCCACTCGCGGAGCCGCTGCACACATATACACACACACAACACGCACACAAACACGCACACATACACACATATACGCACGCACGCACGTACACACACAGAGCCACAAGTGTTATTGATGACGACAAAATTAACACAGACAGACACGCAGACATACACGCACACACACACACACACACACTACACACACACACACACACACACACACACACACACACACACACACACACACACACACACACACACACTACACTACACATACACACACACACTACACTACACATGCACACACACACACACACACACACACACACACACACACACACACACACACACACACACACACACACACACACATAAACACACACACACACACACACACACACTTCACACACTTCACATACACACAAACACCCACCCACCCACCCCCACAAATACACCCACACACACATCCTCCCCCTTCCTTCGGATGAGTCTTTAAACCGAGGTCCCGTGTGCGAACGCACGCAGAACATCTTGCGCACACGTTAAATCCTGTTCCGCTTTTCGTAAGAGGAGGCCATGTGTGCCGGTGGGAACAGATGATAATATTTACACAACTGCATATACACAGGGACTGGATGAAAAAAAACACATGAGTGCTTATCCCATTATTCTCGATATAAAAGAATGAAAACAGATAAAAATAAACACATACCGGGTGGAGGTGCGGGTTTCATGGTACCCGTTTCATCACTGAAGTCACCCACCCCAGCCTTGTTGATGGCGGCTACCCGGAATTCGTAGGGCTTGTCCAGCTTCAGGTTTTTCACTGTGTACTCCGTGTCTGTGATGTCTTGGACATTGGCCCTGAGGGCACCAAAAGGAAACACAACAACACTATGGATTAGCATCCCCGAAGTCGGAATGCGGCTAACTTTATGAAACTGGGGACGGGATATCCTGGTGGTCAGAGTGATGTGCTTGTGATCTGCTGGTTACCCGGTTGAATCTCGCGTGTTCAAGGTGATTTTTACCTCTGGAGTTAATGTCAGTGCTGACTCCACACTCCTCCCTCAAAAGTCCTTTGGATGAGACTGCAAATCGAGGTCCCACGGGTGCGGAGCGCAGGTAGAACATCTTGCGCATTATGTTTTAAATCCTGTTCTGTTTTTTGGAAGAGTAGGCCATTGTGTGCCGGTGGGAACGGATGACAATATTGACAAAAACTGCATACACACGGGGACTGGATGTAAAGAAAAGCACATGATCATATGAGTGCTTATTCCATTATCCTTGTCTGTCTGTCTGTCTGTCTGTCTGTCTGTCTGTCTGTCTGTCTGTCTGTCTGTCTGTCTGTCTGTCTGTCTCTCTCTCTCTCTCTCTCTCTCTCTCTCTCTCTCTCTCTCTCTCTCTCCAATACCATTTTGTTTCAATCTAACAATCTAACTCATCATGCTCCCTGCCATACCATTTTCTGACTTTTTTTTTAAAGTTGAAGTCGCGCACACGGGCGCACTCACTCTCTCTGTCTGTCTGTCTGTCTGTCTGTCTCTCTCTCTCTCTCTCTGTGTCTCTGTCTCTCTGTCTCTATGTCTCTGTCTCTCTGTCTCTCTGTCTCTCTCTGTCTCTCTCTCTCACACACACAAACACAGACACACACATCACACACACCCACAAACACCCACCCACCCACACTCACCCCAACCCCCCACCTCCCCACCCCCTCCCAACCCCCCCCACCCCCACCCCACCTACCCTCGACTCCCCACACCAACCCCCCCCAACACCAACCACCCACCCCCACCAACCACCACCCCCACCACCCCAACACCCCCCTACCCCCCCCTCCCTCCCCCCCACCCCCCCACAAAAGACACTGACTTGGTCCATTTCTTGTCCCCTTTCTCTCTCTTCTCCAGGACGTAGCCCTTGATGGGGCTGCCTCCGTCCTTCCTGGGCGCGTCCCAGGTGAGAGTGATGCTGTCTTCTGTGGTTGCTGCGAGCTGCGGGGTACTCGGCGCCTGGGGGGCGTCTGGCGACAGCAGCAACAACGAATGGGGATGATATATAATCAGAATAGTGATATGGGTTTGGGGTTTAGTTTTTTGTTTGTTGTTTGGTGGGGGTGGGGGGGGGGGGGGTGGGGGGGGAGGTGGTGGGTTGTTTTATTATTTTATTAACTTATTTTTTCCTATGCCAGAGCTTTGAGGAAATACAGGGCAGTAAAATGGATCAAGAAGGCAGAAAAGAGACAAGAAGGAGGTGGCAGGAAGATAAAAACAAAAAAAAGGAACAAGGCGGAAAAAGAAAAGGATAGAAAAGAGGGAATTCCCAACACAGAATTTTTAGAAGGTGTGGGATGCTATTTATATTATACTGACAGGTCCCTGGCATCCCTATAGGGCACGGTGGGAGTGGGGGGGGGGGGAGGAGGGGGTTAGAAAGATGATAATGATGATACAGTTTTAAAAAATGGATACTGTATGGATGTTATTCAGAAATAACGGGCAGTACCAGCTCTGATAATATTTACAGTTTCATAACAGTACACCAGCTTCAGACACAAGTCAAGACTAAATCAGACCAGATCAGACCACACCATACGAAGGAAGGTGGCAGGATGGTTAAGACATTCGCCTGCCAACAAGTAAACTGTGAGGTTCTGGGTTCAATACCCAGCCTTACCCTTTCTTCCCAGTTTGACGAAAAAATCGAACTAAATGTCAGTCATTGGATGACACTATAAACCGAGGCCCCGTGTGCGAACGCACGCAGAACATCTTGCACACACGTTAAAACCCCGTTCCGCCTTTCGGAAGAGCAGGCCATTGTGTGCCGGTAGGAGCGGATCACAAAATTATATTAAAAAAACCTAGTATGCACACAGATGTCGTGTTTAGACACCATCCCTGAGGAAAAATCAGGGAGTTGGTGTCCCCAGGGTGGCTCGGGGCTGTATGTAAGAAATTAAAAAAAAATAATAGGTCGGCGCTGCACTTGTGGCGACGCACTCGCCCCGGGGAGAGGAGAGCAGCCCCGAATTTCATGCAGGGAAATCTGCTGTGACATTAAGTGGTAATAAATAAATAAATAGATAAATAAATAAATAAATAAATAAATGAATAAATAAATAAATAAATGAATAAATAAATAAATGAATAAATAAATAAATAAATAAACATCATAGCAGAGCAGAGGAGCCAGGAACTGACCGTAGGGCAGTTTGGAGAGGATGGGTTCAGAGGATTCCAGGGGCTCGCTGATGCCTTGCGCGTTCTCCGCCATCACAAACGGAATTCGTACTTGGTGCCTGGTTCCAGGTTACGGACTGACCACACGAATGGACACAGCATGGCACTCGTTATGGCACAGTATGGCACAAACAACATTGTTTGTTTGTTTGTTTTTTCTTAGATAGATGGCTTGATGAAAAAAAAGCAAATTTATTGCTTACTCAATGTACCATCTGGAACTAAAATTTTTGATTTGATTTGATTGATTTGATTTGGCGGTGGTGGTGGTGTCCCATAACCTGTGTGGTGGTAGGGGAGCGAGGCGTCAGAGACCTCAGCTTCTCTAGGGGCCAGCATGTTGAGGACTACGTTATGTCATATTATTATGGTGTATTATTGTGATTATTTTTTCTTTTTGTTCCTCGGCTGGAAGAGCTCTGAGGTTCTCACCAATGGGTGAATTTTTATGTTAGCGAATCGTTATTTTTCTTTTTTGCCCCACCATGAAGGTAGCCACATTCCGACTTTGGCGGCTGTATATTGTGATGAATATGATGGCATAACGTTGTTGTGCCAAATTTTATGGCATAATGATGGCACATTTCGATGAATATGAAGGCATACCTTGGCCTACGGTGATAAATAAAATTATGATGGCACATCATGGCCTATTGTGATGAATATGAAGGCATATCATGAAATATCATGATGAATATGAAGGCATATCTTGGCATATTGTGATAAATATCACGGAATACAATGGCCTATTGTGATGAATATAATGCCATACGTGACACATTGTGACAAATGTCACCACAAATAAACATTGTAGCACAGTATAACAAATATGCATAGCACATCATGGCAACTTTCCACAAACGTTGTAGCATAGCATGGAATTGTAGATAATTTATACAACAGGCAAATATTGTAGCATACTAACCCAAATCCAGGCACATAATCATTACATATTACAGCCCATATCATAACACACATCAAGACCCCCCAGCTCTTACATAATGCACACCACACAGTGAGGAGTCACTGCCGACCCACCAACCTACTGATCCACCAACCTACTGATCCACCAACCTACTGATCCACCAACCTGCTGATCCACCAACCTACTGATCCACCAACCTACTGATCCACCAACCTGCTGATCCACCAACCTGCTGATCCACCAACCTACTGATCCACCAACCTGCTGATCCACCAACCTACTGATCCACCAACCTGCTGATCCACCAACCTGCTGATCCACCAACCTACTGATCCACCAACCTGCTGATCCACCAACCTGCTGATCCACCAACCTACTGATCCACCAACCTACTGATCCACCAACCTACTGATCCACCAACCTACTGATCCACCAACCTACTGACCCACTGACCTACTGACCCACTGACCCCATTGACCTACTTCCCCACTAACCCACTGACCCACTGACCTGGCACTTGGGGCTGTGGCAGAAGCTGGACACTTTGGTCCACTTGGGGTGTCCGGCTTTGCGTTTCTCCACGATGTAGTTGGCCACTGGCTCTCCTCCATCGTCCTCAGGGGCCTGCCAGGTCAAGGTCATGGACTCTCCATCCATCTCGCTGGGTTCGATGGGGCCCCCAGGGGATGAGGGCTTGTCTGTGCAACAGGCCATTGAAGTTTAGGTTTGTTTTTTTGTTTATTGATTTGTTTTGTATCTATTCATTAATCAATTAACTAGATTTCTTTTTACTTATTTGGCTGTGTTCGATGGGACCCACAGGGGTGAGGGCTTGTCTGTCCATAGGCCATTGAAATTTGGTTTGTTTTTCGTTGATTGAATGATCGATTGATTGATTAATTTATTTAGGCCATTAAAATTTGGGTTGTTTTTTGTTGGTTGATTGATTGATTGATTGATTGATTGATTGATTTTTCTATATTTATTTATTAATTATTAAATTTATTTACTTATTTGACTGGGTTCGATGGGGCCCCTAGGGGGTAAGGGCTTGTCCGTCCATGGGCCATTCAAGGTTGGTTTGTTTTTCGTTTATTTATTTATCTATTTAATTAGTTATCACTTACTTAATTAATCATTTTATTTATTTATTAATCTATTTATGTATTCATCTGTTTTGCTGGGTTCGATGGGCTCATTAAAAGGTGTGTGTTTGTCTGTGAAAAGGCCATTGAAATTGGGTTTTAAAAAATTTGATTGGTTGGTTGATTAATTGATTCAGTTATTTTTCAGTGTGGTACACAAAAACACACACACACACACACACACACACACACACACACACACACACACACACACACACACACACAACCACACACCACACCACACTACACACACACACACCAGCACACCCACACACACACCCACACACCACACACACACACACACAACACACACACACACACACACACACACACACACACACACAACACAAACACAACAAACACACACACACACATGCACACCCACCCACCCACCCACAAACACACACACACACACAACACACACACACACACACACACACACACACACACACACACACACACACACACACACACCACCACACATCACACACACACAAATCATCATCTCTTCACTCACCGAGAACGTTGACGTTGATTCTCGCAGTTTCGGCGCCGGAATCGTTACGGAGCGTGACACCGTATCTTCCGGAGTCC
>CM060336.1:6107415-6109915 GCA_030674155.1 Stramonita haemastoma
CTAAAGGTAAAGGTGTTCCATAACCTATGTGCTAGGGATAGCGTAGTGGTCAGAACATGGCGCTCGCAATTTGACGACCAGGGTTCGATTCTCGTTCGAGGGGATTTTTCCCCCTGGAGTTACATTAGTGCTGACTCCACTTTCCCCACAAGTCCTTTGGATGAGACTATAAACCGAGACCCCGTGTGCGAGAACGCACACAGAACATCCTGCGCACACGTTATATCCTGTTCCGCTTTTCGTAAGAGTAGGCCATAGTGTGCCAGTGGGAACATATGACAAGATTGACAAAACTGCATATACACAGGGAATGGGTGTAAAAAAGCACATCAGTGCTAATTCCATTATCCTCGATATAAACACACACATACACATACACATGTCCTGATGTTTATTGAACACCATTTGGGGCAGAAAGATAATTAAACCTGATGCTTGTTTTCTTGGGTCAAACAGGTCTGCTTAAATGGCAATACATATTCTGAATCTGAAAACAAAATCTGAATCACACACACACACATACACACACCACACACTACACACACACACATTACACACACACACACACACACACACACATACTACACACACACAAACACACATACACACCCACCCACACACTACACACACACACACACACACACACACACACACGCACACACACACACACACACACACACACACACACACCACACACACACACACACACGTACACACACACAACACACACACACACACACACACACACACACACACGTACACACACTTAAACACACACACACACATACACACACACACACATACACACACACATACCCCCACCCACCCACCCACCCACACACACACACACAAAAAAGACGTCTCACCTTTGACCTTGTTACCCCCATCAGAGGTCGGAGGTTTCCAGGTCAGGTTTGCTGACCTGCGGTCAAACTTGGGGATCTCCACGTCTCTTGGGGCACTGGGGGGGTCTGTCACAACACAGGTCATGCATGTCCTTCAGATCATCATCATCTCCCCCATTATACAACAAGTCTGGTATCATAGATCTGAAAAGGGAATCTGTGGGTTTACTTTTCTTCTTCTTCTCCTCTTCTCTCGTTCGCTTTACACTGTCAGATGTGTCTGGGAAAAATAATGGTATGTCCTGTCCAGCTCTTCTCGTGGGCCGTACAGCTTGGTCTGTAGGGTTATCTCCGTCGATCGGCCACACTTTCTTCCTCAGGTCGCTGAATAACGTACACCTTTGAAGGATGTACGCTATGTGAGTTTACTCACTCGTAGACCAGAAATTTGTTGATATTGCTAAAGTTATTTTTCGGTCTGCTATTAATGTTCTGTTATAGGTTTTCTTTTGAATTTATTATTTGTTTTATTTGTTGGGTTTGTTTTAGCTACTTTTGATGCTTGTTTAAGTCTAATACCACCTAGAGTGAACAGACTTTGAATGAAAAACAAACAAACAAATCATCTCTCCCATCTTCACTTTTTTAAAACATTTTTTTCCTATTCACTGGCTTAAGCTCCGAGTTTCCTCAATCGTAAGATTTTGGTATGCGACCGGTTTTTTTTATACCCACCTTGAATATACAGCAAAATTGTCACTTCATCAGAGATGAAGCGCATGTAAAAGAGCCCACGGCAACGAAAGCGTTTTTTTCTGGCTAAATTCTGTAGGAAAAAAGCCACTTTTGATATGGAAACAAAATATACGCACGCAGACAGGAAAAGAAATAATACAAATTTTAAAAAGTAATGGGTGGCGCTGCTTTTTGTGGCGACGCACTCTCCCAGAGGAGAATTTCACACAGAGAAAACTGCCATGAGTTAAAGTGGTATACAAAATATACAAGCTTAAAAAAAAAAGCAACCCCCCCAAAAAAACCCTCACCTTGACCCCCTAAGGATAATGACTTAATGGACCCATGGAACTGAAGTCAAACAGTTTTAAACCTTGACCCCTCCCCCCCCCCCCCCCCCCCCCAGAAAAAAGAGTCACCCCCCCAAAAAAAAAAAAATCGCTCACCAAAAGGATTCTTGGCCACAATCTTCTCGCTCTCCAAGGGTTCGCTGGCGCCGTACATGTTTTCGGCCTTGACCCTGAACTTGTAACCTTTGCCGTCCTTGAGGCCCTTGACCATGTGGCTGTTGCCGGACACCACCCCGGGTACCTTCTCCCAGACGTTGGAGCCCTCCTCACACTTCTCCACCACGTACCCTGGTCAACACAGTATAGTTTTTATTATTTTTTGTCAGGTGAGGAGTTTTGAGGAGAGAGGAGTGGAGGAAAACTAGTGCAGGTAACCACTTACAACAGATGAGCATTTTGATGTTGAGGACGGGATAGTCTAGTGGTCAGAACATTGCGCTCGCAATTTGACGACCCGAGTTCGATTCCCGGTCGAGGGATTTTTCTCCTGGAGTTAACAACAGTGCTGACTCCACTCTCCCCAAAAGTCATTCCGATGAGACTAAACCGAGGCCCCGTGTGTGAACGCGC
>CM060336.1:6122415-6129915 GCA_030674155.1 Stramonita haemastoma
ACGACTGTTTGATAAAAGACATTATGAGGATCACATGATTAGTGTTATATCATTTCACGGACATTTTCGGAGATAAATACCTGCACAGACTCAGAATAATATTTATGGATAGTTTTCGAAAAAGAAAACCGACAAATTGGTCAGAATTATTGACCCTAACAAGACACTCAACCAAGGTAAGGAGAAAAAGTGGAAAGTATTCCTAACTCCAAGTCATCAAAAACGATGATGACAACAATAACAACAGTAGAAAACGCTACACACAATGATCACAAATACAATACAGCAACAAAACATGGCAAGTACAGATTTCTCAACAGTAAACTCAATACGACCACACACCTACCAAACGTCTACTAAATCCACAAACAAACACAGCTTGTCAAAACCACTGGTCTTTCAGGCCTTTCCGCCATTTTGTTCTGTGTTGGCCCTACTACCTATTCACACACAGGGTATTTTTTCCATCAAACACCACGTTTCGCTTACACCACTCCACGACTCTAAACATGGCTCTACAAAACACGCCTCTGAACAGAGAAAGGGATTTACTGGCTACTAGCAGCGCTTGGAATAATATCTGAAAGAGTGGAGGGGGGGGGGGGTAACACCTTCACGCCAGAAGAGGATTTCTCACACAAGGAGCATCACAATATATACATCACACTAGCACACACGCACACAGAGCACTCCTGGCTAAACATCTAAGGACAGCTCTCTTGAATTTTCAAACCACCGGGATGTTGTCTTACTTTCCAAGGAGCCTTCGGGTCCTATGGAGTCAGTATCAGAATGAATCAACAATGGTAAACTAATGACAGGATTTTTATGAATAGTTATTACACTTTTTCGTCATTAAGAGAACTTCTGACGAATTTCAAATTCTGTATATCATATAAGCATATTTATTTACAATGGAGCCAAGTTATTGTAGTTAAACGTAGTGACTTATGAAATGGGACCAGGATGTTAAAGAATGATACGCGTTATTCAGTCACTAAATAAATTCCTACGAATTTAGAATTCTTGTTTTAAGTATCATTAATTCAAAATTAAACCACGATATTGGAATGAGTTGCAAATGTAGCAAAAACGTGGTGGATTACAAAAGGAATCATACTTAGAAGCAATCACGTTTTTATGAGGACATACAAAAAAGAGTTGAATAATATAGAATTTCTTTAATTTCTCGAAGGGTTTCCTTTACATTACAAGTCTAAAATGTGTTTCGTTTTTGTAAGGACACATGAAGAGTATTTTATATAAAACATAGTTATAACCTACTTACATTTCTATGGGGTCACCTTTGTATTTCAAGTTAAAATGCTTCCATTTTGCGGAAAGATCAGAAAAAGTTTTATGATAAAACATTGAAAAACTATTACATTTCTAGAGGGTTTCCTTTACAAAGGACTGACGCCCCCCCCCCCCCCCCCCCCAAATAAAAAGTGTTTCAAATGAGTAGAAAGAACGTTACATTTCTTATCAAATAAATTGCTTCAGTATTAAGGACTTTTCTTTTTTTGGATAGTTTTGCACGAGAACTCTACCATTTAAAGCAAGTTTATGCACAAATTTGTGTATATCTCTTTACTATACAGGTAAAAGTAAACCATTTTTCATGTCTTTTCTTTTATTTTAACGAAAAATCTTACCTGGTCAAAAAGAAATACGAAGAATTTGTTGGTATAGCTTGTAAGACATGAATAACGTCTACACCACGATTAAATCAAGAGTTTTTAATGTACATCTTAAATACAAAACAAATCAAACAATGAAAATAAAAACAAGAAATTGCAAAATGCCAAACAGCTGGACAAAAGATAACCAATTTCATTTGAACACACCTACTCATGTACAGTGCCCACACACGTCAAAACACACGCAAGGGCACACGCACACTTACTCGCATTCTCACTCTACACTCCTCCTTCTCCTCCTCCTCATCTCCTGTCTTCCTTCATCTTCTTCCCTCATCTCTTCTCATCACATCATCATCATCACTCACACACAATCTTCACTATCTACAGTTTACTCCAGTATCCTAACATCATCATCATCATCATCATCAACATCATCATCATCATTCACATCACCATCATCACCACACAACCACACCACCACCACCACCACCAACCACCACAATCCTCAACTACTCTACATGTAATCCAGAATCGTACAGCCAAAAATAACCTCCACACACCCCCACCCCACCCCCCTAAGCCCCCCACATAACCCTCCAGTATTGTTTCATGATTTTCCTTCCTCCACACTCACCAGCATCTTGGCCTTCCAGATGACCTTGGGTTCAGGCTCCCGATGTACTTGACAGGGATGCTGAAGGGCTGGCCCACCTTGATGCGGATGTTCTTCTCCACACTCTCGATGCGTGGCTTCACTGTAGTAGGAACACAGCGTCGAGACAGACAGACAAAAGAGTCAACTGAACATTAATTGTAAGATTCAGGTGGTATACTTGGCCTAGCGTTTTATATTATGTTCGTAGGTCGTGTTTGACTGACGATTTGAGAGAGAGAGAGGGGGGAGAGGGAGAGAGAGAGAGAGAGAGAGAGAGAGAGAGAGAGAGAGAGAGAGAGAGAGAGAGAGAGAGAGAGAGAGAAGAGAGAGAACAGAGACAGAGACAGATAACGACACAGAGACACAGAGACAGAGAGACAGAGAGACAGACAGAGAGACAGAAGAAGACAGCAGAGACAAAGACAACAGACAGACAACAGACACACACACACACACACACACACACCACACACACACACACACACACACACACACACACACGATACATAACATACACACACACCACACGTTGACTACTAACATCTACCACCCTACCACACCTACCACAAGTTTGCTGTAACTCACCTTTCCTGGAGCGAGTGACCACAGGGTTGGACACTGTGCTGGGTTCGGACAGGCCAGCCTTGTTCTTGGCCTTCACGCGGAACTCATACTCCTTGCCTTCCGTCAGTCCCTCCACTGTGCCTTTGTTGTCCGGAGTGGTCGTCTCCACCCCCTTGCCACGTGCAAAAAATATCAAAGTGTTGTTGATAAGAAAACGTGAATATTTATGATGTTGGAATGTTGGGTACTTTAATGGTAAGTGTGTGGGTGGGGTGGGTGTGGGGGAGAAAATGACTGCATACGCAAAAAATATATGTAAACACAGACAGACAGACAGACAGACAGACAGACAGCAACAGACACAACACACACACACACACATATAACATAAAAACAATAATATATATATATATATATATAATATATATATATATTAACATACATACACACACATATATAACACATAAATATCAATATCTATCTACCTATCTACCTATCTACCTATCTACTATCTATCTATCTATCTATCTATCTATCGGCCACCCATCCAATTGGTAACTACGCTTGGTATTTTGCTTAAAAGTTACAATCAAGTTAAAGAATTCAACTTGATTTGACTCGACTGGCTTACCTCAATAACTAACAAAGACACCAGGCAACACACACACACACACACACACACACACACACACACACACACACACACACACACACACACACACACACACACACACTCACACACACACACACACACACACACACCACACACACACACACACACACACAACACAACACACACACACACACACACACACACACACACACACACACACACACCCCCCCCCCCCCCCCCCCCCCGCCCTCTCCCCCCAAAATCAACCCCACCACACACCCGCCAAGACAAAAAAACCAAGACCGACAACTCTTCACCTTCTTCCAGTTGTTGTCTCCCTTCTCCTTGTACTCAATGACGTAGCCCTGTACAGGAGCTCCGTTCTCGTCCTTGGGAGGTTCGAACTCAGCTCCACATAATCCTTGTCGTAATCCGCAATTCCTGGGCTCCAGGGGCTGAGAGGTGGGGTCTGTTTGGGTCATGGAGAAAATGGTCATGTTCATTTTGGGTTTTTTTGCTTTCAAAATATATTAAGTACGCTTTTGGGGAAAAAAAAGAGTTGTGGAAAGAACCAGAGCAAACTGAACGAGGATAGAATGTGTGACGGGGCGGTAATTAGATTACTTCCCATGCAGATCGGAACTGCCAATCGCAGTTGCGTCGTGGATCTAAGTTTAGATCCACACCTGCGAATTGTGCCACGTTCTGTGTCGTTGGGTGAGGGGAGGGGTGATTGAAAGCCGTCCGTTGCATGCACTCTGCCCATGGCGGTAAAATATAGTATTTATGCAGCCTCTTTTTAGAGGCCACATTCCCAGAGAGAAAGAAAGAAGAAAAGAAAGGAAGGAAGGAAGGAAGGATGAAGAAAAGAAAGAAAGACAGGAAATAAAGAAAGAAAGAAAGACAGACAGATAGACAGACAGAAAGAAAGAAAT
The DNA here is from genome assembly GCA_030674155.1 of Stramonita haemastoma. Classification (NCBI taxonomy): domain Eukaryota; kingdom Metazoa; phylum Mollusca; class Gastropoda; order Neogastropoda; family Muricidae; genus Stramonita; species Stramonita haemastoma. The sequence goes on from CM060336.1 coordinate 6,126,826, forward strand.
ATAGAAAGAAAAGAATGAAAGAAAGAAAGCAGGCAAGAAAGAAGGAAAGAAGGATTGAAAATGTATATAGAGAGATAAGACAAAGGCGGAAAATGAAAGAAAGAAAGGAAAAAAAGGCGGATAACGAGACAGACAGACAGATAGGCAGACGGACAGAAAGAAAGGAAGAAATAAAATAAAAAGGAAGAAAAAAGATTGGAAGGAAATAAAAAGGAAAAAAAAGAAAGAAAGCAAAAAATAGCATACAGACCATCTAGTAATGAAAACAATCATAACTAAAATCATGACATTAAAAATGAACAATTTTTATCGAAGCTGCGAGCCTGACATTTAACACAGCGCCAACAAACTACCCATTATTCCTCTGAGCATTTTAGTGAAAGAATATGCCTAGCCCATGTACAGTGTGTTCCCAAAGACTGTCTTCTCATATCAGTGACGTTAGGAAATATATTTACTTCGAAAAGTAGAATAAGACAATTAAAACATAAATCAAAGTATAAAACAAAACTTAAATTTAAAACAAAAACAAAACAAGGAACTATAAATAGAAAAGTAACCAAAACTGATCAAAATAAACTAAAATGAAAAAGCACGAAAGATATTATATTGAAACAAAATAAACTTTGAAATGAAAAAGCAACACAAATCAAACATTATTATAAGAACTGAAATTTCTGGAAATAAAAATAAAACAACGCAAAATAAGGCAAACCAGAATAGAAAGATAAGAACGCAACTCAATCGCACACAAACAATGCATGCTTGTATTCATAGTACAACAATGGGGAAAAAACTTCTTCACAAAACCAGGAAGCAGCCACACAGAAAAAAACAACTGATCTACGAAACAAACCAAAAAAATGAACATAACTTAAAAGCCAACCTCATGAAGGAGCTATCACTATAATTATGACTTAAAACAAAACGGTCCAGCCATGCTAAGTTTTGGTTCATTTCATTTGACTAGAGACTATATTTTGGTCCATGCTCTATATGCATAATTATTATTGACGATCTCACTCTTCAGAAAATTGCCTGACTACAGGGTAATGGCTTACAAGGACAGGACCCGGGTGGTTCGGTGGTCTAGAAGTAGTGCACTTGTCTAGAAAGTGAGAAGTCAGAGATTCGATTCCTGTTTGACCCCCCCCCCCCCTTCCCCATTCAGTAGACCTTGAGCGGTGATCTGGATACTGATAGTTCAGAGGCAACTATCAACCGAGGTCCTGTGTGCAATATGCATTTAGCACAGGTAAGATCTCATGTCAACAACAAAAAAAATTGTTCCTGGTAAAGAGTAGGCCTTTGTATGTCGGTTGAAAAGAAATGAAAGTATTTACTTTTTAAAAAAAAAATACACATACACACACAGGTGCCGTGTTTACAGATATCATCCCCGGAGTTGGAATGAAATTACCTTAACGGTGAGCAAAAAAAACGGTCGTACAAACGCGAAAATCTCATTATTGGTGGTGCCAGCGAACCTCGGAGTTCTGACATAGGTACAAAAACTCCACACATCTCTCTACTTGGTCACCACAAGACCTGTCCACTTCATCCACCAATTGCCAAAGGAAAAAAAATAATAAAAAAAAGAAAAAAGGTGGGGGGATGGAAGAAGGCAGATTTTTTGGACTGAGGTGGGGGTGGGAGATACTATGTCCTTCCACAGACCATATGGGAAAGGGAGATGATTCATCAGACTACAGACAAAATTATGGAAAGGCAAATCTGCCATGGAAAAAAAAGGCTATAATTATCTTGATATCATATACTAGCTTCACACAAATTGCAGATATATTCTACTGCTAGCCACACAAGCTTACGGTCTCGTTCTTTTCCTGAAAAAATAAGTGTGTTAGCTCACTGTGTTAATTTTGATCAGTACGCAATACATTAAGTCGATACTCTTACTAAAATGCAAAAAACGCTTTAATAAGGAAAGTAGATCATGAAAGCAAACATAACAGTATATAGTAAAACTAAAAAACCTGAACAGGAAATAGCTGGTAGTGGATTTTAAGCATAAAAAATTGATTGAAAGAACCTTAAGAAATATAAACCTCTTCTCCGTATTCTTTGTTGAATGCTCGACAGACACTATTGTTGTCAGTCACATGAGCGAAAATTCTGCTGCCGTCAAGCACCTGACAAGTCAGGCCCAGCGCATCCGATTTCGGCGTGGAAGAAAATTGCTATCTTTAAGTCTCTCTGGACAAAACGTAGAAGAGTGAACCAAAAAGGCAGAAAACAGATAAGAAGGAGGTGGGAGGAAGAGCAAGAACGATGCAAAAACAAAGAGAGGGATAGAAAAGAGGGAATTCGTAGCACAAGAACTGACAGAGTTAGTTTTGAAATGTATCCACAAATTGCAAATAAAAATGAAGTCGTTAAAAAACAGAGTTGCAGGTGTAAGCTTAAAACAAACCTACTCATTGCAGCTAAAGGTTAAATGTACCATCAGTCAAAATTATAATCACAAGCAAAAACTTAAAACAACAACAACTGAATTTAAAAGCGATAAGTAAAAAGCGTATAAATAAGAAACGATGGAAATAACCACATACAACCACAGATTGAAAAGGTTCAGAAAATGCAGAGTATTAACAGCGGAAAATCATGTCTTCTAAAATTATAATAACAGACTTTTTTCATTCCTTTTTATCACCAAATATAGCAAAAACAATTTTTGTGCACTGGGCATTTCCGTTTCTTACGTTGATTAGTTTTTTTTTCTTTTCACAAATAGGTATCTCCCCATAACCTATGCATTCGTTGGAGAGCGAGATAATTATCAACGACCTCAGCTTCTCTGGGGGCCAGCATATTGAGGGTGGCGCCCATCTCCTCTCCATCGCTGCTTTACCTTCCATGTCTCTAGAGAGGGCAGGTACCCATTTACAGCTGGATGAAATGGGGAACTGTACTGAAGCCAAGATGCACGAACAGTCACCCATCCAATGGGTAACCACGCTCTGATGCTGCTTAACATTGGCTGGGAGAGAGCGAGTGGTCTGGCTACTGAGCAATCCTGTCTTCATTCTTTATATGCAATCCTAAAAGATAAAAAATCCCCAAACCAGATAT
>CM060336.1:6137415-6164915 GCA_030674155.1 Stramonita haemastoma
TTTTGTGACACAAATAAAGTGATCAGATATTACACACACATTTGTAACTTCTCTAGAGATAAGAATCTGAAGCCCCGTTAAAAATAATTATAAAAATGAAAACAGTTTTTTAAAAAAATAAATATTACATCCAAGAATTATATAACTATTATTGTTAGTAGCCTTCCACAGATAATTTGACTTTAATGTCTGGATTGATTTAATGACAAAAACCAAAAATACATTAAAACGATTTTTTGGAAAAGTTTAACTTAAAGAAAATAAAAGCACAAACGAATGAATAAATCAATCAATAAAACCAGACAAACCAAAATCGATATGACTGAGAAACCAAATCAAGGTATCAGTAAACTATGATAAAAACCAAATCTTAACAAGAAATAAAAAGAAAACCAAATGTCTTAGTACTAATCATAGGGTCAAACACAATCGTAAACTCAAAGGAAAAACTGGAAGGTAACAAACAAAAGGTTTCTCTTCATACTTTTTCTATCAACAAAACAACAACAAAACAGACACCGTTCTAGTTGTTGTTGTTGTTGTTGCTGCTGCAGTTGTAGTTGCTGTGGTTGTTGTTGCTGTTGTAGTTAAGTTGTTGTTGCTGTTATTGTTGCTGCTGTTGTTGCTGCTATTGCTGTGGTGGTTGTTGCTGTGGTTGTTGTTGTTGATGTTGTGGTTGTTGTTGCTGTTGTAGTTGTTGTTGCTGTTATTGTTGCTGCTGTTGTTGCTTGCTGTTGCTGTGGTGGTTGTTGCTGTGGTTGTTGTTGTTGTTGATGTTGTGGTTGTTGTTGCTGTTGTAGTTGTTGTTGCTGTTATTGTTGCTGCTGTTGTTTGTTGGTGTTGTAGATGTCGCTGTTATTATTGTCGTTGCTTTTTTTGTTGTTGTTGTTGCTGTGGTTGTTGTTTTTGCTGTTGCGGTTGTTGACAATAAAACAAAAAACCAACAACTAACATGCGACAGGTATTTGCTATAGAGATGAACAGAAACCAGGGGGGAAGGGGGGGGGTGTAGGGGCCTATCTAACCATGCACTGTCCAAACATAGGATCAAAGAACTCAACAAACAAAATCAAAGCCCTTTAGGACAAGTTTCAGTTCACACACACACACACACACACACACACACACACACACACACACACACACACACACACACACACACACACACACACAACACATACACTCATACCACACACACTCACAACACATACACACACAATACACTGATACACAACACACATACACACACATACACACAACATACACACACACACACACACACACACACACACACACACACACCACACAACACACACACACACACACACACACACACACACACACACACACACACACACACACACACACACACAGAGCGGCACGTATTAAACCACTTTAAGGAATGCTAAGAACTTTGATGATGAGCCAATGTATATGTATGTGTATATATATATATATATATATATATATATATATAGAGAGAGAGAGAGAGAGAGAGAGAGAGAGAGAGATAGATAGATAGATAGATAGATAGATAGATAGATAGATAGATAGATACACATATATATGTATGTATACATGTATATATATATGTATGCAAATATATGTATGTATGTATGTATGTATGTATGTATGTATGTATGTATGTATGTATGTATGTATGTATGTATGTATGTATGTATGTATGTATGTATGTATGTATGTATGTATGTATGTATGTATGTATGTGTGCTTGTGCACTTGTGTGTGTGTGTGTGTTTCTTTGTGTGTGTGCATGAGTGTGTAATGTGTACGTGTGTATGTGTGCGCGCGCGCGCGCGTGTGTGTATGCGTGTGTGTGTGTTTAAAATGTTTTAGCATATGATGTTCATGCCCACTATCAAGTTTGAAAACTTGAATTATATTCTGCAAAACAACATGCAGACTTCTAGCAGTCTATTCCTTTCACTTCGTGTTCTTTAAAAAATCCACAAAGCCAAAACAAGACAAAACATAACCACCAGTACAATTACAACAACAACAACAACAACATCACGATACCATTCTACAATAATGTAACACCACACGACACAATTACAGACAAAGAGACAACAACAACCAACAAATAACATTGCCTATAACATTAACTTCACTCTGAAAAATTCTATCCTACCCACAGACACAATCCAGACAAACACCAGCTTAGGCTAGGAGCTATGATAGAATCACACAGATGTATTTTCTTCTCACAATTCACTCCCTTGGGACTCTACATGGGTCACGAATATATGTATACACAACAGTTCCACTTCTAAAATAAAAAAAAGGTTTCTGCATCAGTTACCTCCCATTGTATCTCTTCTTCCACCTGAAAGTTAAGTTTTGTGGTTAAAGGTTAGTAGAAATAAGAAGAAAACACAAAAAAGCAACAACAAAAAAGCAAATTAATAAAGTATTATACGTGGTTATCAAAAGAAAATAATGGTAAAAAAGAGACCTTAAAAAGTAGCAAATTAGATTTGTCAATGATTTTAGTAAAAAAGAAAGTGCATATAGGTAAAAATTTAGAAAACAGAACTTGTGTGAATGAACTCCATTAGTGTTTGACTACAATAATCCGTTAGTTTTAGGATTTTATTCAAAAATAAAAATACTAGGAACATAATTCTAAAATAAAATCAGTTATGCAAAATGATAATAATAATTAAAAAGAAATTCAACATATCAGCAAACGAGAGTAGGTATGCATGCATATGTTAATAGTGTAGACAAGAAAAAAAAACCATTTCTCAGCAAATTGTTAATGAAAATGAAAATATCAAAACATAAAAAAGAATCATTTCGAGTTAATGAGCAGTTACAAAGGTCTTTATAAAGCAAACAATAAAAAGATTATTACAGGAGTATTTTTTAAAAAGGCAATGAATAATCAGAGAAATGATTACTAGAAGAATAAAAATTAATCAGCTTAAAAAAAAAGTTATAAAAGTGTGTTAAAAGTGATAAATAGAAAACACCACACAAAATCCCCCTCCCCCAAATCTTCTAAATTCATATCCTAAACAGAAAAAAACATTACATCAAACTTACACATCGAAATAACACAGCTTACCGTTAACATAAAAAAGAAGCTAAACATAGCAAAGAGAGGAAGAAGCTGACAAGAGTGATCTACCTTGTCTGCTCTCCACCACGTGACCTCGGAGTCGGCATCAGACACCTCGCATTCCATCAGCGCCTTCTCTCGCTCCACTGTCTCCACATCCTCCAGAGGTTTGGTGAATTCTCCTTCAGGTTCTGTGATCAAAATAACAAGTATTTGTTTGTTTCTGTACATCACTGTTCCAGGGGAGGGAAGGAAGGAAGGATGGAAGGAGGAAGAAAAAAGAGGCAGACCTAGGAAGAGATGGGAGGACAACATCGGCGAACGGACAGGCCTAGAACTCAACAAAACTTTGAGAAAGGCAGAACAGAAAGAGGAATGGAGAAAACTGGTTGTCAAGTCTTCATGGGTGCCCCCACAGTCGCCAGACTAAGGGATGGATGGATAGATAGATAGATAGATAGATAGATAGATAGATAGATAGATAGACAGATAGACAGATAGATAGATAGATAGATAGATAGATAGATAGATAGACAGATAGACATAGATAGATAGATAGATAGATAGATAGATAGATAGATAGACACCCCCATGCCCCCCCTCAACCCCCCCACCCCCAGTGACGATGCTGGGAACATGTCAAAACAAGAATAAAATACCACCCTCCAACCTCTGTAAATTCGGTGCTAGAAATTTCCCTCTTTAAGTCACAGAAAGAAAAGAATAGAAAAGAAAAGAAAAAAAGAAAAGAAAAGGAAAAAAAACAAGAACATAAATAGATAGCTGAAGGAAGGAAACAAGTAAAGAAAAAAAATGAAATTAAAAAAAAAAAGAAGCAAAAAGCAAGGAAAGAATCGAACCCACCTCCCACCCTGACTTTGCAGGTAGTGGTTTCTCCCTCGCACTTGCAGGTATACTCGGCAGCATCGTCAGGCTGTGCATCCAGAATCTTCAGGATACAGCGGTTCTCTCGGCGCTGGAACTCGTATTTGCCTGGGGTGTACTGTAATGAGACACCGGCACCAGCAGATTAACCTTCAGATTGCTTGTTTCGAAGGAAGGAAGGACGGTGGCAGGATGGTTAAGACGTTCGCCTGTCAATATGTAAACCGCGAGTTTCTGGGTTCTTACCCAGCTCGCCCTTTCTTTCCAGTTTGACGAAAAAATCTAACTGAATGTCAAAGTCATTCGGATGAGACTAAAAACCGAGGTCCCGTGTGCGAACGCACGCAGAACATCTTGCGCACACGTTAAAATCCCGTTCCGCCTTTCGGAAGAGCAGGCCATCGTGCGCCGGTTGGAGCGGAAGACAAACTTATATAAAAAAAACAACAGCATGCACACAGGTGTTGTGTTTAGACACCATCCCTGAGGGGAAAAAAATAATGGGTAGGCGCTGCACTTGTGGCGACGCGCTCTCCCCAGGGAGAGCAGCCCGAATTTCACGCAGAGAAATCTGCTGTGACATAAAGTGGTATTAAAAAAAAGGTGTTATTTGAACCGGTCAGTTTTGCAGTGTGCCTTATTGTAGTGTTCGTTTGTTTTGAAATTTAGTTTTAAAGGTGTGTGTGTGTAGTGTGTGTGTAGTGTGTGTGTGTGTGTGTGTGTGTGTGTGTGTGTGTGCGTGGTGTGTGTGTGTGCGTGCGTGCGTGCGTGCGTGTGTGTGTGTGTGTGTGTGTGTGTGTGTGTGTGTGTGTGTGACAGAGAGAGAGAGTGTGTGTGTGTGTGTGTGTGTGTGTGTGGTGTGAGAGAGAGAGAGAGTGTGTGTGTGTGCGTGTGTGTGTGTGTGTGTGTGTGTGTGTGTGTGTGTGTGTGGTGTGTGTGTGGTGTGTGTGTGTGTGTGTGGTGCTGTTGTGAGCAGAGTAAGTGGAGTGTACCCATTCTGAAGCCTCTGAACTTTGGCTTTCTTGTTTTGCCAAATAACAACGTAGTTCGAGGTTGTTTTTTTCAACCTCAATTGCATGAGTGAAAACAAACATTTTCCCCCTTCTTTTTCAATAAGCCTGAAAATTTGCAGTGGGTTTTTTTCAATAATATACTATTGTTGTGGCTAAATTTCAGAGCTGTGTCTGTTATATATTTAAGAATATATTTTTGAAAAAAAACAACAACTTTCAGTATGCACAGGAATGTTAGAATCCAAATTGCCTTGTATGGAGTGAGTGAAATTATTCATGTCAATTCATAGATTCATCCATTTATTCATATCCATCCATCCATCTCATTCCATCCATCATCCCATCATCCTTCATCCATCCATCCATCCATAACCATCCATCATCCATATCCATCCATCCATCCATCCACATCCACCCATCCATCCATCCATCATCCATCCATCCATCCATCATCATCCACCATCCATCAATCCACCCATCCATCCATCCATCCATCACCATCCATCCACCAATCCATCACCCATCCATCCATCCATCCATCCATCAACCCATCCATCATCCACTGATCCATCCATCCATCCATCCATCCATCCATCAACCCATCCATCCATCCATCCATCCACCCAACCCATCCATCCATCCATCAACCCATCCATCCATCCATGATCCATCCATCAATCCATCCATCCATCCATTCCCATGACGGACCTCAATGGGTTTGCCATTCTTGTGCCACTTGACGAAAGCGCGTGGGTCATTGACAAAGCATTCAATGGAGCCAGACTTCTTGCGCTGGATGTCGTAGTCCTCTGGCAGTCTCTGCGTGAACGTGTAGGAGGGGTCCAGAGCTGTGGAAAGTGTGAGATAGAAAAGAGGATACAGGACATTTCTAAATATTTTCAAAAAAAAGAAACAAAAAAACGAACACGTTAACTTTGATCTAAGTAGGTTATGTTTGAAAGGAGAAGCTGTTTATTGTTGTTTGAAAAGGTGTTTGTTGTTGTTGTTGTTCTTGTTGACGATGTTCTTCGTGTGTGTGTGTGTGTGTGTGTGTGTGTGTGTGTGTGTGTGTGTGTGTGTGTGTGTGTGTGTGTGTGTGTGTGTGTGTGTGTGTGTGTGTGTGTGTGTTGAAAGTCCGGGTTCGAAGTGCGCGTGGTTCCATCCCCATTTTGCCCGAAACTTTTTCTCCCATCCATTAGACCGTGTGATGGTTTGGGTGCTAGTCTTTAAATAATGGTGACAGTAAATAAATAATAACCCCTAACTCCCTAACCCCTCTCCTCTCTCACCCCTCCTCACCCCCCCCCCCTACCGAGTAACCCACCCACTCACTCACCCTCCACAAACAGGTACCCAGAACTGGTGACGGTAAATAAAAAAAATAATGCTGACAGTACATAAATAATAACCCCCTAACTCCCTAACCCCTCTCCTGTCTCACCCCCACCCACCCCCAGTAACCCACCCACTCACCCTCCACATACAGTACACAGAACTGGTGACAGTAAATAAATAAATAATGGTGACAGTACATAAATAAATAATGGTGACAGTACATAAATAATAACCCCTAACTCTCTACCCCCCCCCTCCTCTCTCTCTCTCTCTCTCTCTCTCTCTCTCTCTCTCTCTCTCTCTCTCTCCTCTCTCTCTCTCTCTCTCCCCTACCTAAGAGTAGGCCATTGTGTGCCGGTGGGAACAGATGACAATATTTATAAAACTGCATACACACGGGGACTGGATAAAAAAAAAAGCACATGTGGGCTTATTCCATTATCCTCGATATAAAAGAATAAATAAATAAATATGATAAAATATAACAGCTGTAAAGACAGCACACTTTGTACTAAATACTAAATAAATAAATAGTAACCCCTAACTCCGTAACCCCTCTCCTCTCTCACCCCCACCCCTCCGAGTAACCCACCCACCCACTCACTCACATCCACATCAGGTATGCAGAACTGGTGACAGTAAATAAATAATAACCCTAACTCCCTAACCTCTCTCTTCTCTCTCACCCCGCCCCCCCCCCCCCCCCCCCCCCATAACCCACACCACTCACCCTCCACATACAGGTACCCAAACACCCTAACTCCTCAACCCCTCTCCTCTCTCTCTCACTCACCATCCACATACAGGTACGCAAACCCTTAACTTCCTAACCCCTCTCCTCCTCTCCACCACCACCCACTACGGTAACCCAAACCCTTAACTTCCTAACCCTCTCTCTCTCTCACTCACCTCCACATACAGGTACGCAAACCTTAACTCCTAACCCCTCCTCTCCTACTCACCATCACATACAGGTACGCAGAACTGGTGACCCCGTTACAGTCGATGGTGAACTTGCCCCATCTCTGGCTTCACAGTGGGCATCACCAAGCGGTACTCCTTGTCGTCGTTCTCGAAGTGGTATTTGTGGCCCTGGAAAATCTCCAGCTTGTTCTTCAGCCATTTCAGCTGGGCGTTGGGCTTGCAGAACTCGGCCGTGAAGACCACCTTCTTGCCTTCCACGGTCTTGATGTCCTCCAGCTCTTTCAGGAATTTGTCGGGTTCCTGAGTGAGGTTCGTGGGTTCGTGGGTAGGTTCGTGGGTGGGTGGGTGTTGTATTCAGGAAGTGTGTGGGAGAGGAAGATTTGGGGGAGAGAATTTTGGGGGTGTTTAGGAGGGGGTGTTGGGGTGGTGGGTTTGGGGGGGTGGGGGGTTGAAAGGAAGTTTGGGAAGATTTATTTGTGGATGTTTTGAAGGGTGGGGGAGGGGGGAGGGGCGAGGAGAGAGGAGGACATGTTTTAATATTGATTTCGAGGTGTGGTTTTAATGATAATTGATTTTGTTGTAAATGAGGTAAGTTTTTTTTGTTTCTTTTAGAATGAGAGATAAAATGAAGAGCTGAGAGAGAGAGAGAGAGAGAGAGAGAGAGAGAGAGAGAGACAGACAGACAGACAGACAGACAGACAGACAGACAGACAGACAGACAGACAGACAGGACAGATAGACAGACAGACAGAAAGACAGACAAACAAACAAACAAACAAACAGAAGAGAGAGAGAATAATGGTACTGATAATACATTACTAATTTTTTCAATAGTAATGTGTTAGATAAATACTATAACACATGGCATATCTGTTTCATTTTTACCCATTACTATTGATTATAGCAATGTTTACAAAATATGAAATCCAAATTATAGTAATTATGAACAACAACTCTGTAAAAAGTCAAATCAAACATACAAAAACAATTTTTTAAAATGCAGGAAAACAGACACAGAGAGAGAGAGAGAGACAGAGAGAGAGACAGAGACATAGACAGAGACAGAGAGAGACAGAGGAGAGAATAAATCAAACATTTTAATGAGCTTATTCGGTTAGTTATTTTGTATACTTACATTAAAAAGAAACTGAAAAAGGAACTAAAGATAACTAGATCAACTGGCAAATGATTAACTGACACACTTAAGATAAATCATTTTCTGGCATAGTATGAACAATGTATATGACATAGTGTCTTCATATTCAAGCCAACGAAATTATTCAAATAAAGTTTAGCTTCACTCATAGATAACCTCATTTGAAATAAAACAATAAAAAATATATAAACATGATTCAAAACAAAACAAAAACAACAGGGTGGACACCTGTTTATATGCACATATATCAAATCAAATAAAAACTTTGAAAGGACCCGGAAATTAAAAAAAGGACCGGAAATTAAATAAACTTATTGACAACGAACGAGAAACAAAATTAAGAAAAACAAAAAGAAAATGAAGAAAACAAAATCGATATTTTCATTTCATTAACTACCAAGAAAACAGCCGATTTTTTCATAGGGCAATATGCAGGAAAGGATTGGGCATTGGACAGGAAAAGAAGATTACTATACTTACCTCTTGAAGGCCTAAGTCTAAAGACACCTAGAGTCTCTTCTTCAGACATTATTGGATCTATCCTTTGTAAAGAGGGTGATACATCTTTCGCCTAGACTGCCAAAGATGGAAACTTTACATTTTGTGTTCATCAGTTCAAAAACTGAAACTAAATCATGGATATTTTGCTTCAAAAACTGAAGATAACATCTGGGGAAAATAGCATTAAGTTTGATATTAAGGACATGATGGGGGTAAATATAAAATAAAGATGTTGGATAAGCATAGGGTTACCAAAAAAAGTAGTTAGATGTCAAGATAAAAAGAAGTTCCATAAAGTATATTACTTTCAGTTCTACTGACTACAGATGCCGTATCAGAGCTGTTAGCTTAAATAAAAATAATAAAATAAAATAATGGTAAGTATAATTGGACATGTTTGGTTAGTGGGTGGATAATAATTAGGTACAGGACTTGGTCACAGGTTCATAGGTCACCTTGTGTTAAATTGATACCTGCCCTTTTTTTAGGAGCAATGAAGGTAGGACAAGTCGCAAATAAAAGATGGACACCATCCTCTAGAATAGCTGAAGTGTTTGATACCATATTTCCAACAGAAGTTTTAGGGACACTCTTTATATTTCTTTTCTCGCAAACATACTAATCAATAATTATTATTGATGCTCAAAGCCAGTAGCCCATAACGATTGACAACTACCATGGACAATCCCATTTGGGTATTTCACCCCACTTCTGACACCATTTGTAACAGAATGGACATTTTTGATGTCCTATCTCTGCACAATACCCCGGGTACATGGCACAACCAGACAGTTAGGATGTGGCCTTTCGAAAGAGGCTGCATAAATTCTACATACGTTTTATTCACAAATCATAAAATAGGAATAATTATGGAAACAGCAAATAATTGTTCCTCCATTTTATGAGACTGAAAATAAAGGAAATGGAAAGTATGCTAAACAGGGAATGGGGGCTCCAATAGAAGCAGTACTGTTCAGTAACAAATCTCTGAAACTTTTAACTTACTCAGTAAGGGATTCAACTAACAGAACTGTCTTTTTATCTAGCTATTCAAGATCTCAAAAGTAAATAGGAGAGATACTTTTCTTACTATAAAAAAACCTTACAATACTGAAGCTGGTGACACCTGTTGGACAGATCTGAAGGTCAGCTTTAGTATTTCTATAAGAAAATAAACCTCAACAAATATTAGCTTCACCGAAACTGAAAGTCTGGAATCATTCAGGAAAGGGCCCATGCACATGCGGGTTCAAGCTCGGATTCTTATATAACACAAGCATCGCTTATATTGTTTATTAACATGAGTGGGCGTGCTAGTTTGCATTCTACTATCTGGCACATGCAAAATGTAATCACACTGTTCAGTATACTATTTAAAGTGTCTTTTTACTTAATTCAGTTATGATTTATCATTTGTGTTTCAGTTTATCCCTATCACACACACGCGCACACACACGCATGCACGCACGCACGCACGCACGCACGCATGCACACGCACACACACAAGCCATTTTGCTACTATGATCTTTTTCAAATAAAAAGAAGATAGTCTATATACAAATCTATAATTATTCTTGCAAACTCTTAAACCAGATACTTTCACTTGATGACATCTGTTATGACACCATCTAACACTGTATACACTACGAACACATTGTTTTATTCTGGTGTTTCTTAACATGTGAATATTTGATTATTTCTCCAGTTTGTGTGGAAACATTCTGCTTTTATAGTTGTGTAAATACAAGGATTGAGCTTCCTTTATTGGAACCGCTAAAATGATTTCTTGATGACCCTAAGCCTTGTAATTCAGCTTCATTTCTGCTTTTTATATATACCCGTTGACGTCTACATAGGCAAAAAACATATTTACAAAGCTCTTATCATCTTAGTATTTTTTTGTCACTTTAAAGTATAGTTTTCACCATGATTACGTGGATAGCTGTGTGGTTTTGCTATTATAAAAAAGCCATCTTCTGGAATTCCTGACCACTTAAAATCTTCATTTCTTAACTTAATGATTACTGCACCACTTCATGAATACAGGAATTTGCTAAAGTCAAACTCTGGTATAGTTATATATCTCTATTAGCACTCTAGTGACTTTGATATTATGTAAAAGTGAAAACGATAATCATTTTATCAAGTTTGTGATGAACTAATAAGGTAAAAGAATATCAAAAGACAAGGACAATATATAAGGAAATATCTCTACATTTTTCGAAAATGAGAAGACAGGAGGAAAAACATCATCTAATTGATTAAATGCACCTTCTTTACAAACAAAATCATAGGTATAGATTACCTATCCTCTTTGTAAACAAAGATTTAATAATAACCTAGCATGAGGAATGAAAAATATTCAAAGGACAACGAAATGATCGTCTCTTCACACAGCGCTTTGCTACAAAAACAATCAAAGCGCTTCCAGTGAGACATGTTGAACAAAACAATTCACACCAAAACAAGGCTTTGTGCAACCAACAAAAAAGCAAAGCCTTTTTTTCAAAAAATACATCAGTACCACACAATTATCACAGAGCTTTGACATAGTCATAAAAACATGGACAGTTTTTCACAAAACTTTTTTGCTCTGTACAACAATCACCAGGCACAAAACATGTGCACATTTTTTCTCAAAAATCACAATTTATACAAACAGTATGCTAAACACAGCTGCAAAGTTACGCAGATGTACACAGAAAAAACGATACTTTACACAAAAGGCATACAAAATTGGTCTACAAGAAACGCAAACACTACAATACATTGGAATGTATGTACAAAAAGACACAATTTAACATTGTCTTGAAACAACTGGAGTTTGTAGAAATATAGAAAGTTATTGTCTCCATGATTTTTTTTCAAAAAGAAAGAACAAAGCACTTTCTGTCAAGATCATTCTTTGAAGACTTTGTGTCACATGTGTTCGGAATTCTCCTACAAAACACTGTTCTCTGGTGCAGAGAAGAAATGGAATTACACCCACAAAGCATCAATATTTTTTTCTTTCCATTTTTGGTTGTCCCATGATTTTCTTTGTTGTTGTTGTTGATTTTGTGGTCATGAAAGTCTACCAGAAGAACACAATTTCCCATCAGAGCTATAATGAGACAGAACCGTTGCTGGCAGCATTTCCAACATGGTAGGTGTTAATCTTGTTGAGCAAGTCGTGTGTGTCTTCATTTAGTCCATGTTTTTGAAAAAAAAATGTAGCTTTGGCAATCTCTTATTTGTAATGTAGAGCAGGAATGTATGGCAGCGGAATATGGCTTTAGAAAGTTTGATTTCAATAAAAGCATAATGTGAAGTTGTAGGAATGTTCCTGTGGTCACTCTTTTAATCACAACCTTGAACAATATACACATGTTTTATGACTCATTTTGCTTTGGGGCAAAATCAAAGACATAGCACACTTCAAACATCTTTGATACGAAACCAAACAAAACTACAGGAAAACATGAACCACTGAGAATTGCTTTTAAACTGATGGACAAATTTTACAAAACAGTAAACACAGGTATCTTTATTGTACAGTTTTACAAGATATATTGCACGTATATGACTGTGAACAACTTGCTTCACAGCTACCTATTCTCACATAAACGTGCAATGAACACAAAGTACTGAACAAAATAGATCTAACACCAATGTACCGTAGTCTAGATCCATTGAAACAGAACGATATACCACCAAACTACAAAAGGTATTGAACACAAAATGACTGTACCAACAAACACAAAACCAAACACAAAGACATTACTGTTGCTCTGGACACATTTTCTCTAAACAGCAATATTTCAGGATTACTGAAAGAAAACAAACTATTCATACCATATAGCTCTTCCCCCCCCCCCCCCCCCCCCCAACTCGCACTATGACTGACAAAATGTTAGAAAAGTGAAAGATCTTTTTCCGTCATCAGGAGAAAATCTTAATGTCAACAAATAGCTGATATCAATGGCCCCATGTTAATTGTTTCATTTTCTGTTTTCACTAGTTCAATATAAGGATGCTTTTGCAGCTGATTAAAATGATAATATAAGCCATTAGTTTTAAGTGAACTTGTCGTATGTGTGCATTATCCAGGAAATGGAAAACTTCCTCTACATACATTAAGAATTAATGAACACAAACCAAAAGATTCCTGATTTATTCTATCTCTCTGTTGCTCTTTTTTTTCTCCTATAATAGAAAGAAGCTCTATAGGAAGAAACTCTATAGAAGGCTGGACAGTTGAGAGCTTCAGGCTTCAGACTTTTACATTGAGGATAATTGAATAAGAACTTATGTGCTTTTTTACAACCAGTCCCTGTGTGTATGCAGTTTTGTAAATTTTGTCATCTGTTCCCACCAGCACACACTGGCCTACTTTTCCAAAAAGCAGAACGGGTTTTAACATGTGCGCAAGATGTTCTGCATGCATTTGCCTAGGTTTACAGTCTCATCTGAAGGACTTTTGGTAGGAGTGGAGTTAGCGCTGATGTTAACTCTAGAAGAAATATACTTTTGAATGAGATTCGAACCCAGATCAGCAGATCATGAGTGCAATATGCATCACCCTAACCACTATGCCATCCCGTCCCTTTTCAACAAGTCTTTGGGTCCTTAACTTCTCATAATTTGCAGGTGGGGTGGGAATTGCATAGATTATGACTGAATGACTACCTGTTTTCTAGTAATTAGAAAAGAACCAGAATCTAGAAATAAGGAATATCTTTGCAGAAAAATGAACGTCCTTTTCTGTGAAAGCACTTAGAGGGGATACTAAAAGCTGAAACAAATATTAACAACTGATATCTTCTTCATGAGAGAATGTGATAAAAGTTGAGAATTCCACTTTCTTGCATATATAAAATACTTCACATGACAGCAGAGTATTGTTTCACACAAATGAAGGTAACTTTGTTCATCTTGATACATCATCAAATTAAAAGAAATCATTTTTCAAAGGTTTCATAAGTCTAAAACTTGATGGCACATATTCATTAACATTTCGCACACCAAAAATTACTGACAATCCTTTTATACCATGGCATAATAAAAAATAAATTAAAACATGTACAAAAAACTGTAATCATTCATATGCATGCACATTTTCTATATGCACATTCTATCATTTTTCCAGAAAAGCATATCACTTCTAATCTCAAAAGACAAGTATATTCAATCACAACATCCATTTCTCATTCAGATCCAACTTGACTACAGAAAAACGACATCAAAGAGTGATACCACATTGCAAGAAATAGTGCTTCACAACATCGGTGTTAAAAAGGTGCACAGTTCTAGAATGTAGAGAAACGTATCTTTCAACAATCTACAACATTTCGATAACAAGTGAACTAACTAACACAAGAGACAGGAGATGCATTGACAGTTTACTGAGTCATACCAAGTTATGACAACAATCAAAGCAATCTTTTTTTTTTCATGGAAATGATTTTTTTAAAAATGTTTCAAAAACATTACACCTTCCACTTATTTTTCTGCAAATAGCAAAACAGCATTTAAAAGAAAAAGTGATGCGTATGACAGTTATATGTATTATTTGCTGACTAAGCTGTTTAAATCTAAAAAGGGTGCATAAATGATACTGGTTTCCTATTTCACAAGATAAATAACTGTTTGATTAAAGAGTTTTATGTCTATTTTCTATTCAGAAAATACGTAGTGTTGATGATTATTTTTATATCCATACATTGTATAAAAAATTGACCCTAACCTTAGGACTATATGTAATACCGTGGATACCTTGATTCACAGTTATTCTTATTCACGTTTCTATCTAGAATAAGTGTATGATTCGAGACTTTTTCCTTAAAGGTAAACCTATAAAAAGGGCTTTCTTTTTCTTTTACTGTTTTATTAAAAAGTTTATAAATTACATAATTAACTAGTCGTTGCTAGCAGCTAAGATTTAAAATCCTCCTTCCAAAAAATTATAGACAACCTTATTCAGATTGTCTGCTGCACTATTCCCAGTATGTTATCATTATCTGTCCTCAGTATCTAATTATTTTCTAGATAATTATCAATCAGGTTTTTTTTTCTAATAAACAAAGGGCAATGACTCATTGCCAGAAGTTTAATCAGGACATAATTGATGAATCATTTAAAAACAAGCCTACCTTGTCTTAAAAAGTCAGCATCAAATAAAAGGGTTACTGAAGTTGCTAGAGTTACGTCTTAAAACACAGCCAAACTAAAATAAATATAACACCCCTTCCCCTGCTCAAAAAGCTAACACATTCACCAACACAAGAAAAGCTTGTACATGTGGGTGAATCATCAATTACATTACTTAGTAGGTAACAGGTTTATATAAGAATATTTCTTTTTAGTTATTTGTCTTTAATTTCTGTCTGTTAACATGTGAACTTTGTTAATAGGTTAGAATCAACTGCAATGTAAAAGAAAAGCGATTTTAGATTTCTAAAATGCGCTATTAAGAAAGGTTTTGAAATAAATGTTCTGTAAAATTTAAAACAAACCAGATTCAGTGTAAATTTTAAATCTGATATATTCATCATATACCAGATTTAAAACACACTCAGTTACAGTATGTACGCAAGTCAAAATGTAAAATGCATTTGTTACAAAAGGTTTAGAGACTTTAATGTAAAAACAATTCTGCTACGTAGTGGTGTTAACTGTTTAGAAAACCAAACCAAAAGCTGAATCACACATTGTTTGTCAAGAATTCCTGGTACTACTATCAGTACTGTTTGTTTGACTTGTGGTTAGGTGTGTATCAATGTAGCAACAAATTTAACGGACAAATTTCAGAACCATCAAGATTTGTCGAATTTCAACACTAAGCCACTGTCATTAAAATAGTACATGAGACAATTTTGATGACAATCATGTATCTTCTTCTATAACTTTTTTCCCTTTCTCTTTTTCAAGACAGGGTTTGTTTGTTTGTAGCTTCACTATAAACTGGGCTACTTATGGACATTTTGCTACTTCTGAAGCAAATTTGAAAAATCTTTTTTTTTCAGAATGTAAGCAAAGTGTACAAGATATTTCATTTCCTCATCCCAAATGTTCAGGAAAGATTGTGGTCCTTCAGTAAATCCATACCTGTTTTAATAAAAATTGGAAAATGAATGCTTTGCTAATGTGTATGTCAATTACAGGGTCCTGTTCAAGGTGTGTCCGAATGTATCAAGATTAAAAAATGATGAAAAATTTTTCTATCCCCCCCCAATAAACTTTCTTCCATACCTTACAAACACTCCCATTCCTATCAATTTTCCTTTGATTGAGCATTGCACCAGGTTAGTGTTTGAACAGCCAGAAAGAACACAACACAACACAAAAAACTATTACACAAAACCAGGCTTTTCTTTCCAAATTCTGAGCAGCTGGAGCATTAGTTTATTATGGTTAGAAAACGACCCAAAGAAGATGAAGCAGAAGAAGTAGAACAAAAGCAAGAAGAAGAACAAAAGCAAGAAGAAGAAAAAAGAGTATAAGATAAAGAAGAAGAACGAAGAAGTAGAAGATAAAGAATAAGATGAAAAAAGGAACAAGAAACAGAAGCTGCAAACAATACATGAAAAACAAAGGTTGTCAAAGAACAAGAACAAGAAAACTGATGATGAGCAAGAAGAACGAAAACAAAAGCTGCACTTGGAGACCTGGGCTCGCTTCCCTCTCCTACCTCCTTGGGTTTCACAGGTTTGTGCAGGGTCGGCCAGTCCGGGATGACCTCCATCAAAGAAGGTCTGCGCGAGGACTGCAAGGATTTACGACGCTCCTCCATAGCCTCCAACTTGTGGGGGTCTGGCTTCAGGAGACCATCAGAAGGTTCTAGAGACTCTCGGCGACTTCCAGGCTTTCCAGGTCCCTCGGACTGTTCAATGGACTGTCGGCGACTGCCTGGCTTCTGTTGATGGGGAGCGTGGTGGTACAGAGACATGAGGTGGAAGGATGCTGCAGGGTGGGTTGGTTGTGCGCTGGTCAGAGCTTTTAACGCAATGGTTCGCTTTTGTGTTAGTGTTTTTTTTGTTTTTGTTTCTTTTTTTGTTTAAAAGTTATTTATTTCTAATCTTAAGTTTTAGTTTCTTTAATTAATCTATTCATTTTCAAAGAAAAAGTTTTTATGATCCAAGGTTTGCTTTTGTGTTTTTGTTGTTGTTTTTTTATATATTCATTAAAAGCCAGCTGTTTTATTTTTAAGTTTCAGTTTCTTTCCTAATCTATTAACAATTTTCAAGTTTTCCATTACTTTTTCCTCATTTTAAAATTTTAGTTTTATCATACCTTTATTTGCCTATTACCATGATACAAGGTTAGTTGTTGTGTTATTTCTTATCAAAAGTAAGTTTTTTGCCTTCTTTTCAAGGTGTGTTTTTTCACCAATGTGATTATTGACTTTTTCAAGCTTTCTATCATCTTTTTGTCTCCTTTGATTAATTTTCCTTCTGTGACAAAGTTTTTTGGCTGTTACCATGATGCATTTGATTTTCAGGTAGGCCTCTTACATCATGGCATTTGAATTCTGTCTGATCAAACAAGGGACCTTATTTGTCCCAGTGATATCAAATCTTGCATCGATCTTTGCTGAAGGTCAGTTAATGCTCTCATTTCACCTTCACTCTCAACCTCTTCTTCTCTCCTTTCTTTTCTGTTGATAATGACATTGAAATTTAATATATGAAGAGATATTGCAAAACAAGGAGTAGAGAGAGGAATCTCAACTGAAGAAAGTGAAAAATAACACTAGCACGGCAAAAAACGAGAGATACAGACTGAGGTATAAGACAAACTAGACTTTGAGAAAACATAGTGTGGCTCAAAAATAATACCACACTTTTGAAATGATTAAAGGTAGTATCTCTCGCAAAAAAATGATATTCCACTTTCTAGATCTCCTTCAATATCAGCCTCCATGCTCAGGGCTAAGTTTCAGCATTTGTGCATGTGGCCCTTCTATATGTTTCATTATTTTAAAGATTTGTATTTTATAGTTTTATATGATAACATAGAAACCACTTCAGGTGTTTTATTCTAACGCAAAAACCCAAAAGAGATTCATTGTTTATATATATATATATATATATATATATATATATATATATATATATATATATATATATATATATATATATATATATTTATATATATATATTTATTTATTTATTTATGATCATGATGTATTAAGTTTTGTGTAACTATGGCACAAGAACCACCACCCTATCTTTAAACAGAGAAAAATGTCTACTCTAATGCACATGGAAACCATCAAAAAAGAAACATGAACGCATAAGTTTGCAAGGCAGCTGAATGCGGTACAAGCTCAATACATAATAACAATTTTTACAAAATGAGTACAAACATCCAACATTGAAAATCATTGCAAACTGTACAAAAGGTCAAAACGTAAATAGAGTGACAAAAATATTTCTGGCTGATCACTATGAAAATCTCATAATAATATGACAAAATCAAAGGGTGCATTTGGATATTTTTTCGAGGACTATCTGTAATTGAACAGGGTGACAAAAAGGAAACCCATAATATCTGAAAGAAAAATACACAAGTGATTTGAGGAAAACAGAGACTACAAGAGAGGGTGTGTGCCTGTGGGTGTGTGTACAACAAAACTTACAGGATGTCATGCAGGAACAATGATCGCTAGCAGATGAAGTGTGCTCGCCAAAAAAACCAACGCATTTCCGTGCCACATTCAAGATACAAAATGTGTACTCTTGCATGCATGGACGACGCACTACAGCTCAGAACTGTGGTTGAAATAATCCCAATAATCATTCTGAAGTAGCCTAAAACAATTAATCTTACTTTCAAATAATAATTACCTAAAATACCTTACTCCTGAACAGTATAGCCTACTAACTACTTCAAAAGATTGTTGTGCTTGGTTTTATGATCAGGTTAAATATACAAGGGTTTACATTAGAAATACATTTTTGGTATGAAGTTGACAGCAAGTCTGGTTAAGATTACAACACTATACTATCGCATATGCACGCTTGCACAATTCCAATAAGTTAACGAAATAAAAAAGGACGACATTTTAGTAAGCATAAAATTCTTAAATTGACCGACAATAGATATATTAAGGGTTAAGACAAATACAGTCGCAAAAGGGGGCAAACCTTTATGTTGGATACTGATTTATACATTCAAAATTCAAAGAGGGGGAAGAAAGAAAACCACTGATAATGGCTTTTAACAAATAGGGCTTTGCATATCAACCACAACATATATCAAAACGCTGCACGGGCAAACAGAAAATGGAAACTTGCATTCTACAACCAAAAGCCACTTATTCACTTCTACAAAAACAATACGCCACACACCACAGCAAAAATATCTACTGAACGCAAGTTGAAGGCAAGCAAAAGGTCTGCTACACAAATGCAATCAAAAACCTCAAACGCACTGCAGGTACCACCAAAAAAAAAAAAATCAGAAATGCTTCTTTTTTCCTTGGGGAGAAAAAAACAGGGATTCAGCTACCTATCCTTGGAGACAATCTAAGCCACGCATGATGCTACGTTCTTGGGAAGGACAATGTGCTTGTAGAGCTACCTACATACCCCTGGGGTCAACTACCACGTCTACTGAGCTACACTACGCCTAAAAGAGCAGTTCAGCTGTGCTGTGGGGTATGGGTACAGGTGTGGAGGGAGGGGAACTATCTGCCATAACTCAAAGACCTGCTTCTCCTCCGTGACTGTACGCAATTCCCGGGACATCTCCATCTGAAAGCTGCTGCTCTCGTGGTATTCCAGCGTCTCTCTTTTATATCGCGACTGAGTAGAACAAGATGGGGGGAAGGAGGGGGAGGCCAGGGGGAGGGGGGAGGGGGGGGGCAGAGGCAAAGACAAGCAACATGATAAATCATGAAATGTGAACCAACAAAAAAAAAGGTAAAAAACGAATTAAAACAAGAAACAAAGGAACTGAAACCAAAAACAACAAACAGAAAATCAAACAATAGAAGATATTGAGAGATTTTGAGACGACATCTGAAGGTCTGGACAAAACAGGTCCTCTTCACAGTTTGGTCACGGTGAAACTTGCTCTGTCACAGTTCGAAACATCAGCAGGTTTAGGGAGAGGTTTTAAAGACAGTCTGGTCACCGAACAAGCCACCTTCAAGAGATGACCACTGCATTATGACTCAATCTTTACATGATGTTCAGTCACAACCCCACTCTGATTCAAACATTGGTATGAAAAGAAATTTTGTATTTTTTCCAAGTGTGAAAATGTAAGGCAAGTTTTCTTTAGCTCTAAAAAAAAGAAAAGGTCAAATCTGAAACCTTTCAAGAATTCTTCATCACCACCACCAATTTTCCCCACTTTCAGCTTCTCTCAGCTGCTATCCATTCCATCCCATCCCAGCCTAGCTGGTGCTAAATATAGCAGGAACTGAACCACACTTTCACTTTTGTAAAAGGCAGGGCGTGATAATTTTAGAACGGGCCCTGGATCCTTGTCTAAGCCATGTTGGATTTGGCGCTGTGACCCCCGACCCCTTAAATCCCTTTTCCCCAATTCCTGTACATCTGCCCCGCCCCTAATCCTGCTGAGGTATGAACTGTGACAGGAACCTTGGACATAGACGTGGTGGACAGGACAACACCGTGAAGTTTCCAGACGAGGGCGGCCACACCAGGATCCGAAATGACTGTGCGCCCAGGTTTGTTTACGACAGGAGGAAAACAAAGGAGGGAAACTGGAGGACATGTCAGACACTGGATTCCATCAAGTGAAGGTCAAGGTAAGGACGGGAGACAACGGCCAAAGGGCGCATGTCAGGAAGTCAACAGCCAAAGGGCGCATGTCAGGAAGTCAACGACCAAAGGGCGCATGTCAAGAAGTCAACGGCCAAAGGGCGCATGTCAGGAAGACAACGGCCAAAGGGCGCATGTCAGGAAGACAACGGCCAAAGGGCGCATGTCAGGAAGACAACGGCCAAAGGGCGCATGTCAGGAAGTAGTATATACCGTGGGGACCACTTCCACTTTCTTCAGTTCCGGCATCTTTTCTGCGGGCTGCTCTTTGGGCTTCTCCTGTTTGGGCGTCTCTTTCAGCGAGGCTGTTATGCCTTCCTCTTTGGGCTTCTCTTTCACCTGTTTCGGCTTTTGTTTCAGGCTGTCTTTCAGCTTCCTCAAATCCATGCTCTGCTGAAAGAGAATCTCCAGTACAGCCCTAGTGTGTCATCCTACCCTGTGTATAAAAGAAATCTTTCACAACACTTTCAGTCTCTGGATGTCAGTGTTTACATATTATATACCTACCTACCCGTGATCAGCAAATCTTCAGGTGTCCTGCAGATAAAAATCTGAAATAACCTATGCAAAAAAAGGGCACGGAACTGAAAAAGCAAAGTAGGTTTTAGGCACACAATCGACATAAATATTAAAATACATAATCATCCACCTGGCAAAAAAATCAAACCAAAACAATGACACTTCCAAGCTGAAAGATGATATAAAAGCAACCAAAAAAAACACAACAAAACGGGCTCTGCTCCCACAAGTCAATACTGTGAGAGAGAAAAGCGAAGGAGGTCCGTCCATGAATCATTTTCACAAGAGCAATTTTACTGAAATTTCATCCAGTCCACAAGAAGCATACCATAAACAGAAAATCTCATTCACATGTACAGGAAAATAAATATAATACTGACACACACACACAAGCATGAAAGGAAAACAACTTGTTAAAATGAAGTATGAAGCACAAGTAGAAACAAAGAATGAGAAGCAGATGAAAAAAAACATTTACAAAGGCCAACAACCTCTCTCTCTCTCTCTCTCTCTCTCTCTCTCTCTCTCTCTCTCTCTCTCTCTCCTCTCTCTCTCTCTCTCTCTCTCTCTCTCTCCTCACGCCACATAACACAACACAACACACACCACAACAACCACAACCAACGACAACAGCAATAAAACCAACATTTTTTACAAATCTGAACAAACAGAAACTAAAATGAAAAAAACAAACAAAGCATATTAGCAACTACGCTTAACACTCCACCCTCACCCCTACCCGATAAAAACACAGAAAGCAACAATTAACGTAAAAAAATATAAAAACCAGCAAGACACATAACAACTCAATCAACACAAAAAATGCACACAAAAATATTCAAACTATCAAAACAGAAGTAAATTTTTAAAGAAAAAACCAAAAGCATGATGTGATAAAAAAAATTAAAGAAAACAAACCAAAGAAAATAAATCAAACTTTAAAAAAAAAAAAACAAAAAGCGAAATGAATTGAAAACAAAACACCGGCACAATACCTTTTCTGGTTCTGGTTCCGGTTCCGGTTTTTCCACTTTCTTGAGACTGGCGTCTGACAACTTACGGCCCTTGTCCACTTTTGAAGATGGCAGGCAGGCAGGCAGACAGGCAGGCAGGCAGGAAGCATGGAGTTAAAAAGGAAAAAAAAAGAGAAAAATATGCATCAGCATTCTCTCATGGCTTCAAATCTTAACAACTAGATTTTGCCCTATGCTTTGCTGCTGTAAACACACACACACACATACACGCACCACGCACGCACACACAGCACACACACACACACACACACCACGCACGCACGCACACACATACACACACACACGCGCGCACACACACACACACACACGCACGCACGCACGCGCGCGCGCGCGCACAACACACACACCACAACACACACACACACACACACACATTCAAACACACAGCTCAGACACATTTACTCACACGCGCACACACCAATGGTACTAGACACTTCTGAGCTGATATGTCGTGCAAATTCAGCTTCATTAAATTGTTATTGAATGAACAAAATGAAACATGGCAAACTGTCAAGAAGCTTGCAAACTTACCTTAAATTTCGTTCTATAATTAAGCTCAATTTCTGTTGTTTTTTTTCTTTTTTGGTCTGAAATATCTTCAAATTTAAAACAAAGAACAAGACGGTCATGAGGAATTATCAAAACAATGTAATCATTCTTTACGTAGGCGTGCGCGCCGCGCGCGCACACACACACACACACCACACACACACACACACACACCACACCACACACACACACAACACCACACACACACGCACAAATATTTCACTCATGTTTGATGTAAACACATGAAAAAAAAAGACCAATTCATTCAATGGGAGACAAATCTTCATGATGTTGTATATGGATTGGCTTCATTCTGATATAATGGAATCAGTCATTTAAAAAATGAATATGTACAGGGCATTTCCTTGAAAACAAGACAACAAGAACGCTGGGTGTATTTAATAAACAATACCATAGAATGTATTTAAATCCCTAAAAAAAACAACAATCACACTCACACACACACACACACACACACACACACACACACACACACACACACACACACACACACACACACACACACACACATGGTAGGATGAAGAAATGTATTGCTTGTCAAAGTACCATCTAGAAATTTTTCTTTTAAGAATGGATTTTAACTTTGATTATGATTTTACACACACAAACATCTTGATTTATCACACACACACACACACACACACACACACACACACACACAACAACACACACACAATCTACTCATTCTCTCACCACCACACCTCCCCTTACACACACACACACAACACACACACACACACACACAGATGAATTAGTACGAAGCTCTAAGTAAAGATGAAAACACATTCATTAACACACAACTAATCTACTATAACCCACGAGCTACTACTCGTTCTCTATGGCAACACTATGTTTATAATTATATAGTCTGTTACAAAGCACAGCTGGCCACACCACTATCTGTCTGTGCTCATGCCTTGATACAGTACATGGCCAAGGCAAACAATACAAATATACAACACACAGTAAGAACAAGAACAAGAAAACACACACACACACACACACACACAGATAACAACATTGTGTAGTGGATCGGTGGTCTCTAAGACAACCTACCACTTTATAAAGTAAAAATTTTCGGGTTTGGTTACTGACTCGAATTTTGTTTTTAACCCATCCACTCAAATTTCAGTGGTAGTTTTGGGTGCTAATCGTTTGGATGAAATAATAAATCGATCCCCCACATAAAACACATTTACCACACGTAAAAGAAGCCAGACTAACAGGAAAGTTGTCCTTGACAAAATTATGTTTAAAAAAACCCCACACTCTCATAGACAAACAAATGCAGACAGACAGGAAAATTTACAAAAAAATACAAAACAAAAAAACAAATGGAGTAGCTCTGCTTTTGTGTGGACGCGGTCTCCCATGGGAGGTCACCGTGAATTTCACGCAGAGTTAGCTGCCGTGATATAATACCATACAAAAGAACGAGAACCACACACACAATGAACAGCATACAGTCGTACTGCGAAAAAATGATTAATGAAGAATCACTTCAAACAATATTATTGCTCCACAACACTAGAGAACAACTACAATTAACCTTCTACAACAGAAAAAATCATAAACATAAAATGGAGAGTCACTTCTACAAAAAATGACAGTGGTGCTTTCAACATCACGTTAGATTATAATAATGTACATGAACACACACACACACACACAACTGTCTGCAAAGATGATTTTCTGATCTGGTTGGTAAAAAAAAGAGTGCATGGAATTTGAAATCTTTCATTTGTTGCTTAACATTCATGTAATTCTTCTTCTTTTTTTAAACCTCAGACAGGAATACTCTTGTCTGTCTTATAGCGAAAATGGGGTCAATGCCCTTAGTGTAAGTGCCTGACAAGGCAGGCCCAGTGAATTGACTTCGGCGTGGTGTTAATTCAGGTTGATCAGAGCATACCTGTGGTCATAAAGGGTTAGAAAGATAAGAACAAATATCTCATGAATGAGAAAAATGTAATGGTTAAACACCTTGCTTTTGAATAAAAGCAGTTGCAAAATGCGTGGCCCACTTTGCTGATATGTCTGTCAAAGCTTGTGTGCTGTATATATATATATAATATATATATATATATATATATATATATATAAAGTAAGTGATATAGAAGATCGGAGAGAAGGAGAGAACTCTTTTATGAGATTACTCTTTTATAAGATACTTTACAATGTATAGCGCTTATGAATTTCATGTATTATTATTGATATTAATTACTTCTCCTGCACAAAATTCCTAAAAAATACACTTGCGATGTGAGAAACTTTGACTAAAAGTCTGTTTAAAGCTACTGATCTAAAGTGTGCATTTTCCTTGCCTGATATTTTCCACCATTTGCAGACAGAGAACTAGCACACATGGCAAACTGAAGCCATGAAACTTACAAAGCAGACAACTATATACACACGGCAGCTATGCGACACAGTTAAACACACGCAGAGTACAGAGTGGTCAGCCAAAACACACACACAACACAGTGACCACTAGTCAAAACGTACATAACAAATACAAAGAATAAGACCAATCTCACACAGAGAAAATTACACATTGTGCCGCAAGTGCCATGCTCAATACACACAAAAAACAACATTAACACACACATTACACATTTCTCGAAAAGAATACTATGAATTGTCGACAAGCTGAGTGCATCTTTCACACCTGAAAGATTGGTTGCTTGTTTTTTGCTATAAAAATTGTTCCCCTTTTTTAAAACAATGGATGATTGCTTCTACTTTTTCTCTTGAAAAATGTGACTAAACTAAGTGAACAATAAAATGAAGACTTAAAACAAATATTCAAAAAGTGATGAGCTATGCAGATAATGACAGAATGATTAAAAAAAAAGAATGATGCTGCATAGTAGGCAGATTTTAAGGAATTATGTGATTTTTTAAATTTACGACTCTAACAAATCTCTCATTTTTATATGAAATGTCTCATTTAACTGTGAGATTAACACGTGTGTGTGTGTGTGTGTGTGTGTGTGTGTGTGTGTGTGTGTGTGTGTGTGTGTGTGTGTGTGTGTGTGTGTGTGTGTGTGAGAGACGACAAATATGTCCTAACTACATACATAAAAACAGTAACAGATCCCTCTTTTTCTATGTCTTGGACAGATCTCTTCTCCTTGTCAAAAGCCCACAGGTATTCCACATCACACAAAGTCCACATTTTTGGTTCTCTCAAAGAAACGTTATTTCTTGACTACTTTTAGACACAAAAACACAAATTTTATTTCTACATGTTAATCGTGATACACTTCACACATCAAAAACAACGTGACATTCCGTGATGACAAGCAAACTGACAAGTGGCAACAGTGACACACTGTGTCAAAACATTGACACAACACAAAGTGTCATTCATGACACACACACACAGAGACCAAAAACACGTGACATACACACAGAAGTGTCATTCAAGACACACACACAGAGACACCAAAAACAAGTGTCCACGTGACACGACACATACATACCATCTTCCTCTGAAACAGACAAATCGACAAAAGGGCCACTGCAGTTTGATAACAAACAACACTCAACACACGTGTTTTTGCCAGTTACTTTTTGAACACACAAAACAACTAAATATAACAAAAACACAACACACGTGTTTTTGCCAGTTACTTTTTGAACACACAACAACAACTGAATATTACAAACACACAACACACGTGTTCTGAAATTTGGCACACAGCGTGGATAAAAAAAAAACCAACAGAACTTAAAATAATTTTCGAAGCATTCTGAAATAAATATTTGCTGAAGCAACGAAGAAAAGAAAACGGCCAGTAGTAGATTCGTGTGGTACATAAAACGGGACAAGAACACCTATAGCAGAAGAATACCTTATGACCCTAGCCATCCCTGTCAGTGTTTCAAAACTCAGTATATCAACCGTAAAAGGTCAAGGTAATAGATGTTCCCACAACCTATAAAGGTCATTGAGGAGCAAGAAGTGTCAGAGACCTCAGCTTCTCTAGGGGCCAGCACATTGAGCGCGGCGCCCATCTCCTCTCTTTCGCTGCTTTACTTCCCTGCCCTATACAGTACAGGTACCTATTTACAGCTGGGTGAACTAGGGGACTGTAATGAAGCCAACACGCGCATATGGTCACACATCCACTTGGTAACCACGCTCGATGCTGCTTAACCTTAGCTTGGGAAAGCGAGTACTCTGACCACTGAGCTATCCCCATCCCCATTCAATCGTACCCTAGGCCAAAAGTTTTGTGGGTTATTAATATAAGCAAAAAGCCCAGCCTTTAATAAAATGTTGTATACTTTGAAGTATTATGCTGAGGTTGTTTTTTTTCTTATATCCAACAAACCTCGGAGCTTTAGCCGAAGAACAACAACATAAAAGACCCCAACAAACAAACATTTACCAAACAATTTACCATTTTAGATGTGACTCTATAATCTAAACATACACAAAAACACACAACTCCAACACGTCTTTGTATATAAACAAAAAAACTAGCGTTTTAAATCTGACTCTCTATCTAAACAGACACAAAAACAGACAACTCCAACACGTCCTTGTGTATAAGCAAAACAGAAGAAAGCTTCAAACAGTATAGCAGTCTAAGCATCAACATAAACAGAGAGAGCACCCCAAACCATTTCTTCTTCTTCTTCTTCTTCTCTAAGATAGCTTAAAAACAGATCTTGCTTCAGTGATAAAAACAGAAC
>CM060336.1:6169915-6174915 GCA_030674155.1 Stramonita haemastoma
TTTGAAAACAGAAAAACCACTATAAATCAAATTAATAAAAACTGAGGCTAAAATTCCTCCAAAAAGCAGTACTGAATCTTGTAGTTTTTATTAAATAATGGGTTTTGTTTTAGCCACATAGACTATATTATAAACTAATTCTACATATTACTTCCTAGTAACACTTCAAAAAAAACCCTGATATTAGAGTTTAGCTAATGGTTATTTTGAACCACTTACCTCTCTAAGGAGTTGGTTTCTTTATTAGTCTGTTAGTAAATCCACTTTATGGAAAATGTTTTGGTTGTTTTTTAACATCAAAAAGCGTATGAAACCGTTATGAACACACCCACTCTAATCTAAATAGCAAAGATTCTAACCATTTGAGACAGCTAGGTTATGTCCTAGATGAACAAAATCTGATTTGAATCAGAAAAAAAATTAAGAGATTAGATCACTCCACTTGTACATGTATAATCAACTTAAACTAGTACCACTATCCAAAAGTTATAAGAAATAAGGTTGAAGTGGCATTTTTCGTCTTTTGTTCCTCGGCTAGAGCTCTGAGGTTCACCAATGGTAAGATTTTTGCGTATGCGACAGTTTTTAACCCACTTTGAGGGGCTGAATTCCGACTTCATGGATGAAATGTTATTTAAAAAAGCAACATGGATGTTTAGATTTGACATTTAAAAATATTTGATGAGATCATGGTTGCTGTTGCTGTCTTTTTTTTTTTTTTTTATTTCTCTTGTTTTCCTTTTAATTTTCTTACATAGATATGTAAATGTTGTCTATATATTTTCTTATTCATTTCATTTTTTCCCTCACTTTCTTTCTATTGTGTGTATGTTTCTACTCTACTTTCTCTTCTCACGTGGCTTAAAATTCGAGCTTTGGTTTTTGTTTTTACCTCCTCTCTCCTCTTCTCTGCTCTCTCTCTCTCTCTCTCTCTCCTCTCTCTCTGCTCTCTCTTCTCTCATCTCTCTCTCATCTTTCTGTCTGTCTGTCTATCTGTCTGTCTGTCGTCCGTTTGTCTGTCTGTCTGTCTGTCTGTCTGTCTGTCTTCTGTCTGTCTGTCTGTCTGTCTGTCTGTCTGTCTGTCTGTCTCTCTCTCTCTCTCTCTCTCTCTCTCTCTCTCTCTCTCTCTCTCTCTCTCTCTCTCTCTCTCTTCTCTCTCTCTTGTGTTCCTTTTTCTTTTTGCACTTTTCACGTCGCTTTGCATAATCTTCTCTTTTATAGCTCTTATTTTTGGCATTCTTTTCAACTTATTTTCTCTAAAACGTTTGTACACGAATATGAACATTCGTGAGTGCATATACACAGTTGGGCAATTGCTTAGATTGTACAGACCTGCTTGCATTAATTTTAGTTCTATTAAAGCACGAAGAATCACTAACTACAAATGATTAATCATAGCAAGAATGAAACTACCTATATAGCCCTAGGTTAAAAACACCAGCAAAGAGAGACTGCCCAAAAAGTTCAGCAAAGAGAGAGACAGAGATTGCCAAAAAGTTCCACCAAGACAAAGACAGATTGCCAAAAGTTCCACAAAGACAAGAGTGCCAAAAAGTTCATCACAGAAAGGACTGCCAAAAGAAAGAGATCAGCAAAGAGACACTGCCAAAAGATTCAGGCATAGAGACATTGCCAACACGACCACTAAAAATCAGTAGAGAGAGAGAAAAAAAAAGACTAACTACTAACTTAGTCACACTGACATTCAACAACGGACACAGAAGTAAAGAAGGGCAGACGACAGCTGCCACAAGCCATGGCATGGCAACAAGCACGACACACAACGGCCGGTGTAAACACACCACACAGGCATACACACAATGGCCGGTGTACTATACACACACGGCATAACACACAACGCCGGTGTACACATACACGGCATGACACACAACGGCCGGTGTACACAGTACACCACACGACACACAATGCCGGTGTACATACACACACAGCATAACACACAACAGCCAGTGTAAACACACTACACGGCACATACACACAAAGACCGGTGTACACACCACCGTGACACCAGGACATAGGTGGCTTTACAGACAAGATCACAACAACACACACGAAAAAAGAAGAAAAAAAAGGCAAAACAGAAAAAGAAGACAAGCATTGACACAGTGCCACCTTGTCACTGTTTTCACACACACTGGACATACCTTCTTCTGAAACTGAAAACAAAACAAAGAAAGCTGTCACTATGTGTCTCCTTAAGGGTTAGTGTGGTAAGTAGGCTGCTTTGTATGAATAGCAGAGGTATATGTCTTCTTAGACTCCACACACACACACACACACACAACGCATGCACGCACGCATGCACGCACACACACACACACCTCTTGCCCCTACCTTCTACTACTATATTCAGCTAGCATACAAACATGTACATGTAAGTGCTAATCTGTTTAATTTTATGTAATCATCTCTTTCTCTAAACTTAAAATATTTAATTCAGCCATGTCAGTAAAATATTTAGCTTATACTGTTTGTGAGTTAGCATAAAGAGTTGATCTTTATGTGCAGTTTTATTCCAATTTTTAAATTGGGGGGGGGGGGGGGGGAATTGAATTAAAAATCTGAGAATCTACTAAGAACTTTTACAGTATGAAAAATCGCAGACATTACTTTTTCATGTCCTACCTACATTGAGAAAACAAAACGATAAACATTGTATGTGCTGTTTCATACCATTGTGATATCAGTTTGAAATGTACAAACTTTGTTTAAAAAATTCACTATATTTTTTAGTCAAACTGTTTACATCTATTTCAAATTTAGATAAAACTTTCAAGACTGCAGTCTTGAAGCATAACTGTTTATTCCAAGGAACCAAAAACAATGCTTTGGGGAAAAGCCATAAGAATCAAATATAAGTAACAAATAAAATAAAACTATGAAAATATCTAAATTCCAGAAATTAAAAAAAAAATATTTGCGTTGTGCCAATACATCATAGAACATACCTACATCTCAAATGTTCAAACACACATAGAGTGTATATAGACACTTATCAATCAAAATAGCAAATGAACACATTTATCTTAAAGAGAAAAAAAACAACTAAAAAAACAATGAGTTATCAAAGAAAGCAAACCAAACAAAAACCACAACTAAATGTCTTTTTAGTAAAGAAAGTATGGACGTACATGAAATGAATGTTCATGCAAATTTTGACACATAATTCGAAAGTATACAGCCAGCTATGATTTGTTTTTGTACAAAACAAAATCTGACTTTTACAATCACAGGATCCTTCCTGCTGTTCTTTGTTTCCCCTTGCTTGGTTTCAAAACAAGGATTGAATTATGTTACTTCTTCATTATCATAGTGTTTTTAAGCACTTTGATGTGTTTGCTGTACAAGATTCAGTGCTATTGAAAAAAGTTCCATATATCATTATATTCATCATTTTCGCACATGTATGCATATTCAGAAATTAGAAACATAACACTCCAGTCTTACTGCTGTTGTTTTACTGGCCCAGTGAAAATGATTTTGTTAAAAAATAAAGAACATTTTGTAACTCTGCTCTCTATAAACACATTTATTCCCTGGTATCTCTTCCTTCTAACCCCACCCCTTCCAACATCAATAACTATGACATTGGGACTAATGTATAAAAAAAAAAAAAAAGCACATGAGTGCATATTCCATTATCATCGATATAAGAGAATAAAAAAAAATTAAAAATTAAAATTAAAAAGACCAACAGACAGACAAACTATGTTGACTAACTTAGTCACATTGATAACAAGAAACGAAAGAATAAGAATGGCAGGGAACAGCTGCCATAAGCACAACACACAACGACCGGTGTACACACCACCGTAACACCAGGACAGAGGCGGCTTTTAGAGACAGAGTCACAACAACACACACAAAAAGAAAAAAAAAAAAAAAAAGAGAAAAAAAAGGTGAAAAACAAGACGAGTGTTGAGACAATGCCACCTTGTCACTGTTGACACCACACCACATACCTTCTTCTGAAACAGAAACAAACAAGGAAAAAAATGTCACTATGTTTCACACACACATACACACACACGTACGTACGCGCGTGCGCACACACACACACACATAAACACACATACACACACACATACACACACACAGCATGCATGCACACACACACACACATACACACACATACACACACATACACACACATACACAACACACACATACACACACACAACACACACACACCACACATACACACACACGCACACACACACACACACACACACACACACACACACACTCACACACACACACATAAACACACACACACACACACAACACACACACACACACACACACACACACAACACATACACACACACGTACACACACACACACACACACACACACACACACACACACCACACACACAACACACACACACACACACACACACACACACACACACACACACACACACACACACACACACACACACACATAATTTCTCCCTTCTTGTTTCCCTTTCAACAAGCATGCCTAAAAAACTTTAAACACATAAATACTAATCTTCTGCTGTCCATGTTGAAAATGTAGGCTACTGACCAAGACAAGCCAAGAACTCGACATTTTCTCTCTATAAAATTCAGTACCAAAAACTTTTGAGAAAGCAGAAAAACTTCCAAGTCAAAATTGGAAACAGTATCAGACAGCTTTCAACAAAAAGTCAGACAAAATCACTGTTGAAAAAAAAAATTTATATAATATCAAAAGCCTGCTCTTTATTTCGTAATGTTAACATTTTTATGTATGGTATGGGCAATACAAATAAACTAATAACATACCAGATTCTCAGACTTATCATTTTATGCAACCTAAATTTGTGTGTGTTTTTTTTTTATCTAAAAAGTGTTGTGCCTTTCTATAATTTAAAGAGTGACTATCAATGATAAGGAACTGATGAATATTATTTCACATAAATTATATTACAAAAAATTGCTTTCACACACACGTCATACAACTATACATATCTTAAA
>CM060336.1:6179915-6184915 GCA_030674155.1 Stramonita haemastoma
AGTTTAAAGACATACTGAAGATGACAATATCAGAAGAAAAAAAAAGGGTTTGAGTATTGACTATCCAGAATTCCTTATTGAAAAGTAAACCCCAGAAAGACCAAATCTCCAAACCTTTTGTTAAAGTTCAGAGAAATTTCAGTCTCATACACCACTCAGAAATTGAAAAGATCCATAGATGAATTCGTAGCAATACTACAAATATGAATTTAAAGGCAAATTGTTTATAAAAAATCAACGTTCTGAGAATTATCACAAACTGCAATTGCATTAGTAAGAAAAACAAACGTCTGTTGAACACGCGTAAAACTAATAGTGTAACAGCAAAACAAATCAAGAAACCATCCGTTTATGTAACTAGGGTTTGCATTGTTTTAATTTGTGGTTTGTTGCTACACTTCAAAATAAAAAGGAACATGCTGACACACTTTTGAAATGACCTCTAAAGAAACATAACTACTGTATTTATTCTGCATCCCTTATAATATTCATAAAACGAATACGTCTCATACCTAAATAAAGACGCATCTAGAAAAACTGGATAAACAAATAAATACCACAGTATAGATCCATATAAATGATAGCATAACGAATAAATTCCCAAATGAAACGAAACAAACACAAATCAGAATTCTGTTTTGCAAAGAAAATTGAAAAACACACCCTGATAAATTTGGCAAAATTAGAAATAAATACATGAGCATCAGTTGCAAAACACCTATTCAAAACGTAGCCTATCTGAGATTTTTCGTTTGTTTGTTTGGTTGGGGTTTTCATAATTATATTCTTCGGTTCTCACAAGCATGGATTCATGTTACACATCAAATTATTATGTTTCCTCAATGTGTTTCATAGTATGCATATTGTAAACCTTAGAAAAAAATGCAAATCCTGAAATATTGCTATTGTTTCTCTAAACAAGTCAACTTGACTAGAAAGAAATGCTTTCTAGCATTTGCATTCTTCTGTATACACATGTAAACCCTATGCACGCACATTCCCGCACGCACGCACGCACACACACACACACACACACACACACACACACACACACACACACACACACACACACATACACACCACAAAGTAACACAACCAACATGACAGATGCTGAGAGATGTAGACCAAGAAACTCATCCTTTTTTCACCAATATCTCGGTGATACTCTTAACTAATCACTGTTTTCGTCTCCTACCAATAGCCCCATATTTTATGCCCCGTCTCTCCCCCATATATTATGTCTCCTACCTATAGCCCCATACTTTATGCCCCGTCTCTCCCCCATATATTACGTCTCCTACCTATAGCACCATATTTTATGCCCGTCTCTCCCCCATATATTACGTCTCCTACCTATAGCACCATATTTTATGCCCCGTCTCTCCCCCATATATTACGTCTCCTACCTATAGCACCATATTTTATGCCCCGTCTCTCCCCCATATATTACGTCTCCTACCTATAGCACCATATTTTATGCCCCGTCTCTCCCCCATATATTACGTCTCCTACCTATAGCACCATATTTTATGCCCCGTCTCTCCCCCATATATTACGTCTCCTACCTATAGCACCATATTTTATGCCCCCCTCCCCCTTCCCCTATGCGTTTTCTCCCCTCACTCCCCTTGTTCTGTGGGAACCAGGGACAGCACAGCAAGAAACTCATCCTTTTTCCTGTCATATCTGTGTCACACACCTCAACAAAATCACCGTTTACATCTCCTATCCACACGCACCCAAAAAAATTTAATACCCCACTTTCAGCTATTCTCAGCTGATATCTATTCCATCCAATCTCAGCTGGTGCTTATTACAGCAGGAACTGACCACACTTGGGACTTGGTAAAAAAAAGAAAAGAAAAAGGAAGGGGTGCGCTAATTTTCAGCACTGTGCCTTGGACCCTGATGCTGAATTTGAATGCTGTATACCCCCACCCCCACCCCACCACCACCCACCACCCCAAACCACCCCATCCACCACTCTCCTCTCCTCCTCTCACCTTTGACGAAGACGCTGAAGGTAGCAGAGTCGGTGATGACTCCGTTGTGCTTCCCCACCCCACCCCCACCACCACCACCTCACCCACACCCAACCCCACCGTCCACCCCCACCACCCAACCCCACCACACACCACCACCCACACCACACCACCACCACACACACTCCTCTCTCCTCCTCTCCTCCTTCTCACCTTTCACGAAGACGCTGAAGGTAGCAGAGTCGGTGATGACTCCGTTGTGCTTCCCAACCCCACCCCTACCAACACTCCACAACAACATCCACTCCCACCCACCACCCACCTACACACACCCCAACCCCCACCACCACCAACCCCCACACCACCCACACCA
This sequence comes from Stramonita haemastoma, assembly GCA_030674155.1. Lineage (NCBI taxonomy): Eukaryota > Metazoa > Mollusca > Gastropoda > Neogastropoda > Muricidae > Stramonita > Stramonita haemastoma. Next base: position 6,182,271 of record CM060336.1, read on the forward strand.
CCCACACCACACCACGCCCCCACCCATCCTCTCCTCCTCTCCCCTTCTCACCTTTAACGAAGACGCTGAAAGTAGCCGAGTCGGTGATGACTCCGTTGTGCTCCAGGTTGATGGTGTATTTGGCCTCGTCGGACACCTTGGCCTTCTTGATGGTCAGCGTGGACTTGGCCTTGTCTTTGTTGGTGGAGATGCTCACCCTGGAGTCCTCCCTCAGCTCCCTGCCCGCCTTGGTGTAGCGCACGTTGGGCATGGGCTTCCCGTCCAGTTGAAGCTCCACGTCCAGCTTCATCGTTTCGCCTGAAGTTTGTAGGGAGTTTGGGGGTTGGTTTTTTTATGTTTTTTGTGTGGGTGGGGGTTGTTGGTTGCTTTTCGTAAGAGTAGGCCATTGTGTGCCGGTTGGGAACAAATGACAAGAGTTACAAAACTGTATACACACGGGGGACTGGATTATAAACTAAAAGGCATAATATGGGTGCTTATTCCATTAACCACGATATCAAAAGAATAAATAGTAATAATATAATAATAATAATAATAATAATAATAATAATAATAATAATAATAATAATAATAATAATAATAATAATAATAATGATGATACTACTACTACTACTACTACTACTACTACTACTACTACTACTACTACTACTACTACTACTACTACTACTTCTACCACCACCACCACCACCACCACCAACCACCACCACCACCACCACCACCACCCCCCCCACCCCTTCTAAGTATCATAGGGGGACTCACATCAACATAAGCTTATGTCTGTAGCTTGATACTTCTCCACTGGCTGTATGGATGATTTGCTTCATTAATCGACGTGTTGTACACGTCTATATATTGACTATAATTATCTAGCCACATCCTGACTGCTTCCAACCATCTTCTATGATCATCTGGTTGTATGGATGTTTGCTTATATAATAAATCAACGTGTTGTAACTGTCTCTATATCAACTATATCTAGCTACATCCTGACTGCTTCCACAAACCTTCTATGATCATCTGGTTGTATGGATATTTTGATTCATCAACGTGGGGTAACTGTCTGTATATTGACGGGGACGGATAGCCTAGTGGTCAGAACATTGCGCTCGCAATTTGACGACCCGGGTTCGATTCCCGGTCGAGGAGATTTTTCTTCTGGAGTTAACATCAGTGCTGACTCCACTCTCCTCAAAAGTCCTTCGGATGAGACTATAAACCGAGGCCCTGTGTACGAACGCACGCAGAATATCTTGCGCACACGTTAAATCCTGTTCCGCTTGTCGTAAGAGTAGGCCATTGTGTGCCGGTGGGAACAGATGACACGATTTACAAAAACTGCATACACACGATGACTGGATGTAAAAAAAAAAGCATATGAGTGCTTATTCCATTATCCTCGATATAAAAGAATAAATAAATAAATAAATATTATATTGATTTGATCTAGCTACACCCTGACTGGTTCCTCTCACCTTCTATGATCATCTGGTTCAGAGGCTTCTTCTTGAAGAGGGGTCCCTCTCCTGGAGCCGGCTTGGCTGGGGCCTCCTGGAGACAGTGACAGATGGGTAAATAGATAGGTAGGTAGGTAGGTAGGTAGGTAGGTAGGTAGGTAGGTAGGTAGGTAGGTAGGTAGATAGATAGGTAGGTAGATAGATAGGTAGGTAGATAGATAGGTAGATAGTAGATAGGTAGAGAGAGAGAGATAGATAGATAGATAGATAGATAGATAGATAGATAGATAGATAGATAGATAGATAGATAGATAGATAGATAGATAGATATAAATACATACATACAGACAGACAGACATGCATACACAGGTAGGTAGATAGATACATAGGTAGATTGGTAGGTAGATAGGAAGGTGGGTAGGCAGATAGGCAGATAGGTAGGTATGTAGGTAGGTAGGTAGAGATAGATAGATACATAAGTAGGTAGGTAGGTAGGTAGATAGATAGGCAGATAGGCAGATAGGCAGATAGATAGATAGATAGATAGATAGATAGATAGATAGATAGATAGATAGATAGATAGATAGATAGATAGATAGATAGATAAGTAGGTAGGTAGGTAGGTAGGTAGGTAGGTAGGTAGGTAGGTAGGTAGGTAGATAGATAGATAGATAGATAGATAGATAGATAGATAGATAGATAGATAGAGATAGAGATAGAGATAGAGATAAATATATAGACAGAAAGACAGACAGACAGACAGGCAGACAGACAGACAGAGAGACAGACAGGCAGTCAGACAGCCAAGCAGACAGACAGACAGACGGACTGATAGACAAACAGGCAGACAGACAGAGACCAACTTGGCTGGAGCCTCTTAGGTAAATGGCTTCCTATTGTTAGGACTTCAGAAATAGAGTGAGAGTGAGAGAGAGAGAGAGAGAGAGAGAGAGAGAGAGAGAGAGAGAGAGAGAGAGAGAGAGAGAGAGACGGTGACAGAGACAGAGACACGGAGACAGAGACAGAGACAGAGATAGATCTCAAAGATTCACCTTCGTCTTCGGTAATGGGCAGAAATAGCCATTTCGAACTCGAAAAGTAACTTTCGTCGTCGTCGCCATTTTGTCACATACCTAAGCCTACATGCATACACGTTCTCCTTTTCTCTGGAAGAATATTTTCCAGGTCATG
>CM060336.1:6189915-6197415 GCA_030674155.1 Stramonita haemastoma
CATCATCACTTTGCAAAAGTCTTACAGTATTCCAGACATCATAATTATTCTATGATAATATTGGAACAATAGCCAATTGAAGTTCTCTACAAGATTAAATAAACGAGTAATAACTAATTAAAAAAACTCTTTTAAAATGTTACACATAATCTGACATTGATGAGTAAAGTATCTTTGATATTCAGATCATTGCAGACTTTATCGACATTTTGGAAACTAAAATCATAAAGTATGAATTCTTTCTGCTCAAAAACAAAACCCAAAGACAGTTTTAATGCAAGCTGGAGGAAGTTCCAAACATTATCAAAATGGTTATTCTGTAAAAGAGAAGCAATCCAAAATAAATCACTTCAGCTTTGCACACTTATTAAATTTTCAGCAGAAATAACCTTCATATTCACATAATAAAAACGCTGAAAAAAGGTTAGTATATTATAAAGGATCATGTCCAACACATGTTCGTTTTTAAAATGAAAGAAGTTATCATGCAATCAGGAAATGAACATGTTCATGGATTTACCACAAAAACCCCCAGAAAGTCACCCAGATGTACATCAGAAAACATCTATAATTATCATCTCTATGAGGACGGGATACCCTGCTTGGTTTTCAGCGTTGTGCATTACACTCGTGATCTGCTAACCAGGGTCTAAATGACTTTAAGGGGATTTATTCCACCGGAGTTAACAACATGCCGCATCCACTCTCCCCCAAAAGTCCTTTGGTGAGACTGTAAACCGAGGTACTGTGAGCGAACACACGCAGAACATCTTGCGCACAAGTTCGCAAAAGTAAAGAAAGCAATCCCTGAGATTTTTGCTCTCTGCTATTGAGATACATTGCTCTTTCGAGTCAGAAAAGAAACCAGCAAACTAAACTCTCAACACAAGAAGAAGTCTGTTTTTCGAGCCATTACATTAAATCTTTGCCAGAGAGCGTGAATTCAGGATAAAAAAAACTAGACAACATTGCTGATAAGTTGAATACAGGAGTACACTGAAGTTTATTGTGCTGCATTGTGTATCTAATAGTGTGGGCGGTTAAAATTGCTTTTTTTAATGTTAAATTTGTGGCAATTAAGATTCAAAAGTAGCAATTTTATTTTTACATAAATTGCTCAAAGATCAATTAACAGGCTATTCATCAAGATAGAAAGGTGAAGGAATAAAGAGATAAATTAATAAATAGAAAATGGATGAATGTATAAACAAATAAAGGGATAAATAAATAAATCCCCTTTAAAAGTTATAAATAACATCAAACTTAGGTTGATAGGTAGAAACAAAACTGAACCCTCATAAATTAGTATACAAAGTAAAAAAGCAGTTGAATAAATATCTCAATAAATAAACGACAAATAAATTCTCCTAAAAAAAAACCCAAACAACCCAAAACCCTACTGGACCAAAATCGAAGACGTCATCTCTACAAAAAACATCCAGCATCCAGCCCACTCGCCAACTCCTCTTGTTATTCCAGGCGCAAAAGAGCTCTTTTATTCAAGGGGACAAAACTGCGATAGAGCTCACCGACCACAAACCTTAACTCCCATTCCAAAAATAACTCTAAAAACCACCTCACATGTTTCTTTTTTTTTTATCTCTTCTTCTGCCTTATAACAACTTTCTCTTTGCGCCTTCTTGCAAATCTTTTTTTGTGATAAAAGCGTGGTTTATTTTTTTGTGACGAATGTCTTGAACAGAAGAAAACAAGAAAGAAGGATAGGGCAGAAGTTTAAACCATCCCTGCAACAATAGACAATAGGAGTATATTATTATTATCTGAGGTGGGGTGCGCGCACAAACGCATTCGTTCTTGTGTTGTTGTCGTGTGTTTGTTTGTGTGTATGTGTGTGTTGTGGGTTTTGTAGTGTGTGTGTGTGTGTGTGTGTGTGTGTGTGGGGGTGGGGGGTGTCTGTGTGTAGTGTGTGTGTGTGGGTGTGTGTGTGTGTTGTGTGTGTGGTGTGTGTGTGTGTGTGTGTGTGTGTGTGTGTGTGTGTGTACTGTGTGTGTGTGTGTGTGTGTGTGTGTGTGTGTGTGTGATTGTGTGTGTGTGTGTGTGTGTGTGTGTGTGTGTGTGTGTGTGTGTGTGTGTGTGTGTGTGTGTGTGTGGTGTGTGTGGTTATAATAAGACTCATGAAAAGATATATTGTTCCTAGCAGGTCTTTTGCGTTCCACGGAGTACAGATGCAATTTTTGGCATACACAAAAATGTGAAGGATAGGGTGGGGAATGGACATGCAGGAAAAAAATATTCTCATGCATTTCATGCATTCTTGACATTGCTTTTTTGCTGTTTTTTTGTTTTTGCTGCGGAAATAAGATTATGAGCATAAGTATACACACGTGAGTAGAACACATGTGTGCGTAAAAACATACACATATATGCAGGTACAGAAATGCGCAAACACACACACACACACACAACACTCTCCTCTCTCTCTCTCTCCTCTCTCTCTCTCCTCTCTCTCTCTTCTCTCTCTCTCTTACACACACACACACACACATGCGCGCACACACACACAATGCGCGCACACACACACACACACACACACTCACTCACTCACTCACTCACTCACTCACTCACTAACACACAAATGCGCGCAAGCACATACATAATACAAACATACATACATACAATACATACAAACATACATTCATATATTCATACATATATACATACATACAACATACATACATACATACATACATACATACATACATACATACATACATACATACATACATACATACATACATACATACATACATACATACATACATACATACATACATACATATACATTCATTTATTCATTCATATACGCACGCACGCAGGCACGCACGCACGCACACACACTCAATCCATCCATCCATCCATCCATCCATCCATCCATCCATCCATCCATTTAGTTGGAACACATCAAGGCAGGAAGACAAAACATACAGACAATATCACACAGACAAAAGTAAACCCAAGAAACAGACAACTTACATTACGGACAAAAATATAAAAGAAAGGAAAATCGGATGAGCTGTCAGTAAAATGAACTGTTCAAACTTTACCCAGGAAAACAGGATTGACCTCCACCCCCCCCCCCCACCAAATTGATAAACAAACGCACATACAAAACAAAACACAAAACACATGAAATAGGTAAGTAAGCCAAAGCATGAACAAATATTAAACATTGTTTAAAAAGGTTGTAATTCAGAAAAACGTGATTATCTGTTATGGGCTCGCACAAACATTAGTGGTGGTAAAGAATGATATTTGCCATAATAATTGCGTACCACAACAAAATTTAACAAAATACTGCAACCACACAAGCAACAAAAAAAATGTGTATCCTCCAGTATTAAAAATAATGTCTATGATATACAAAGATCTAATCCTCATGGTTTTAGTGAATTGTTGAACACAATTATTTAATCACAACAATATAACAGACTGTTGTTCACAAATCCCTTTCAGTCTTTCTACAAAAAGATGCACATACACATTGATATCTATGTTTCTTTAGACATGTGTGTGTGTGTGTGTGTGTGGCGCGCGCGCGTGTCTGTGTGTGTGTACTGTACACATGCATCCCATCACACTCACTTACCATCAACTGACCAATCACAACTCTGCGACACATCACATGACCTAAACCTTCCCATAGTACACCACAACTTCCTATTTTGATACCCACCAAATGATACAGACACGTAAAACAACCATTCATCAAGACTGTCCAACCCTCATCCTGCACCATTTACTCACAAGATAATTCCTTACCAGCGTTTTGTAACTTTTTGTTTTAGATTCCAGTCAATAATTTTCCCATAACAACCTGCCAGAATTGATGTTGTTATATATCTAACAACAGCAACGACTACAACAACGACCATGACCACAACAAACACTTACCAAACTTCGATTCTTCAGCTCTAAGCAAGGCAGAAACACAAAGACGAACATCAAGCAAGAGGAAAAAGAAACGAGACTGACATGACTTTGACCAAGAGACAATGGATCATTCCTGGGAAACCATTACTGCTTTGGGTTTGGTGAGCCTAGAGAGGCAAGATAGTTTTCATGCCATTTTCACAACATAGACAACAATGTATCTTTTGATTTTTGTCACTAGAGAGAGCCCCGTTCATCTTCAGCAGGTCATGTTTTATCAACTAATTATTGTCCACAATGATAAAAGCAGATATACTAGACCCATCTTTAGAAATACGCTAAGAAAAAATTCCTCGTGCATATAATCACCAATTTGTCCACAATGAAAAAGCAGAGCAAGTACCTGAACAGTGAATGGCCGTCCTCTACACATACGGTTTACTAAACCGTGTTCTGAACTCGTAAAAAAACTCTTAAAGAACACTGGTTTCTTGAATGTTTTTTTAAAGTAAACATTTTTTCCGATAGAATATTTGTCAATTTCAGGTTTCGCTTTTTTTTTCAACAGCCACAGTTTACTTCTCCAAACATTTTTTAATCAGATGTAAAATATAATTATAACAAACTTTTTTTCAAGCAAAACTATAATTATGTTTCCAAAATTTGCAGGGCTGTTTCCAATAACAGCCATGTCACGTCTTCATTCTCCAAACATTTTGTCAGGATTATAAAATATATCAACAATTTTTCAAGCAAAAACTAACAGCGTGACACCAGCACTTAGACCCACCACAAACACAAACCACCACAACAACACCAACACCAACAACAATAACACCACCGACTGACCACTAACCACTGCTGAACACACACACCTTCTTCCCCAGAATAACACTGGAGAACTTTACCGTGTACTTTTGTATCTGCCTTGTTTTATTGAAACAAACGGTGCACTTGACCTTTCCGCTAGCTGTCACAACCCACAAGCGAGCCCGAGAGCAGAGGACCAACCCAGCCCCTAAGGGCCCCTAGCCCCTTAGGGCCCCAGCCCCTAAGCCCTGGCAGTGACCTTTCAGCTTTCCGCTGCTCCCACCACCCACACACAGTGTCCAGACAGAGGACCAACCCAGCCCCTAACCTCTGCCACAGCTGTCAGTTTCCCCCCACTTTCGACTCCTCTCAGCTGCTCATTAATTTAACCCATCCCATCCCAGCCCAGCCCAGATAGGGGCCAGCTGCTGCTAATCATAGCAGGAACTGACCACACTTGGAATAGGTAAAAGGAAAGGGGTGCGCTGAATATAGGACTCTTGCCTGAGTGATGTTGGATATGTGTGCTGTGCTGCCCGTGACCCGCTGGGAGGTGATTCCCTACCTGCCGTCAACATTACCTGTGTCCTCCACCTTCACGTCCGGAATCTTGGCCTTGGGTTCCTCTTTCTTCTCGTCCTTCTTCGGGGGTTCCGGCTTCTTGGGTTCCGGAGCTTTGGGTTCCTCCTTCTTGGCCGGCGGAGCGGCTTCCTTCTTGGCGGCGGGTTCTTCCACGGCTTTTTGGGTTCGGGTTCAGGCTTTTTGGCCGGTTCAGGCTCCTTTTTAGGTTCCGGCTTTTTGGCCGGTTCAGGCTCCTTTTTAGGTTCCGGTTCAGGCTTTTTGGCCGGTTCAGGCTCCTTTTTAGGTTCAGGCTCAGGCTTCTTAGCAGGTTCAGGTTCAGGCTTCTTGGCTGTGGGAGCAAGCAAGAGGGTGGGTGGGGTAGGGGGGAGAGGGAAGGTGAGGTCGTCTACTGGCTAAGAGGAATGCAGGTGAATTGGTTCACATTCTAGCATTTCTACCATTATCTGAAAATGGATCTACATTCTAGATATCTAGACATTACGCTTTTTTTCCCCAAAATGCCTTGAAATACACCAGTCTTGAAAAGGGAAGACCACAAGATGAAAAAGAAAAACCCAGAGGAAAAAAAGAGTCAAGACACTACAGATCTACTTCGTGGGTATCAAGAAAGGATATTTGTGTGAATGAGAGAAACAGTGAAAAAAAGATCAATAGAAATACACAGGGTGTCTAGCCTCTAAAGAGATATACAACCAGGAAAAGGAAAAGCATACAAAATCCAGATAGTATGGTAAAAAAAAAAAGAACCTGCAAGATTTCATTGTTTGTGTTTCGTTCTGTTTGTTTGAGGCCTCGAGTATAATTGTGTAATAATAAAATCCATGCATAATATACGAGGACGTAGTAATACATGATTTAACAAAAATAACTCCCCAAATCACATATTGTAATGAACACAAGATAGAAAGAGAGAGAGAGAGAGAGAGAGAGAGAGAGAGAGAGAGAGGGGAGAGAGAGAGAGAGAGAGAGAGAGAGAGAGAGAGGGGGGGGGGATGAGAAATGGTATAATATCTTCTAGCTACATGCACAAAGTCTCTCTACTAGCATAACCTAGGGTTGACACTAAGTGTCACAATACAAAATTGTTTAGGAAAAGACAAACACAATACATTCTCATACAAAAATTTACATAGATGTTTAGTCAAAGGATATAGACATACATGTATATGGGTGTTTATAAAATCAAACACAAAAGAGTGGAAGATACTGATTTTGAATTCATTACATTTCATGCAAAAGATATGTAATTATATTTCTTGTACATGAAAAATTATGCTGAAGAAGTCTACCGTTATTTTGCATAGCAGGTGAAAGATTTTTGTACAGAAAATAAGATCTTACATGCAGCTACTTTAAGAAGATAAGATATTCTTAAATTCAGTAACATAATTCTGTTTCTTCTTCTTCTTTAAACCCCAGACAGTAACTATTTTCTGTCATATGAGTGAAAATGCGTTGCACTGCCGTTAAGCAACTGACAAGTCACGCTCAGTGCATCCGACTTCGGTATGGGAGATAATTTCCTAGTTTTGAATCTTTCTCAAGAAAAAGGTAAGAAATGGACCAAGATAGCAGAAAATAGACAAGAAGGGGGCAACAGGTAAGAAAAAAAAAGACAAAACAAAGAGAGGGATGAAAAGAGCGATACCAAGCACAAAACTTCCACAAGAAGGGAATGCTATTAAATTTTACTGACAGGCAACAGATTACAATTCTCTCCCATGCCAGAAGTGGATGCATGGGTCTGACTTGTCCAGGATGTGCGACGCATTTTCGCTCATATAAGACAGATAATCAGTAGTTGCTGTCTGAACATTCGATGCCGACAAAGAAGATAATTATGATATCTTGAGTCTTTTCGTGTCACGAAGAGGGGTTTTCTACCTGTTTCAAGAAACAGAAGACTAGTCTACGGTATACATGGGCATCTCTGTATATACAGGAGCATTCAACTACAGAGAGACAAAGTGATGATGGATAACACTCCAACGAAGCAAAACCACACGGACAAACGCATATGTAACTTACGTGTCTGCACCTCGTTCTGCAACAAAATGAAAATAATAATATAATAAAATTATAAATGAGTTCATCAAGGTGTAAGGGAAGGTGAAGTCTTTTTTTTGAATGGCTAGCTAAAATTATGTTCTTGTTTGTAGTATGAGTACAGTTTCACGTAATTTGAAGTTTGAATCACACACACAAATACGCACGCAC
>CM060336.1:6199915-6202415 GCA_030674155.1 Stramonita haemastoma
GGTCAGTCCTCCTGACCTGGAATGTAGAGACGACAGACGCCCTTGTCATAGGAGATGTTGTGGATGTTGGAGGAGTGAATGAGTGAGTGAGTGAGTGAGGGAGTGAGTGAGTGACTGAGTGATTGAGTGACTGCGAGAGTCAGTAAGTGAGTGAGTGAGTCAGTCAGTCAGTGAGTCAGTGAGCTGCTAAGGGTCAGTCATCCTGACCTGGAATGTAGAGACGACAGACGCCCTTGTCATAGGAGATGTTGTGGATGTTGGAGGAGGTCAGGACCTTGCCGTCCTTGGTCCACTGGATGTCCAGGGGCTCTGTGCCTGAGATCTTGGTGATGAACTCTACCGAGGATCCCTCGTTCACGTTCTGGGGACAAAGAGGGAGAGAGAGATGGAAGGTGTGTGGGTGGTGGGGTGGGGGTGGGGGGTAGGGAGTGAAGGGACGTTATTCATATCACTGATGCCTTGGACTACGTCTACACTCCTGTTTAATTTTTTGTTTGTTTATTTATTTTTTTTATTTATTTATTTATTTATTTATTTATTTATTTGTTTGTTTGTTTGTTCATTTATTTATTTACCTATTTCTTTATTTATCTATTTATTTATTTTATCTAGTTATTCTTTACATCGAGGAAACGGAATAAGCACTCATGTACTTTTTTCTTTTACATCCAGTCCCCGTGTGTATGCAGTTTTGTAAATCTTGTCATCTGTTCTCACCGGCACACAATGGCCTACTCTTACGAAAAGCGGAACAGGATTTAACGTGTGCGCAAGATGTTCTGCGTGCGTTTACACACGGCGCCTCGGTTTATAGTCCCATCCGAAGGATTTTTGGGGAGAGTGGAGTCAGCACTGATATTAACCCCAGGGGGAAAATCCCCTCGAACAGGAATCGAACCAGGGACGTCAAATTGCGAGCGCAATGTTCTGATCACTAGGCTATCCCATTCCCTTTTAGCTTAATGTAGTATCTTCTGAAGTCGGGAAAAAATTCTGGTCATTTTCACATTTTTTTTAAAGTATGAAAAAATGCACTGTGTTATTGATTGGGGGGTACAGGCAGTCACATAGAAAGTTGGAAATGATCATCAAATGAGGATTGCTTGTGTTCCTATAGTGCTGACCCCATGCATGCATATTGGGGTTAGGAAGATAGCAGACAACAAAGAACTGAGGAGACACAGTGTTTGCTGAAAACATTTTAAAAATTCAAAGTCACCAAATTGTGTGCAAAATCCCTTCAGTTTTGAGTCAGGGGCTAGTCTTTTACAAAAAAAGTGATTTTATTTCTGTAGATGCCTTAGTACGTGCATATTATGAATGCAAGAGTGATAATTATAGGAAAACAGAAAGAAAAGATGCAAAAACTAAAAGCGGTGTGTAGCCGTGACATTTATTCTACAGGCCACACTCCGGCGTTATCTTGCGGGGTGAAATAGTGTCTTTTATTGATTGTTCATTTTTATTTTATGTGTGCTAGTATTAAAACATATTTCAGGTATGAAACATTTACTTTGTGGCAGCAAGGAGTGGGAGTGGGGGAATAGACGGACTTTAATATAAGCCTTGGCACATTTTTTTTTATTCATTCATTTCGAGGATGATGGAATAAACACTCATGTGCTTTTTTTTTTTTTTTTTTTTTTTTTACATCAAATCCCCGTGTATATGTAGATTTGTAAATTTTGTCATCAGTTTGCATACTTCAATAACTGACCACTCTTTAAGTCAATATTGGAGCAACAGTAGCTGATTTCATCATGGATATATTGTTTTTTTTCCTCAGTAAAAGCTGTAAGGTTTCACAGGGTGATATTTTGTGTAAGCAAACGTGAGTTTTTAAACCACCATTAAGGTAGCCACATTGCGACTTCCGAGGATTGTCATGGCTATAGTCTTACCTGGGGATTCAGCTTCTGTGTCACTTTAGGACCCTCTCCCTTCGGCTTGGGCCTCAGAGCTGTCAACACAGTGACCAAAAAAATTAGCATATTTGACGAAAGGAGAGAAGAAAGAGAGAAAAAATGTAAAAGAAGGAGGGAGGAAGGGAAGAAGGAAGGAATAAAGAAAGGAATGAAGGAAGGAAGGAAGGAAGGAAGGAAGGAGGGAGAAAGAAAGAAAGAAAGAAGGACAAAAAGAACGAAAGAAAGAAAGAGAGAGAGAAAGAAAGAAAGAAAGGAGGAAGGAAGGAAAATAGAAAGGAAAGAAAGAAAGAAAGAAAGTGAGAAAGAGAAGAAATAAAGAAGAAAGAGTGAATGAGCGAAACAAAGAATTATGGCACACACACACACACACACACACACACACACACACACACACACACACACACACACACACACACAAACACACACACACACACACGCATGCACGAACGCACGCACACACACACACACACACACACACACACACACACACACACACACACACACACACACAGAGGAGGGGGGGATGAATGAATACCAATATATATATATATTATATATATAATATATATATATAT
>CM060336.1:6214915-6219915 GCA_030674155.1 Stramonita haemastoma
TTCTACCACAAAGATGGCTGGAAACAAAACCATGAACAAACAAGGTTGGCTACAGAATCCACGAAACATCATCACAAAGGTCAATACCAAAAACAAAAATGAGGCATTCTTTTTTTCAATGGCGGAACCACACCATGCAGAACTGTGAACACGCTGTGTTAGGGTTAAATTTCATGTTAATGATTTGCTTCTTTTTTTTTTTTTTGCTGGTATCACCAGTACACTCTCTAGGAGCATAGATGATTTTACCAAGGCTGGCACATACACATACTGTCATAATGTGAGCTTGCCAGCCACATAATTCTCTCTCTCTCCCTCTCCCTCTCCCTCTCTCTCTCTCTCTCTCTCTCTCTCTCTCTCTCTCTCTCACACACACACACACACACACACACACACACACACACACACACACACACACACACACACACACACACACACACACACACACACACACAACACACATATTGATGAAGTTGTTTTTGTTCATGGATAGATAGCTAGATTAAATAAAAACAAAAAGCAAATGCAATGCTTATTCGATGTACTATCTGGAAATACAACTTTTTAATTTGAGGCCACATACACATAATTATTGATTTATGATGATTTTCATTTCGCTGTGTCCAAAAAGTGGATATGACTTTGATGGCAGTAAATGATTTCTGATTCTGATTCACACACACACACACACACACACACACACACACACACACACACACACACACACACACACACACACACACACACACACACACACACACACTTTGTCAGATGGGTATGAAAATTATAATATAAACCACTCAGATGCATCACATAATCTTTTATATATTTTCGTAGGGAAAAACATTCTGGAGGAAGAAAAACCAAATTATGGGCAATATCTGCGCAGCGAAGACAAAGATAATGAAATCATCCAGAAGTTGGGAAACAGATCGACAATTTTTTGACCACTTGCAAGAAAAATGTTCGATTCAAATTGCAAAGTTGACATGTTAGATATTCTTTAAAGGGATGATGGGAAAAGGAAAGGGATAGGGTTTCAAATCTTGGCTCAAATGTGGGAACGGAAAACAGACGGAGAATTGTCGTGTGTGTGTGTGTGTGTGTGTGTGGTGTGTGTGTGTGTGTGTGTGTGTGTGTGTGTGTGTTGTGTGTGTGTGTGTGTGTGTATGTGTGTGTGTGTGTGTGTGTGTGTTATAAATTCTACTATTTTAAAAAATGCAACAATACTGTACAGGGAAACGGCAGGGACAGGAGGGAGAGGGGGGAGGGAGGGTAATACATACTTGGTAGGCGAATAAACAAGGAATCTAAGAGCTCAATCAAAATTGAGGAAACCTTTCTTCTCCCCTAAAAGAATGGGAAAAGTTGGAGCAAGAGAGAGACAGCTGGGAGAGGATGGGAACATGGGTGGGTAGGGGGTGGAGGAGGCAAGAATTAAAATTGTCACTGGAAGTAATTGTTTTTATCACATAGATAGGGTGAAGGACTGGAAAAAAAAGTAAACCAGGAGAAAGATTCACAGAAGGGCAGTAAAATGAACACATATTCCAAAATATGTAAGATAGGGTGTTGTAGGAATGGCAAGGGGGGGGGGGAGGGAAAAAGGAGGGGGGGTGGGTGAAGAAAGGAAATTGGATGATGACAATGAACTCTCCCCCCACCCCGTCAAGAACTCCCTTCAATAACTCCTCCACACATACTCTACATCTCCTCCTCCTCCTCCTCCTCCTCCTCCTCCTCTCTCCTCCTCCTCCTCTTCCTCCTCTTTCCCTCAAACAAGAACCCCTTCCTCACCTTCAAAGTTAAGCGTGATGGTGGCCGTGGCCTCGCCCACTTCGTTCTTGGCATAAGCCTTATATTCCCCAGCGTCGCCCATGGACACCTGGGCGATCTCGAGGGTCAGGATGTGGGTGGACCCGTCCGAGACCTGCTTGGGGTCAGGCGACTCCCGGCCGTGAAGGACAAGGGCTGGTTGTTGAGCATCCACATCACCTCGGGCTTGGGGTCAGCGTTCAGCTTGCACTCCAACACGATCTTATCCCCCACTTGCCGAATGGCCGGCTTTTGCAAAAACACATGGCCGCACTCCTTTCATCTGAGACGCCTCGGAAACTGAGAGTGGGAGAGCAGTCATGGGAGATAAAAAGGGGGGTGGGGGTTGTGTGTGTGGTTTAATTACTTCCCCCTTTTTTGTGGTGGTACTTGGACGTCATTGGTTGGTTGATTTTTTTTTTTTAGGGTCTGGGGTTGGTACAGATTTTTTTTTTTCAAGATCACGTCTCAGTGATGGTTTTCCTTTTGTAGCTGTGTGTACCTTCGAGAAAACTGTGTCAGTTTATATCAATGTTGTTATTGTTTAGAATTAGTGTTGAGCCTATAAGGCAAACGATTATACAGGCGATACAATCACATGATAATTATGAATCAGTTTGTTATTCTTTATCAATTATTATTTTGCCAAAAAACCGAAGCAGCTTCCTAAACGAGTAATGAACAATTAGTATGTGCGCCCTCCCTTGTGTGTCATTAGTACTTGCATCCCCTAGGTCAAATTAGTTGTAGCACCCACAATGTCAACTTCTAAACACACTCACAAACGCAGTAACACAAGAACACTTTCTAATTTTCATTACCAATTAGTATCTCCCTCTAGACAACTGTCTAAGCAAAATACAAAAAAAAAACAAATCAAACAAATATAAATAAAAAACAATCTACAGAAAAACCAACCTGAAATCGTAAAAAAAATGAAAACATGTCTATAAATTCACACACAAAAACCTAGAAATCATACAAAAAATAATAAAATAAAAACATATCTATATTCTGCTACTCACATCACAAACAATAACAATTTTTGAAATAGTTTTTTTTTTCCAACCTGCATGGCTGATTCTTTTGTAAGCAAAACCAATTAATGTATTAATCAACAAAAAAGCTATAAACAGTTAATCAATGGCTCAAACAATCATATCAAAACAAAACAAAATGAATCAATATATCTATTGTAACAAATCAGTGAATTGGCCTAATCCTATGGTGGAATGCTAGTTTCAAAAGCTGGACAGATATTATGATATTCACAAAAACAACAAAAAAATGATCGACAAAACTTAAAAGTTGTGAAAATTCAAATATCAATATCGTAAACCGGGCTGACTTAATGTTCAATTTGTTTTTCATGTAGGCTTTTATTTTGAAGAGAATGTAATAAGCGATTTCTTCTTCTTTGGTTTTTTTTTACATCCAATTCTTGTGTGGATGTAGTTTTGTAAATGTTGTGTCATCCGTTCTCAACGGCACACGCTGCACTACTCTTCCGAAAAGGGGAACAGGTTTCAAAGGTAGTGTGTGGCTTTCAATGCCAAAGTCTTTCTATGTATACAGCACAGACAAGCACACACACACACACACACACACACACACACACACACACACAACACACACAACACACACCACACACACACACACACACACACACACACACACATCTTTGTGGCAATCTGTATTTTTGTAGAAACTCAAATCTACCTCATTCAGGATAAATGAATATTAGAAAAGTAGTTTTCAGCAGAACAAAAACGGGCACACAAACTTTAACCTTTCAATCTTTGACTTGTTCCCTTTTTTCATTTACTCTTTGTTTTTGTTTTGTTTCTTTGTTTGTTTGTTTTTCTTGAAATGAACTGGATTAAGAAAATGGAGTGAGAACTGAGTAACTGGAGAGAAAAACATCAAGAATTTGGCTGGACACTCTTTCTATTCTGCCAGTAGTAATTGTCTCATTAGGGTTCTTTTGTTTGGGGTTTTTGTGTGAGGGGTTTTCTGTGCTTATTTTGCTTTTTATTTGTTTCCCGGTTTTTTCTGTTCGTTTTAAACATTTTATTAGAAGCGGTCTAATGTTGTAAATGGGAGGCAGAACCTTTAAAAAGTCACAAAACAATATAACTTTTGCGTCAAAATTATAGCCCAGTTCTGTGCAAACAATACACAATTTTTCAACCTTCAAAGATTTTTTTTTTTTAATCAGTTTTGAGAGCTTTTGAAGCTAGCAGACCACCATACATTAATGTAGCGCGAATCCTCAACCAATCAACACACAGCAACACCAAAGAACGACCACCCACCATCGAAGTTGAGACGCATGGTAGCGTTACTCTCCCCTAGGGTATTTTTAGCCGTGACCTTATAGTTCCCGGCATCCTGCGCGTTGACCCCGTTGATTTCCATAACCAGGAAATAGGTCTTGTTGTCACGGGGTTCGGATCGCATGACGTAACGACCTGCAGACAGAATGAAGAAGAAGGAATGAAAGAAGAATCAAAGGAAGAGAGGGGTTTATAAAAAAAAAAATTAAAAAATTTTAAAGTTCCGCTTTTTAGAAGAGTAGCCATTGTGTGCCGGTGGGAACAGAAGACAAGATTGACAGAACTGTACACACATGGGGACAGGATGTAAAAAAAAAAAAAAAGCACATGAGTGCTTATTCCATTATCCTCGATATAAAAGAATAAATAAATAAATAAATAAATAAATAAAAAATTTTTTAAAATAAGGGGAGATAAGGGAAGCGAGAGGAACGGTGGCATTCGCAAAAAACAAAAGAAATATCCCATTCTTGAAGAACCTCAGACTTCTAACCCAGGAACAAACAAACAAACAATCCCCCCCCCCCCCCCCCCCCCAACCAAACAACCAACAAAAAACCCCAAACCACCAAACAACCAACAAAAAACCCCAAACCACCAAACAACCAACAAAAAACCCCAAACCAAACAACCAACAAAAAAAACCCAAAGCTCCACAAATCCCTCCCCACCCCACCCCACACCACCCAACTTCCCCCCTCCCAACCCTATACCTACCCCCACCCACCAACCGTACCACCCCAACCCCTCAACCACACCTCTCACTCCCCCCCCCCCCCACCCCCGACCCACCCACCCAAAAAAAACCTCACCTCCCGGGGGATGGCGGCATTGTCCTTGAACCAGGTG
>CM060336.1:6222415-6224915 GCA_030674155.1 Stramonita haemastoma
CGGTCAGTCGGTCTATCTGTCTCTATCTGTCTCTGTTTCTGTCTCTCTCTCTCTCTCTCTCTCTCTCTCTTGACTCTCTTGCAACCATATTACAACAAAGCTGCAATGATCTGTCAATGGACAGAACTGAACCATATGTCTATTCAACCCCCAAAAAACAAAATGCATGCTTATCACCACCAGACAAAAGCGACAAAATTTACCCTCATAAACAGTTTCCAATCCATATAAGAAAGGAAGCAATTGAACAAACCTCTCATCACAAAGTTCTAGGAGTAACAATCGATGAAAATCTCAGCTGGTTCTACCACATATCTCATCTATGCAAATATTTGTCCCAAAGAGTATACCAGTTGACTAAAATTAAACATTTCCTTGACCACAATTCAAGGAAATTATTCTTCCAAGCTTACATACAATCCTCAATAGACTATGCCTCAACCCTATGGGATTCTGCCAGTGCAAACACTATGAAACCGTTACTAAGTCTGTATAAAACGTGCTCTCAAACTTATCCTTCTGAAGAAAACAACTTTACTTGAAGTGGATTATACCCAGTTAAATATTTCTCCCCCTACAACAAAGACTAAAATATAACAAAGACATTTTTTATGTTTAAGATAATGGCAGGAGCTGTCCCCACATCCTTAAGAGATAAGTTCGCATGAATCATTTCAGAAATATTGAAAAGCCAAGTGTCCCAATCCCCAAGAATAGACTTGTTTAAATCTAGTTTACTATACTCAGGCCCCTGTGCTGTGGAAACTCCCTTCCCGATTCAATTAAAGAGCATCAATCATTGACAACCTTCAAAATTCACCTTCTAATCCACTTGATGCACCAAAAATAATAAACCAATTATATCCCCTTCTCCTTCTCCCCCTTCTCCTCCTCCCTCCCTCTGTGTGCGCGCGTGTGTGTGTTGTGTGTGTGGTGTGTGTGTGTGTGTGTGTGTGTGTGTGTGTGTGTGTGTGTGTGTGTGTTGTGTGTGTGTGTGGTGAAGAGAGGAGAGAAGAGAGAAGAGAGAAGAGAGAGAGAGAGAGAGTGTGTGTGTGAGAGTGTGTGTGGTGTGGTGTGTGTGTTGTGTGTGTGTGTGAGTGTGTGTGTGTGTGTGTGTGTGGAGTATGGGTTTTTTGTTTGTTGTTGTCTTCTCCCCTTTAATCAAAACTTATGTTTTATGAGACTATTTTGATGCTATGGTGGTGGATTGATGTTTCAGTCATTAGCCTCATCATATTCTCATGTTTGCTCTTTAATTATTGCGCCCTTTTGTGTGTGTGTGTGTGTGTGTGGGGTGTGTGTTGTGTGTGTGTGGTGTGTGTGTGTGTGTGTGTGTTTGTGTGTGTGTGTGTATGTGTGTGAGTGTGTGTGTGTGAGTTGGGTTTGTTGTTGTTGTTCTTTCCCCCCTTTTATCAAACTTATGCTGTAAGGGGACTATTTTGATGACAGATGGTGGTGGATTGATGTTTTCAGTCATTCAACCTCATCATGTTCTCATGTTTGCTCTTTAATCATTGCGCCTTTTTTTGTGTGTGTGTGTGTGTGTGTGTGTGTGTGTGTGTGTGTGTGTTGTTTTGTTTTTGTTTGTTTATTTGTTTTTTTATATATTGTTTTGTTTTTTGTTTTATCATCCAAATCAAAAGAATCATTGATTCTTACTCCATATTTTGCTTCTGAATGATGCCTTTTTATAACATTACCTAATATTGTATCTCTGTCGTATTCCTTACCTGTTGTTGTTGTTCTTTCCTCCCCTTTATCAAAATCTTGTTTTATGGGACTTATTTGATGTTAGATGGTGGTAGATTGATGCTTTCAGTCATTTAACCTCATCATATTTTCATGTTTACTCTTAATTATTGCGCCTCTTTCTTTGTTTTGGTTTTGTTTTGTTTTTTCTTTGTTTTTCTTGCTTTCTTTATTCAACTCAAAATCATCATTGATTCTTACTTCTCATTTTCGTTTCTGAATCAGTGACTTTATAACATTACCTTAATATTGTATCTCTGTGTTAATTCTTGCCTGTTGTTTGATACTTGGTAATGGTTCCTTATTTTTGTATTTGGATCATTATAATTGTTGATTTTATTTTTATTTTTATTGGCAGTATCTCCCCCCCCCCTCCAATAAGGATATTAGTTTAAAAATTTTTTTTCCCCTTTTATCCAAATGTATGATTTATGTCACATGTATAATTTTTGACAGATGGTGGTGGATTGATGTTTTCAGTTGTTTATTCTCTTCTCTTGTTTGCTCTTTACCTATTAACACTTTTCTATTCTTTCATTATCAAAATCTTTTATTGTGACTTCTGATTTTTGTCTTCTGATCGAGTGCATTTTTATTACCTTAAATCATATGTTAGTGTCCTTATTCTTGTATGTTGTCTGGTTTGCATAAAGCTTTATTGTTTAGTATTTTTACAACTTGATGTATCCCTGAAAAGGGCGGGGACTGGATGTAAAAAAGCACACAAGTGCTTATCTATTACCCCTCGAAT
>CM060336.1:6229915-6232415 GCA_030674155.1 Stramonita haemastoma
TTCTTATGGCATGTTATCAAACAAACAATTCCAAACTTAGAGGGTTTTTTCCTATATTAGTTTGAAAATGAAAAATATATATATATTTACAATCATTCACTTCATCTTGCACTTGTTCAAGATCAGGTAAACAGCAATTCCTACAAATTCATATAAATGTTTTTGCTTCTTTTCCATGATATGGCAACATTTATCTGGACTACTAAGCAACTTTAAACAATTAAAAGGGATTGAATTGTTTAATATAGTCTCTAAAGGGGAAGTAATATTGATATGAAATAGCCACACAGCATGTGTGTGTGTGTGTGTGTGTGTGTGTGTGTGTGTGTGTGTGTGTGTGTGTGTGTGTGTGTGTGTGTGTTGTGTGTGTGTGTGTGTGTGTGTGTGTGTGTGTGAAAATCATGATATTTTGTCAAAAAAGATCTTGCAACATGTTTATAAATGGTGGAAAAACGTTGGAAGTTGTTCACTATTTTAAATATTTAGGAATTATTTTCAGTGAGAGTGGCAGTTTTGTAAAATGTAAGGAAAATAATTCGGAGTAGGTGGGGTGGAGGAGAGGGACAGGGGAGGGAGAGTGGGGGAGGAGAGGGACAGGGGGAGGGAGAGTGGGGGAGGAGAGGGACAGGGGGAGGGAGAGTGGGGGAGGAGAGGGACAGGGGAGGAGGGGGATAGGGGGGAGGGAGAGTGGGGGAGGAGGGGGGAGGGAGAGTGGGGGAGGAGAGGGACAGGGGGAGGAGGGGATAGGGAGGGGAGAGGAGGAGGGGGAGGAGAGGGACAGGGGGAGGAGGGGATAGGGGGGAGGGGAGGGGGAGGAGGGGGATATGGAGGATTTAAAGTATCAAGCAACTAAAGTCATGTTTAGTCTAATAAGGACTGCATGGAAAAAGAACTACCTATACATGTGACACTTGATTTGTTCGATAAAATTGTTTTACCAGTTTTGTTATAGGGGTGTGAAATTTGGGGTTATGAAAACGTAGTAATAATCAAAAAGTTCCAGTTATTTTTTTTTTAAATATGCTTTTCGTTTAAAGCGCACGATATCAAATTTGTTAGTATATGGAGGAGGGGGCAGATACTCCTTGTCTATTTCTGTTCCAATGGTTCATTTCTGGATATAGCCCTTGACTTTCATCCTGGAAAGCTATCCTCAAATGTTTACCAGAGGATGAACGATTTATATGAAAATCTCTGATTCAATCAGCATGGCAAAATAAGATGCAAAACATTTTAGTAGCCACACAACATGTGTGTGTGTGTGTGTGTGTGTGTGTGTGTGTGTGTGTGTGTGTGTGTGTGTGTGTGTGTGTGTGTGTGTGTGTGTGTGTGTGTGTGTGTGGTGTGTGTGTGTGTGTGTGTGTCTGTTTATTTCTCTTTCTCTATTTCTGGTCCATCGGTCTGGAATTACCCCCCTCTCTCACTTCGCTAAAAGCCTACTTATGACAGTTTTCAATCCAGTCTCAATATATACATACTTATTTCAAACATAAAAATTTCCCTTCCTGTTTCATTTCTTATCTGTCCCTGCATTGTCCCCAGATAACAAATTTGCCAATGGCAACTGTCTTCAAACTGTAAGTTGTTTTACCTGTGTTAATTTATGCTGCATTATTTAGAATTTCTCACACATTCTATATGCGTGATAAAACGTTAACTTTATTTTAAGGCAATATTACCCCCCTTCAAAGGCTGTCATAACAGTTATGTTCTTTTTTATTGTTTGAAGTTACTCAGAAATCCAGAGGAAAATCTGTATTAATGGAAAAGAAGCAGCAAGTTTTTTCATAAAATTGTAGACTTCGCTGTTTACCTGTTGAAACAAGGACATGGTGATATGAAATGTTTAAGATTAAGTTTTTTTAATGAATTTCTGAGCAGACATAGGAAAAGAACCTGTAAAGTGTGGAATTGTTAGTGTAATAATATGTTGCAAAACTATGAATGCACCAACTTATGCTTTGAATTAGGAATGGCAGATCTCTACGGGGGATCGCCCCCCTAACTTCTAATCCTCTGAACTTTGGAGGAGATGTGTTGTCTATCTTCCCATGTTTGTGCTTATTAATTTTTATTATTTTTGGGGGGAGGGGATGGGGAGGAGGGGGATAAGTAGAGAGGGGAGGAGATGGGATAGGCAGAAAGAAGGGGGAGGAGGGAGAGGGGGATAGGTAGATTGGGGAGGGGGGGGAGAGTAGGGAGGGGGAGGGGAAGAAAGGTAGGGGGGGGGGGGAGAAAGGTAGGGGGAGGGGGGAGAAAGGTAGGGGAGGGAGAGGGGGGAGGGGGAAGAAGGGGGGGGGGAGGGGGAAGAAAGGGGGAGGGGAGAGGGAGGGGAAGAGGGTGGGGAGGGGAGAGGTAGGGAGGGCGAGGAGAGGTGGGGGAGGGGCGAGGAGAGGGGGGAGGGGGAGTAGGTAGGGGGAGGGGGAGTAGGTAGGGGGAAGTAGGTAGGGGGAGGGGGGGAGTAGGTAGGGGGAGGGGAGTAGGTAGGGGGAGGGGTGGA
>CM060336.1:6247415-6252415 GCA_030674155.1 Stramonita haemastoma
AGACATTCCGACAGAGGAAAAAGAGAGAATCAAGTTTCTATAACTATCATACTTCTGATAAACCTGTTGTTGTTGCTGCTGCAACTACTACTGATGCTACTACTGCTGCTACGAGGCCTACTACTACTACTACTGCTGCTGCTGCTGCTGTTGCTGCTGCTGCTGTTGATAATGATGATGTATTTTCTGAAACGGGTCGTTGGCACCTTAAGTACCAGTAACAGGTGTGTGTGTGCGTGCGTGCGTGCGTGCGTGGTGGTGGTGGTGGTGGTGGTGGTATCTTTTAATGTCTGTCTACTCTCAGTGATATCAGACGAGGAAAGTGGAAAGTGTAGTGGACATTGAAGAAAGGAGAGGACAAGGCAAAAGAAGAAAATAGTAAGAGATGGGATGTGTGTTGGTAATGGTATGTCTTAAAAATAATATCGAATGTTTATTTTTTTTAATGAATAAATGAAAAATAGAGAAGTTATCTTTAACATGAGCAAAATTTAAACTCAACAAAGTTGTAACTACGAAAAAAAAAAAAAATGTTGCGACTACAACAAACATTCAAGTGGACTTTGCAATAGACATTTAGCAATGGCAAAGGCTAACTTTGAATTTTCAAATACATTTCTCATTTCATGTCTCGTCCCCCTTTTTTGCAGCTCTGTCAGCCCACTCATTTGAAAAAAAAATCCAACATGTGAAGGTATACCCCACAAAAAGAAACAAGAATGCCTCTCAAACATATGAGGTGTACCACGTATTTAATTTCAAAAATAATTCTGGAGAGTTTCTTGGAATTAGGGGATTTTATAGCATACGATACCGATATAAAGTCTGCACAAAGTAAGATATGAAAGAGAAAAAATTGTGTATGTGCGTGTGAGTGTGAGTGTGATTGTGTGTGTGTGTGTGTGTGTGTGTGTGTGTGTGTGTGTGTGTGTGTGTGTGTGTGTGTGTGTGTGTGTGTGTGTGTGTGTATGTGTGTGTGGATGTATGTACGTATGTATGTGTGCGTGCATGCGCGCGCGCGTGTGTGTATGTGTGCGTGTGTGTGTGCGTGCGCATCCGTGCGTGTGTATGCATAATATGTATGTATGTATGTATGTATGTATGTATGTATGTATGTATGTATGTATGTATGTATGTATGTGTGCGTGCATGCGTGCGTGCGTGCGTGTATGTGTGTGTGTGCGCGCGCGCGCGCGTGTATGCGCGCATACATGCGTGCGTGTGTCTATGATCTGTACGTTCAGAAAGCGAGTTTGCCATACATACATAATATAATTATGCTTACGTGGGCATGTGTAAGTGTCCTAGTGTGTGCCTGCATGCAAGTGTGCATGACTGCACTGTACGTGTACTCTTTCTACATAAATTGTTCTTCAGTACCACAGCGCTGCCAGAATCTCACTTTTTTTTCAGACCCCACGTCTATCTTCAAAGACAGAGAGAGAGATGAAGAATGCCTGCCTCTCTGTCTGTCTGTCCTGTCTGTCTGTCTGTCTGTCGTCTGTCCTGTCTGTCTGTCTGTCCTGTCTTGTCTGTCTGTCTGTCTGTCTGTCTGTCTGTCTGTCTGTCTGTCTGTCTCTCTCTCTCTCTCTCTCTCTCTCTCTCTCTCTCTCTCTCTCTCTCTCTCTCTCTCTCTCTCTCTCTCTCTTCTCTCGTCTTTTAGCAGCCTGTTCACTTTTCGTAAGAGTAGGCCATCGTGTGCCGGTGTGGAACAGATGACATTTACAAAACTGCATACACACGGGGATCTGGATGTAAAAAAGCACAAGAGTGCTTATTCCCATTATCCTCGATATAAAAGAATAAATCAATCAATCAATCATCTCTCTCTCTCCTCTCTCTCTCTCTCTCTCCTCTCTCTCTCTCTCTCTCTCTCTCTCTCTCTCTCTCTCTCTCTCTCTCTCTCTCTCTCTCTCTCTCTCTCTCTCTCTCTCTCTCTTTTAGCAGCCAGCCCTATACACTGCACTTGACTGCACTGCATGCAAACTTTATTACACCTGTTACTCTGGAATTAAAGTGTCATGGTTTGATGTCAGCTATCTTTTGTTTGTGTGTTGTGTGTGTGTGTGTGTGTGTGTGTGTGTGTGTGTGTTGTGTGTGTGTATGTGTGTGTGTGGTCGTGCGCGTGCGTGGTGGTGTTGTGTGTTGTGTTGTGTGTGCTGTATTCAGACTGTCAAGATGTCATGTATGTATGTCAGTATTAGATTCATGTGTGTGTTGTGTGTGTTGTGTGGAGTGTGTGGTGTGTGCGGTGCGTGCGTGCGTGCGGCGCGGGGCGTGCGTGTGTGTGTGTGTGTGTGTGGGTGGGGGGGGGTGGGGGGGAAGCGGGTTTTGGCAACTGAGCAGGGACGGGGGAAGGAAAGGAGAGGGGGGGGGGGGCAAATTGGGTTTTGACTACATACAATACTAGAATTGCTGACTCCAAACTTTGCACAATCATACTGTTGTAATCCTAGCAACTTGATCATTCATTGCTTTCGAGGTGTGTGTGTGTGTGTGTGTGTGTGTGTGTGTGTGTGTGTGTGTGTGTGTGCGCGCGCGCGCGCGCGCGCGCGCGCGCGTGTGTGTGTGTGTGTGTGTTGTGTGTGTGTGTATGTGTGTGTATGTGTGTGTATCTGTGGGTGTGTGGTGGGGTGTGTGTGTGTGTGTGTGTGTGTGTGTGCTGGAACTGTTTCAAAAATATTATTTTTGTGATGAAAGGATTCCATTTTAACTGCAGACTGGGTCTATTAAAGGTTGGTTTGTGCTTATGCCTTCAATGCGGCATGTTGTCAGTTACTGCATTATTTGCTTTGCATTTTATTGTATTGCGTTATATTGTATTGTATTGCGTTGTATTCCAGTGCGTTGTATTGGATTGCACTGTGTGGCATTGTATTGCATTTTGTTATGTATTGTATTTTGTTGTATTGTATTGCATTGTGTTGTGTATTGTGTTGTATGTATTGCATTGTGTTGTGCATTGTGTTGTATTGTATTGCATTGTGTTGTGCATTGTGTTGTATTGCATTGTGTTATGTCTTGTGTTGTATTGTATTGCAATGTGTTGTAATTCATTGTGTTGTATTGTATTGTATTGTGTTGTGTATTGTGTTGTATTGTATTGCATTATGTTGTACTGTGTTGTGCTGTCTTCTAGACAGGTATGTTACCTCTAGACTACACCAAGTTCTTGTTGACCGGTTTGCGTTTCATGAGAAAAAGCTCAGAAAACTAGTCATTTACTTCAAACTACTGGTATAAAAGCCGACATGATAAAATGTTGAGAAGTAATGAGGTACGACAGACATGAAAAAGAAAAGAATGAGAGAAAAAGGAAAAAATACAAGAGAGATGGACACATACGCAAGAACATAAAGAAAACACACACACACACACACACACAAACCTCTCTCTACTCTCTCCTCTCTCACTCTCTCATCTCTCACTCTCTCTCCCTCCCTACCATCCTACCCTCTCTCTCTCCATCCACATTCTCCATTCTTTTTTTTCCTCTGTGGTTTTCTACCTACCAAGCAAATTCCAAACCACCATCACCACTAATATAACCCGCCCTAAAACATCCACCCCCCACACAAACACGAACACACTGAGTAACACACAACCTGTCAATCACTACACGTCACTACCCTACGTCACAACACGGCGTGTGCAAACGGACGTAAACGGTACACACACCACACACACGCACACACACACACGCACACACACACACAACACACACACACGCACGCACCGGGGCGTGCGCAGCGCACGAAGAAGATATAAAAAATATATAAAAAAGCGAAAGGAAAACGGAAAACAAGACAGGTTTCCTCCCATCCTTTTGTCTTCAAGTCATTGCCCTGTACGTACCACTCTCTCTCTCTCTCTCTCTCTCTCTCTCTCTCTCTCTCTCTCCCCATCCTTCTTCCTTATTTACGACTTTGTGCAGAAACATGATGACGTCGTTCTCTGTTAACGTCAACGTAATCACCTACCAATGACGGAATGATAGTGATCGGTACAGAGATGTTACGTAATAGAATTGCTTTTGTTTTCTTTGAGGTTTTTCTTTTTGTTGCTGTTGCTTGTTGAGTTGATTGATTATTCTTTATATCGAGGATAATGGTAGGCGCTGCACTGTGGCGACGCGCTCTCCCCGGAGAGCACCCGAATTTCACGCAGAGAAATTTGTGTGACTTTAAGTGGACAGGCACCTGTGCTTAGTGGTGGTGACACAGGCACTCTTGTGCTTTTTACATCAGTCCGTGTGTATGCAGTTTGTTGTAAATGTCATCTGTTCTGTGCTTGTGTGTGTGGGGGGGGGGGGGGGGGGGGGGGTGACAATAAGTGGGTAGATTATCGGGGTTTTACGTTGTCCTGATGGCCTGCTCCAGTGTTTTTGTGAAGTTCAGGGTTTCCTGCTTGTCAATTGGATTGGATTGTTGTCTGTCATATGAGCGAAAATGCATTACACTGCCGTTAAGCGCCTGACAAGTCAGGCCCAGCACATCCGACTTCGGCATGGGAGAGAATTGCTATCTTTAAGTCTTTCTAGCAAAAGAAAAAAAAAAAAAAGCAGGAATGAGAATGGTACCAAGAAGACAGAAAATAGACAAGAAGAAGGCTGTGACAGAAAAAAAAGAAAAGGAACGAGGCAGAAAGAAAAGAGAGGGATAGAAAAAGAGGGAATTCTTTGCACAGAGTTTCCAGAAGAAATGAAAGAAGAAAAGGAACAAGACAGAAAAACTAAAGGAAGTGGTTGTAAAGGTAAAGGTGTCCCATAACCTATGGGTCGTAGGGAGCGAAGCATCAGAGACCTCAGCTTCTCTAGAGGCCAGTATATTGAGGGTGGTGCCCATCTCCTTCTTCCCTCGCTGTTTTACCTTTCCTGACTCTAAAGAGGACAGGTACCCATTGACAGCTGGGTGAACTGAGGAACTGTATTGAAGCCAAGACGCGCAATTAAACGCCACTCATCCACTTTGGTAACCACACTCGATGCTGTTAACATTGGG
>CM060336.1:6259915-6262415 GCA_030674155.1 Stramonita haemastoma
ACACACACAATAGCTTTAGCAGACACGTACACAAACACAGATAAGGTTACAAAAAAAAAAAACAATTGGCACAATGCCTGACTAAAAAAAAAAAAACAAAAAAAAACCAAGACATAAAGAGTGAAAAAGCAAAAACACCCAAAACACAGAAAGTATGTGAGAACTACACAAATGATACATATATCAGAGACAGACAGACAGTCAGACTGAAAGACAGAGAGATAAAAAACAGAGAGAGTTGGTGAGGGGCGAGTTAGACAGACAAAGACAGGTGAGAAGAAGAGACAGACTGAAAAGACAGATAGAGAGAGAGAGAGAGAGAGAGAAGGAGAGAAGAGGAGAGAGAGAGAGAGAGAGAGAGAGAGAGAGAGAGAGAGAGAGAGAGAGAAGAGAGAGAGAGAGAGGGCTGGGGAGTTAGACAGACACAGACAGTGAGAAGGTCAGACAGACAGCTGCACAGGTAAAGACACAGAGATAGTGAGACGAAGACTCATAAAAATGGATGAATAGAGACAGATTGAAAGATAAAAGAAAAACAATGGAGAGAGAGAGAGAGAGAGAGAGAGAGAGAGAGAGAGGAGAGAGAGAGAGAGAGAGAGAGAGAGAGAGAGAGACAGAGAGAGACAGAGACAGAGACAGAGACAGAGAGATGTTGCTGCTGCAACATAAATCAGCACCGCTCTTACTCAAAATCATCTCTCTTTCAACCCACGCACGCACGCACGCACGCACACATACACACACACGCACGCACATACACACACACACGCGCGCGCGCGCGCAAAAACTGAAATACCTGTGTAGTTCAGGTGAAATGGTTTTACCAGCTTTCAAAAACAGCAGTAGAGGGAGAGACGAGAATGTGTATGTGTATGCGTGCGTGCGTGCGTGTGTGCGTGTATGTGCGTATGAGCACGTGTGTGCGTGTGTGCGTGCTTGTGTGTGTGTGTGTGTGTGTGTGTGTGTGTGTGTGTGTGTGTGTGTGTGTGTGGTGTGTGTGTGTGTGTGTGTGTGTGTGTGTGGTGTGTGTGAGTTTGCTATTTTATGTCTGTCTGTCTGTCTGTCTGTCTGTCTGTCTGTGTCTGTATATGTGTGTATGGATGTGTCAGTGCATGTGTGTCTGTTGTTTTATATTGGGTTTTTTAAGCGTATATTTATGTATATTTATCTGCCTGCCTGTCTGTCTGTCTGTCTGTCTATCTGTCTGTCTGTCTGTCTGTGTCTGTATCTGTGTGTATCTAGTCTTTTATTTCGAAGATAATGGAATAAGAACTCATGTATTTACGTGTGTGTGCATATGTGCATGGTTGTATATATGTGTGTACGTGTATATGTGTGTGTGTGTGTGTGTGCATGCGAGTGCATATGTGTTTAGCGCGTGCGTTTGTTTGAGTTATATACCTTTGTCTGTGTGTATGTGCATACCTGTGTGCGGGCTTGCGTGCGTGTATACGCTTTGTATGAATCAGAAGAGGAAAAGAACAAGAGATAGCAGACATCAAAAAAAAGAAAAAATAAGGTAAGGATGTGGGGTACAGTGTACCTGCCAATCCATACATGTCTGCATGTGTGTGAGCTTGCGTGCGCGCAAGCGTGCATGCATCCATGCATGAGTGCGTGTGTGAGTCGGAGGTTGGCGGAGATGGAGAACAAGAGATAGCAGACATTAAAAAAAACAAAAAAACTCAAGGTATGTATGGGGGTAGATGGTATACCTGCCAGTCTCTCTCAGAGCAGTGTAAAAAATAAAAAGAGAAAACAAAAATCTAAATAGTTAAGCTATGCCAATTTTCTCCTGTTCGCAAGGTCTTGTTGACATGTTTCGTCATTCTCTGGCATTCATGCGTATCTTTCTTTATTATTATTTTTATTGTTCTCATCGTAATTTGTACAGTTAATCAACACTCATCAACATTATCTTCTTTATCATCATTATCATTATCATTTATCGCCGCTGTTGTTATTATTCTCATCAGTATTAGTTTTTGTGTTGCATCTGTTGCGTGTTGAATTTTGCTGGAGGTTTTTTGTTGATCTTGTTTTTATTATTACTGTTGTTGTTGCTAGTCTCTGTGTGTGTGAGTTTATTTATTATTTATTTATTTATTCTTTTATATCGAGGATAACAGAATAAGCAATAGTGTGCTTTTTTTCATCCGGTCCCCGTGTGTATGCAGTTTTTGTAAATCTTGTCATCTGTTCCCACCGGCACACGATGGCCTACTCTTACGAAAAGCGGAACAGGATTTAACGTGTGCGCAAGATGTTCTGCGTGCGTTCGCACACGGGGCCTCGGTTTAAAGTCTCATCCGAAGGACTTTTGGGGAGAGTGGAGTCGGCACTGATGTTAACTCCAGGAGAAAAATTTCCTCGACCAGACTCGAACCCGGATCGTCAAATTGCCAGCGCAATGTTCTGACCACTAGGCTATCCGCCCCCCCCCGAGTGAGTGAGTGAGTGAGTGAGTGAGTGAGTGAGTGAGTGAGTGAGTGAGTGAGTG
>CM060336.1:6267415-6268546 GCA_030674155.1 Stramonita haemastoma
AGACAGACACACACACACACACACACACACACACACCAAACACACCACACACACACACACACAGAGTCACACGCATACATTCATACACACACATACACACACAAAACACAACACACACATAAACACACACACACACACACCACACACACACACACACAACACACAAACAACCACACACCACACACACACACACACACACACACACACACAACCACACACACACACACACACAACACACCACACAACCACACACTCAAACAAACCTCAAACAAAACGAAGATGACATAAATCGTAACATGACGAACACAACGACAAACAAGCAAACAAACACACACAAAAATCCAACACATCACCAGAAAGTAACAAACGATGGTTCGGGCGAACTGGGGATAGAGGGGGATATAGGGGGAGGGGGGGGAGGTAGAGAGAAAGAGGGGAGGGGGATATCACGGAACAAGGAGAGGGGGAGGGGGAGGGAGAGGGGAGATTGGAGTGATGAAAGTGAAAAGATGGCACCGCAAAGACGATGCCAAACCTGAGTTGGCACATCTTCGTAACACACAGCAGTCCGTGCACAAATAGGAGGGGGAGAGAGAGACAGAGGGAGGGAGAGAGAGAGAGAGAGAGAGAGAGAGAGAGGGGGAGAGAGAAGAGAGAGAGAGAGAGAGAGGAGAGGAGAGGAGAGGAGAACAGGGGTAAAGGTGATAGAGACAGAGACAAGAGACAGAGACACAGAGACAGAGTGAGAGAGAGGGGGGGGGGGGGAGGGAGGGAGGAGAGAGATATACAGAGAGAGGCAGAGAGAGAGGGAGAGACAGAGACAGAGAGAGAGAGAGAGAGGGAGAGAGAGAGAAGAGAGGGGAGAGAGAAGAGAGAGAGGAGGAAGAGAGAGAGAGAGAGGAGAGAGAGTAGAGAGAGAGAGGATGGAGAGAGAGATGAGAGAGAGAGAGAAGGATTTATCTGATGGATCTTGCAACAAGCATCACTTTATTTTTCTTCTCTGCTCTATAGCTTCCTTTGCCAGGGCGTTACTACACCACACTTCAAGGGGAAGACAGAAAATGGTGGATTAACGAACGTGTGTCGTCAGTCTGTTCGTCCAGCTCACAGAGAGAGAGAGAAAGAGAGAGA
>CM060336.1:6268646-6278646 GCA_030674155.1 Stramonita haemastoma
TGTGTGTGTTGTGTGTGTGTGGTGTGTGTGTGGGTGTGTGTGTGTGTGTGTGTGTGTGTGTGTGGTTATAATAAGACTCATGAAAAGATATATTGTTCCTAGCAGGTCTTTTGCGTTCCACGGAGTACAGATGCAATTTTTGGCATACACAAAAATGTGAAGGATAGGGTGGGGAATGGACATGCAGGAAAAAAATATTCTCATGCATTTCATGCATTCTTGACATTGCTTTTTTGCTGTTTTTTTGTTTTTGCTGCGGAAATAAGATTATGAGCATAAGTATACACACGTGAGTAGAACACATGTGTGCGTAAAAACATACACATATATGCAGGTACAGAAATGCGCAAACACACACACACACACACACCTCTCTCTCTCTCTCTCTCTCACTCTCATCCTCTCTCTCTCTCTCTCTCTCTCTCTCTCTCTTTACACACACACACACACACATGCGCGCACACACACACAATGCGCGCACACACACACACACACACACACTCACTCACTCACTCACTCACTCACTCACTCACTAACACACAAATGCGCGCAAGCACATACATATATACAAACATACAAACATACAAACATACAAACATACATTCATATATTCATACATATATACATACATACATACATACATACATACATACATACATACATACATACATACATACATACATACATACATACATACATACATACATACATACATACATACATACATACATACATACATACATACATATACATTCATTTATTCATTCATATACGCACGCACGCAGGCACGCACGCACGCACACACACTCAATCCATCCATCCATCCATCCATCCATCCATCCATCCATCCATCCATTTAGTTGGAACACATCAAGGCAGGAAGACAAAACATACAGACAATATCACACAGACAAAAGTAAACCCAAGAAACAGACAACTTACATTACGGACAAAAATATAAAAGAAAGGAAAATCGGATGAGCTGTCAGTAAAATGAACTGTTCAAACTTTACCCAGGAAAACAGGATTGACCTCCACCCCCCCCCCACCAAATTGATAAACAAACGCACATACAAAACAAAACACAAAACACATGAAATAGGTAAGTAAGCCAAAGCATGAACAAATATTAAACATTGTTTAAAAAGGTTGTAATTCAGAAAAACGTGATTATCTGTTATGGGCTCGCACAAACATTAGTGGTGGTAAAGAATGATATTTGCCATAATAATTGCGTACCACAACAAAATTTAACAAAATACTGCAACCACACAAGCAACAAAAAAAATGTGTATCCTCCAGTATTAAAAATAATGTCTATGATATACAAAGATCTAATCCTCATGGTTTTAGTGAATTGTTGAACACAATTATTTAATCACAACAATATAACAGACTGTTGTTCACAAATCCCTTTCAGTCTTTCTACAAAAAGATGCACATACACATTGATATCTATGTTTTCTTTAGACATGTGTGTGTGTGTGTGTGTGTGCGCGCGCGCGCGTGTCTGTGTGTGTGTACTGTACACATGCATCCCAGTCACACTCACTTACCATCAACTGACCAATCACAACTCTGCGACACATCACATGACCTAAACCTTCCCATAGTACACCACAACTTCCTATTTTGATACCCACCAAAATGATGACAGGACACGTAAAACAACCATTCATCAAGACTGTCCAACCCTCATCCTGCACCATTTACTCACAAGATAATTCCTTACCAGCGTTTTGTAACTTTTTGTTTTAGATTCCAGTCAATAATTTTCCCATAACAACCTGCCAGAATTGATGTTGTTATATATCTAACAACAGCAATCGACTACAACAACGACCATGACCACAACAAACACTTACCAAACTTCGATTCTTCAGCTCTAAGCAAGGCAGAAACACAAAGACGAACATCAAGCAAGAGGAAAAAAGAAACGAGACTGACATGACTTTGACCAAGAGACAATGGATCATTCCTGGGAAACCATTACTGCTTTGGGTTTGGTGAGCCTAGAGAGGCAAGATAGTTTTCATGCCATTTTCACAACATAGACAACAATGTATCTTTTGATTTTTGTCACTAGAGGAGCCCCGTTTCTAGCGTCATGTTTATCACTAATTTTGTCCACAATGATAAAAGCAGATATACTGACATCTTTGATACCTAAGAGAAAATTCCTCGTGCATATAATCACCAATTTGTCCACAATGAAAAAAGCAGAGCAAGTAGCTGAACAGTGAAGGCCGTCTCACACAACGGGTTCTAAAAACCGTGTTCTGACTCGTAAAAAAACTCTAAAGAACACTGGTTTCTGAAGTTTTTTTTAAAGAAACATTTTCCGATAGAATTTTGTCAATTTCAGGTTTCGCTTTTTTTTTCAACAGCCACAGTTTACTTCTCCAAACATTTTATCAGGATGTATAATATAATTATAACAAACTTTTTTCAAGCAAAACTATAATTATGTTTCCAAAATTTGCAGGGCTGTTTCCAATAACAGCCATGTCACGTCTTCATTCTCCAAACATTTTGTCAGGATATATAATAATATATAACAATTTTTCAAGCAAAAAACTAACAGCGTGACACCAGCACTTAGACCCACCACAAACACAAACCACCAGAACAACACCAACACCAACAACAATAACACCACCGCTGCCACTACCACTGCTGAACACACTCACCTTCTTCCAGAATAACACTGGAGAACTTTACCGTGTACTTTTGTATCTGCCTTGTTTTTAATTGAAACAAACGGTGCACTTGACCTTTCCGCTAGCTGTCACAACCCACAAGCGGAGCCGAGAGCAGAGGACCAACCCAGCCCCTAAGGGCCCCTAGCCCCTTAGGGCCCCTAGCCCCTAAGCCCTGGCAGTGACCTTTCAGCTTTCCGCTGCTCCCACCACCCACACACAGTGTCCAGAGCAGAGGACCAACCCAGCCCCTAACCTCTGCCACAGCTGTCAGTTTTCCCCCCACTTTCGACTCCTCTCAGCTGCTCATTAATTTAACCCATCCCATCCCAGCCCAGCCCAGATAGGGGCCAGCTGCTGCTAATCATAGCAGGAACTGACCACACTTGGAATAGGTAAAAGGAAAGGGGTGCGCTGAATATAGGACTCTTGCCTGAGTGATGTTGGATATGTGTGCTGTGCTGCCCGTGACCCGCTGGGAGGTGATTCCCTACCTGCCGGTCAACATTACCTGTGTCCTCCACCTTCACGTCCGGAATCTTGGCCTTGGGTTCCTCTTTCTTCTCGTCCTTCTTCGGGGTTCCGGCTTCTTGGGTTCCGGAGCTTTGGGTTCCTCCTTCTTGGCCGGCGGAGCGGCTTCCTTCTTGGCGGCGGGTTCTTCCACGGGCTTTTTTGGGTTCGGGTTCAGGCTTTTTGGCCGGTTCAGGCTCCTTTTTAGGTTCCGGCTTTTTGGCCGGTTCAGGCTCCTTTTTAGGTTCCGGTTCAGGCTTTTTGGCCGGTTCAGGCTCCTTTTTAGGTTCAGGCTCAGGCTTCTTAGCAGGTTCAGGCTCAGGCTTCTTGGCTGTGGGAGCAAGCAAGAGGGTGGGTGGGGTAGGGGGGAGAGGGAAGGTGAGGCGTCTACTGGCTAAGAGGAATGCAGGTGAATTGGTTCACATTCTAGCATTTCTACCATTATCTGAAAATGGATCTACATTCTAGATATCTAGACATTCGCTTTTTTCCCCAAAATGCCTTGAAATACACCAGTCTTGAAAAGGGAAGACCACAAGATGAAAAAGAAAAACCCAGAGGAAAAAAAGAGTCAAGACACACAGATCTACTTCGTGGGTATCAAGAAAGGATATTTGTGTGAATGAGAGAAACAGTGAAAAAAAGATCAATAGAAATACACAGGGTGTCTAGCCTCTAAAGAGATATACAACCAGGAAAAGGAGAAAGCATACAAAATCCAGATAGTATGGTAAAAAAAAAAAAAAGAACCTGCAATATTTCATTGTTTGTGTTTCGTTCTGTTTGTTTGAGGCCTCGAGTATAATTGTGTAACTAATACAATCCATGCATAATATACGAGGACGTAGTAATACATGATTTAACAAAAATACTCCCCAAATCACATATTGTAATGAACACAAGATAGAAAGAGAGAGAGAAGAGAGAGAAGAGAGAGAGAGAGAGAGAGAGGGAGAGAGAGAGAGAGAGAGAGAGAGAGAGAGAGAGAGGGGGGGGGGGATGAGAAATGTATAATTATCTTCTAGCTACATGGCACAAAGTCTCTCTACTACGCATAACCTAGAATTGACACTAAGTGTCACAATACAAAATTGTTTAGGAAAAGACAAACACAAATCATTCTCAATAAAAAAAATTTACATAGGTGTTTAGTCAAAGGAAATAGACATACATGTATATGGGTGTTTATAAAGTCAAACACAAAAGAGTGGAAGATACTGATTTTGAAATCTATTACATTTCATGCAAAAGATATATATGTATATTTCTTGTACATGAAAAATTATGCTGAAGAAGTCTACGCGTATATTTTGCATAGCAGGTGAAAGATTTTTGTACAGAAAATAACGATATTACATGCAGCTACTTTAAGAAGATAAGATCATTCTTAAATTCAGTAACATATATTCTGTTTCTTCTTCTTCTTTAAACGCCCAGACAGTAACTGTTGTCTGTCGTATGAGTGAAAATGCGTTGCACTGCCGTTAAGCAACTGACAAGTCACGCTCAGTGCATCCGACTTCGGTATGGGAGAGAATTGCTATCTTTTGAATCTTTTCTCAAGAAAACAGGTCAGAAAATGGACCAAGATAGGCAGAAAATAGACAAGAAGGGGGCAACAGTAAGAAAAAAAAACGCAAAAACAAAGAGAGGGATAGAAAAGAGCGGTTACCAAGCACAAAACTTCCACAAGGTGGGAATGCTATTAAATTTATACTGACAGGAAACAGATTACAATTCTCTCCCATGCCAAAGTCGGATGCATGGGTCTGACTTGTCAGGCAGGATGTGCGACGCATTTTCGCTCATATGACAGATAACAGTAGTTGCTGTCTGAACATTCGATGCCGACAAAGAAGATAATTATGATATCTTGAGTCTTTTCGTGTCACGAAGAGGGGTTTTCTACCTGTTCAAGAAACAGAAGACTAGTCTACGGTAAACATGACATCTCTGGTATGATTACAGAGCATTCAACTACAGAGAGACAGAGTGATGATAGATAACACTCCAACGAAGCAAAAACCACACGGACAAACGCATGTGTAACTTACGTGTCTGCACCTCGTTCTGCAACAAAACGAAATAATTAGATATAATAAAATTATAA
Source organism: Stramonita haemastoma (assembly GCA_030674155.1). NCBI lineage: Eukaryota > Metazoa > Mollusca > Gastropoda > Neogastropoda > Muricidae > Stramonita > Stramonita haemastoma. The sequence goes on from CM060336.1 coordinate 6,273,966, forward strand.
TGAAGACTCATAAAGGTGTAAAGGGAAGGTGAAGTCTTTTCTTTAGGAATGGCAGCTAATAATTATGTTCTTGTTTTGTAGTATGAATGTCGTTATCACGGTAACCTGAAGTTTTAACCATACACACAAATACGCACGCTCGCAAGCACAAACGCACACATAGCTCGCCTGTACACACACAGAAACGCACGCACACACAACCACACACACACACAACACACACACACACACACACACACACACACACACACACACACACACACACACACGCACACACACACTACACACTACACACTACACACCACACACACCACACACACACACACACACCTTTTATTTTTTCTCGCTTCTCAGCTACAACCCCGAGGTTCACCAAAGGTGAGATTTTTGCGTTTGCCACCGGTTTTTGCCCACCTTAAAGGTAGCTGCATTCCAACTTCGGGGATGTATGCTGGGTATCTTCATGTTTCCGTAACGCTGACATGAATTTACGGGATCCTTAACGTGCATAATTGTTTGGTCTTCTGCATGTGTACATACACGAGGAGAATTAAGGCACTGGCAGGTCTGCACTTGAAGTTGACCTGGGAGATGGGTAAAAATCCCCTCACTCTTAATTTAGATCCCGCTGTGATTTGAACCCACAATTTCATGAACCCATGGGATTGAGGTCAAACGGTCTTAACCACTCGGCTATAGCGCCATCATTTCGAGTCTTTTTCTTTTTTTTAATTTATTCTTTTATATTCAGGATAATGGAATAAGCACTCGTGTGCTTTTTTACACCCCAGTCCCCGTGTGTCTGCTTGTTTTGAAAATCTTGTCATCTGTTCCCACTGGCACACAATGGCCTACTCTTACGAAAAGCGGAACAGGATTTAACGTGTGCGCAAGACGTTCTGTGTGCGTTCGCACACGGGGCCTCAGTTTATAGTCTCATCCGAAGGACTTTTGGGGAGAGGGGAGTCAGCACTGATGTTAACTCCAGGGGGAAAATCCCTCGAACGGGAATTGAATTCTGGTCGTCAAATTGCGAGCGCTATGTTCCGACCACTAGGCTATCCCGTCACATGGAAACACATACTGTAAATATGTACAGTACTGCAGATTGTAGACTTACCTGCTCAACCGGTTTAGGTTCCTCTTTTCGCTCTGGAAAAAAACAACAACAAAAAACCAGTTTTACCCACATGAAACAGAAAATAGAAGGTTTTTATTCCAAGAAAACAAAAACAAAAGTATTTAATTTATAAAACACAAAGTATTGTCCCCGTGAAAATAGACATGACGAAGTATTCACTTACAAAGAGCAGAACAATTACCAATTATTTCACACCACAAAAAATTTACAAAGTATTTCCTGGCACCCCCCCCTGTCCCCCCCAGAAAACACAAAGAGTTTACTTATAAAAAAAACTGATAAGCAGTAAAAATTATTTTACACCGCAAAAAAGAATAATCAGGGAGTATTAATTCGCCACCCACTCCACCCCCCCCCCCCCCCCCCCCCCCAAAAAAAAAAAAAAAAAGAGAAAAATAAGAAGAAAAAAAAAGCGTCAAACTTGTTGTGCTCACAGAAAATCGCAAAGTATTTACCGACAAAAAACACAAAAAACTATATAAAATTATATATATATATATATATATATATATATATATATATATGAACACTACCAACCAAAAGTGACCCAGACGCAGCGCAGGGCCTCTCTGGATAGTGGCCTTACAGGAGCCAAAACATTGAAACACTTCCTATCAGCTGGCTCTGAGAAAGCCCAACCTGACCAACCGGCCTGGGTTTAATAACTGGGGCGATGAGAATGGAACAAGTAGAGTGGGCCCAGCAAGACTAACAATTCCTCACACAAGATGAGGCAGTAAAACTTCTTCTTCTCCAAATGCTCAGACAGCAACTATCATTGTCTGTCAGATAAGTGAAAATGCGTTGCACTGCCGTTAAGCGCCTGACAAGTCAGACCCAGTGCAACCAACTTTGCCAAGGGAAAGTTAACTGTTATCTTTTACGTTTTTCTGAGAGAGAAAAAAAGGCAGGAGAATGGACAAAAGAAGGCAGAAAATAGACAAGAAATAGGTGACAGGAAAGAAAAAGGAACAAGGCAGAAACAAAAACAGGGTTAGAAAAGAGGGAATTCCTAGTTGAGAATTTCCAGAAGGTAGGGATGCTATTTATACAGGGACCCTGGCATTGCATATTGCTACAGTGGACTACAGTAAATCAAAACTGCATAAATTGATGAATAATCAAATAAACAGACAAACAAACAAACAAACAAATAAATGAATAAATAAATAAATAAATAAATAAATAAATAAATAAATAAATAAGCAATGTCCTGGAAGTGAAGGTCAATGTCAAGGTCAATGTCAAGGTGAAGGTGAAGGTGATCCACTGACCTTTGACCTGCAACGTGGCCATGGAAGACGCACTGCCCCATTCATTCTTCATGCTGATGCTGTAGCTACCGCTGTCTTGTGGAAACGCCTCTGTAACACGCATACGCGCACACTGAATGAATGAATGAATGAATGAGTGAGTGAGTGAGTGAGTGAGTGAGTGAGTGAGTGAGTGACTGACTGACTGACTGACTGACTGACTGACTGACTGACTGGCTGGCTGACTGACTGACTGACTGACTGACTGACTGACTGACTGACTGACTGAGTCAGTGAGTGGGTCAGTGAGTCAGTGAGTGAGTGAGTCAGTGAATGAATGAGGTGCTAGGGGTCAGTCATTCTGACCTGGAATGTAGAGACGACAGATGCCCTTGTCATAGGAGATGTTGTGGATGAGGGAGGGAGGGAGGGAGGGAGGGAGTGGGGAAGTGAGGGAGGGAGCGAGTAAGTGAGTGAGTGAATGAATGAATGAATGCATGAATGAGTGAGTGAGTGAGTGAGTGGAGTGAGCGAGGGAGGGAGTGAGGGATTGAATGAATGAATGAATGAATGAGTCAGTGAGCCAATGAGTCAGTGAGTGAGTAAATGAGGTGCTAGGGGTCAGTCATCCTGACCTGGAATGTAGAGACGACAGACGCCCTTGTCATAGGAGATGTTGTGGATGTTGGAAGAGGTCAGGACCTTGCCGTCCTTGGTCCACTGGATGTCCAGGGGCTCTGTGCCTGAGATCTTGGTGATGAACTCCACCGAGGATCCCTCGTTCACGTTCTGGAAGGAAGGAGAGGGAGAGAAAGATGAAGGGTGGGTGTGGTGTGGGATGGGGGTGGGGGTGAGTGAAGTAAGGGACGTTATTCATACCACTGATGCCTTGGGCTACTTATTTTATTTTATTTCATTTTTTAAATATTTTATAGCACATCTTTATGTCACAGCAGATTTCTCTACGGGAAATTCGGGCTGCTCTCCCCGGGGAGAGCGCGTCGCCACAAATGCAGCGCCTACCCTGTACCGTTATTTTTTTCCTGTCTCCAACTGTGCTTGTTCCCCTATCAGAGTGGTGTTTTTTTCTACAGAATTTTCCCAGGGACAACCCCCTTATTGCCGTGGGTTCTATTACGTGCGCTACATAATGATGTATAACACACGGGAAATCGGTTTGTCGTCTCATCCGTGGATGCCTCAGTACGTGCATAATATGCAAGGAGTGATGTAGGGAAACAGAAAGAAAAGGTGTAAAAACTAAAGGTGGTGTGTAGCCGTGATATTTATTATACAGGCCACACTCCAGCGTTATCTTCCTGGTGAAATAGTGTCTTTTATTGATCGTTCATTTTTATTTTATGTGTGCTTGATTTAAAACATTTTTAAGGTATGAAATATTTACTTTGTGGCAGCAAGGGATGGGAGTGGGGGAATAGACGGACTTTAATATAAGCCTTGGCACATTTTTTTTTATTTGTTCATTTCGAGGAGAATGGAATAAGCACTCAAGTGCTTTTGTTTTTTACATACAATCCCCGTATATATGCAGTTTTCAAAATTTTGTCATCCGTTTGCGCACTTCAATAACTGACCACTCTTTCAGTCAATGCTGGAGCAACAGTAGCTGATTTCTTCATGGATATAATTATTGTGGTTTTTTTCCTCAGCTAAAAGCTCCAAGGTTTCACAAGGGTGATATTTTCTGTAAGCAAACGTGAGTTTTTCAACCACCTTTAAGGTAGCTACATTCTGACTTCCGAGGATTGTCATGGCTATGGTCTTACCTGGGGATTCAGCTTCTGTGTCACTTTAGGACCCTCTCCCTTCGGCTTGGGCTTCAGAGCTGTCAACACAGTGACCAAAAAAATTAGCATATTTGACGAAAGGAGAGAAGAAAGAGAGAAAAAATGTAAAAGAAGGAGGAAGGAAAGAAAGAAGGAAGGAAGGAAGAAAGGAAGGAAGGAAGGAAGGAAGGAAGGAAGGAAGGAAGGAAGGAAGGAAGGAAGAAAGAAAGAAAGAAAGAAAGGAAAGAAAGAAAGAAAGAAAGAGAGCAAGTGAGAAAGAGAAGAAATAAAAGAAGGAAGAATGAATGAGCGAAACAAAGAATTATCGCACACACACTCACACACGCGCACGCACACACACACACGCACGCACGCACGCACGCATGCACACATACACACACAGAGGATGGGGGAATGAATGAATACCAATATGTATATAAATATATAGATATATATTTATATATCAATATATATAACAATCAATATATATATATATAAAT
>CM060336.1:6291146-6297679 GCA_030674155.1 Stramonita haemastoma
TACCTTTGCATTACTTAATTTATCTTCAGTATATATCAACCATAATTATTATTGTGTCTCCCCGGTCTGTTTTTCAGACAAAAAAAGAAAACTAACGCAGACATATTACAGTACTTTCTAACACAAGAGTTTTAAAATACGAAAAATACACCGATGATATCATACTTTATCACTTACCTTACAAACTGAAAAAGAGTCAAACAAGTCATGGGTATTTCACAATATATTGTTTTTGCATTAAAAAAAAAACTGTCCAGAAAAGTGGTGAATACTTTACATATCGCTCAAAGAAATCACATGATAAAACAGAATGGAAGAATAGAATAGAATAGAAAACAAATAGCAAAAGATAGAATAGCATAGAACAGAACGGGAAAAAAAGTAATAATATGTGTTTTTTTTTCTTAACCCGAAAGGTTGGAAACCCTTATACACAAGAATATAAAAACTGATGAAAAACATAATCTAGTTTGTCACAACATGACACAACATGACATCAAGTCATACCATGATAATCCAATCACATAATCAAAGACAAAACAACTCATGAAACAATACTCTAAGAAAAGAAAAACCCATCACCAGACATCAAACCAGGAATTGGTTTCACCTTAACAACGATGATGATGATGACGACGAAACCGGTAACGATGTTGGTGATGGTAGGAAAGAAATCGTGATAAAATCACACAATAATCACAAGACATATAAATCCACACACACTGAATTGTCTCCCCTCTTCTACCACAAAGATGGCTGGGAACAAAACCATGAACAAACAAGGTTGGCTACAGAATCCACGAAACATCATCACAAAGGTCAATACCAAAAACAAAAAAATGAGGCATTCTTTTTTTCAATGGCGGAACCACACCATGCAGAACTGTGAAACACGCTGTGTTAGGGTTAAATTTCATGTTAATGATTTGCTTTTTTTTTTTTTTTTTTGCTGGTATCACCAGTACACTCTCTAGGAGCATAGATGATTTTACCAAGGCTGGCACATACACATACTGTCACAATGTGAGCTTGCCAGCCACATAATTCTCTCTCTCTCTCTCTCTCTCTCTCTCTCTCTCTCTCTCTCCTCTCTCTCTCTCTCTCTCTCTCTCTCTCTCTCTCTTCTCACGCACACACATTGATGCAGTTGTTTTTGTCCTGTATAGATAGCTATATTACATAAAGAAAAAAACCCAAATGAATGATTATTCGATGTACTATCTGGAACTAAAACTTTTGAATTTGAGGACACATACACATATTGATTTATGATGATTTCATTTCGCTGTGTCCAAAAAGTTGATATGACTTTGATGACAGGAAATGATTTCTGATTCTGATTCTGATTCTGATTCTGATTCTGATTCACACACACACACACACACACACACACACACACACACACACACACACACACACACACACACACACAACACACACTTTGTGAGATGGGTATGAACATTATAACATCATAAACAACTAAGACGCATCACATAATCTTTATCTTTTTTCGTAGGGAAAAAATTATGTAGGAAGAAAAACCAAGCTATGGGCAATATATGCGCAGCGAAGACAAGGCCAGGATAATGAAATCATTATCTAGAGGTAGGAAAACAGATCGAAAGTTTTTTCACCACTTGCAAAAAAGAAATGTTCCATTCAAATTGCAAAGTTGACATGTTAGATATTCTTCAAACGGATGAACGGGAAAAGGAGAGGGATAGGGTGTCAAATCTTGGCTCAAATGTGGGAACGGAAAACAGACGGAGAATGGTCGTGTGTGTGTGTGTGTGTGTGTGTGTGTGTGTGTGTGTGTGTGTGTGTGTGTGTGTGTGTGTGTGTGTGTGTGTGTGTGTGTGTGTGTGTGTGTGTGTGTGTGTGTTTGTGTGTGTGTGTGTTATAAATTCTATTATTTTAAAAAATGCAACAATACTGTACAGGGAAACGGCAGGGACAGGAGGGAGAGGGGGGAGGGAGGGTAATACATACTTGGTAGGTGAATAAACAAGGAATCTAAGAGCTCAATCAAATTGAGAAAACCTTTCTTCTCCCCTAAAAGAATGGGAAAAGTTGGAGCAAGAGAGAGACAGCTGGGAGAGGATGGGAACATGGGGTGGTGGGGGGTGGGAGGAGGCAAGAATTAAAATTGTCACTGGAAGTAATTGTTTTTATCATCATAGATAGGGTGAAGGACTGGAAAAAAGTAAACCAGGAGAAAGATTCACAGAAGGGCAGTAAAATGAACACATATTCAAAAATATCTAAGATAGGGTGTTGTAGGAATGGCAAGGGGGGGGGGGGAGGGAAAAAGGCGGGGGTGGGGTGGGGTGAAGAAAGGAAATTGGACAATGACAATGAATCTCCCCAAATCTCCCCTCAGTAACTCCTCCACACATACACTACATCTCCTCCTCCTCCTCCTCCTTCTCCTCCCTACTCCTCCTCCTCTTTACTACTCCTCCTCCTCTTCCTCCTCTCTCCCTCAAAAAAGAACCCCTTCCTCACCTTCAAAGTTAAGCGTGATGGTGGCCGTGGCCTCGCCCACTTCGTTCTTGGCATAAGCCTTATATTCCCCAGCGTCGCCCATGGACACCTGGGCGATCTCGAGGGTCAGGATGTGGGTAGACCCATCCGAGACCAGCTTGGGGGTCAGGCGACTCCCGGCCGTGAAGGACAAGGGCTGGTTGTTGAGCATCCACATCACCTCGGGCTTGGGGTCAGCGTTCAGCTTGCACTCCAACACGATCTTATCCCCCACTTGCCGAATGGCCGGCTTTTGCAAAAACACTGGCCGCACTCCTTTCATCTGAGACGCCTCGGAAACTGAGAGTGGGAGAGCAGTCATGGGAATAAAAATGGGCGGGTTGTGTTTGTGTGTGTGTGGTGTAATTACGTCCCCCTTTTTTGTGGTGGTACTTGGACGTCATTCATTGGTTGATTTTTTTTTTAGGGTCAGGGGTTGGTACAGATTTTTTTTCAAGATCACGTCTCAGTGATGGTTTTCCTTTTGTAGCTGTGTGTACCTTTGAGAAAACTGTGTCAGTTTATATCAATGTTGTTATTGTTTAGAATTAGTGTTGAGCCTATAAGGCAAACGATTATACAGGCGATACAATCACATGATAATTATGAATCAGTTTGTTATTCTTTATCAATTATTATTTTTTGCCAAAAAAAACGAAGCAGCTTTCTCAACAAGTAATGAACAATTAGTATGTGCGGCCCTCCCTTGTGTCATTAGTACTTGCATCCCCTAGGTCAAATTAGTTGTAGCACCCACAATGTCAACTTCTAAACACACTCACAAACGCAGTAACACAAGAACACTTTCTAATTTTCATTACCAATTAGTATCTCCCTCTAGACAACTGTGTAAGCAAAATACAAAAAAAAAAAATCAAACAAATATAAATCAAATACAATCTACAGAAAAACCAACCTGAAATCGTAAAAAAATGAAAACATGTCTATAAATATCACACACAAAAACCTAGAAATCATACAAAAAATAATAAAATAAAAACATATCTATATTCTGCTACTCACATCACAAACAATAACAATTTTTGAAATAGTTTTTTTTTTTTCCAACCTGCACGGCTGATTCTTTTGTAAGCAAAACCTATTAATGTATTAATCAACAAAAAGCTATAAACAGTTAATCAATGGCTCAAACAATCATATCAAAACAAAACAAAATGAATCAATATATCTATTGTAACAAATCAGTGAATTGGCCTAATCATATGGTGGAATGCTAGTTTCAAAAGCTGGACAGATATTATGATATTCACAAAAACAACAAAAAATGATCGCCATAACTTAAAAGTCATGAAAATTCGAATATCAATATCATAATCCGGGCTGACTTAATGTTCAATTTGTTTTTCATTTATGCTTTTTTTTTTTTTCGAAGAGAATGTAATAAGTGCACTTGTTTTTGTTTTTTTTTTACATCCAGTTCTTGTGTGGATGGAGTTTTGTAAATGTTGTCATCCGTTCTCAACGGCACACGCTGCCCTACTCTTCCGAAAAGGGAACAGGTTTTAAAGGTAGTGTGTGGCTTTCGATGCCAAAGTCTTTCTATGCATACATGTACAGACAAGTACAACACACACACAACACACACACACACACACACACACACACTACACACACACGCACACACACACACACACACACACACACACACACACACACACACACACACACACACACACACACACACACACACACATCTTTGTGGCAATCTGTATTTTTGTAGAAACTCAAACCTACCTCATTCAGGATAAATGAATATTAGAAAAGTAGTTTTCAGCAGAACAAAAACGGGCACACAATTTTTAACCTTTCAATCTTTGACTTGTTCCTTTTTTTCATTTACTCTTTGTTTTCTTTTGTTTCTTTGTTTGTTTGTTTGTTTTTCTTGAATTGAACTGGATTAAGAAAATGGAGTGAGAACTGAGTAACTGGAGAGAAGAGGGTCAAGAATTTGGCAGGACACTCTTTCTATTCTGCCAGTATTAATTGTCTCATTAGGGTTCTTTTGTTTGGGGTTTTTGTGTGAGGGTTTTTCTGTGCTTATTTTGCTTTTTATTTGTTCCAGGTTTTTTTTTTTCTGTTCGTTTTAAACATTTTATTAGAAGCGGTCTAAGGTTGTAAATGGGAGGCAGAACCTTTAAAAAGTCACAAAACAATATAACTTTTGCGTCAAAATTATAGCCCAGTTCTGTGCAAACGGTACACAATTTTTCAACCTTCAAAGATTTTTTTTTTAATCAGTTTTGAGAGCTTTTGAAGCTAGCAGACCACCATACATTAATGTAGCGCGAATCCTCAACCAATCAACACACAGCAACACCAAAGAACGACCACCCACCATCGAAGTTGAGACGCATGGTAGCGTTACTCTCCCCTAGGGTATTTTTAGCCGTGACCTTATAGTTCCCGGCATCCTGCGCGTTGACCCCGTTGATTTCCATAACCAGGAAATAGGTCTTGTTGTCACGGGGTTCGGATCGCATGACGTAACGACCTGCAGACAGAATGAAGAAGAAGGAATGAAAGAAGAATCAAAGGAAGAGAGGGGTTTATAAAAAATATATAAAAAAAATTAAAGTTCCGCTTTTCAGAAGTTGGCCATTGTGTGCCGGTGGGAACAGAAGACAAGATTGACAGAACTGTACACACATGGGAACAGGATGTAAAAAAAAAAGCACATGAGTGCTTATTCCATTATCCGCGATATAAAAGAATAAATAAATAAATGAATAAATAAATAAAAAAAATAAATAAATAAATAAAAAATAAGGGGAAAGCGAGAGGAACGGTGGCATTCGCAAAAAACAAAAGAAATATCCCATTCTTGAAGAATCTCAGACTTCTAACCCAGCAACAAGCAAACAAACAACCCCCCCCCCCCCCCCCCCCCCCCAACCAAACCAACCAACAACAACAAAAATCCCCACCAAACAACCAACAACAACAAAAACCTGCAAGCTCCACAAATCCCTCCCCACCCCACACCCACACCACCCAACTTCCCCCCCCTCCCCCGAAACCTACACCTACCCCCACCCACCAACCACCCCAACCCCTCTACCACACCTCTCACTCCCCCCCCCCCGACCCCCCACACCCCCATGCCCCCCCAAAAAATCTCTCACCTCCCGGGGGGATGGCGGCGTTGTCCTTGAACCAGGTGATGGTGGGCGGGGGGTCAGCAGCCAGCACGCACTCGAAGAGCAGCTTCTCGCCCGTTGTTCTCCTCGCTTCGTCACCGCTTCTGGATGAAGTTGGGAGCCACGCCATCTTGTCTGCAATGGTGAGAAGAATGATAATGATGATGATGATGACCCAGGGTTGTTTTTTGTGGTGAGGGAGGAGGATGGAGGAGGGGGAGGGGGAGGATGGTGAGGATGGTGAGGAGGAGAGGGGATGGTGAGGAGGAGGATGAGGAGGATGGTGAGGAGGGGGAGGAGGAGGAGGAGGAATGATTGATTGATTGATTGATTGATTGATTGATTGATTGATTGATTGATTGATTGATTGATTGATTGATTGATCCATCATCATCATCATCATCATCATCATCATCATCATCATCATCATCATCATCATCATCATCATCATCATCATCATCGAGGAGGAGGAGGATCGGGATGGTGATGGTGATGATGAAGATCAAGATGATGATGATGGATGAATCAATCAATCAATCATATCAATCAAATCAATCAATCAATCAATCAATCCTCCTCCTCCTCCTCCTCCTCCTCCTCCTCATCCTCATCATCATCATCGCACTAACAGTTGCCATTACGAACATCATTTTTAGTAGTAATAACGAAAGTAATGTAGTTCACATCATTATCTATGACTGCTTGCATCACATTATCGATCAGATGACAAGAACGATAACGATAACAAAAACATAGAGGAGGGAGGAGAAAAGAAAAGAAGAAGAAGAGAAATGGGGAAATCGAAGAGGAGAACAACAATAATGGTGATGGTAATGTGATGGTAAGGATGAT
>CM060336.1:6325965-6328465 GCA_030674155.1 Stramonita haemastoma
CACGGTCCACGGGACTACGAGATAGGTGAAGGTGGTGTATATGAGACTATACACGAAGAGATTTTAAGCACTAACAAGTTTATGATTGAAGTTGACCTCCGAGATTTGTGTGTGGTGTGTGTGTGTGTGTGTGTGTGTGTGTGTGTGTGCGCGCGCGCGCGCGCGCGCGTATGTGCGCGCGCGCGTGTGAGTGTGTGTGGTGTGTGTGTGTGTATGTGTGTGGGTGATTGCTTACATGTATGTGTATGTGTGTGCACAGATACCTCCGAGATCGTAAAAATTCCCCACCTTCAATTCACCAGACGCCACCGAGATTCGAACCCACGACTTCATGGACCCATGGGATTGAAGTCGGACGGTTTTAACCACTGGGCTGTGGCGTCTGTGGAATGATTTATTCCTGTATGGCTGTAACCGCACACGAAGAGTGTATTATGACAAAAGATGTTGGCAAAGGCCTGTAAATACTTTTGTCTACAGGAGCAATACGCATGCATGCATGCACGCAGACTCGCGTACATACACACATGGGTTAGTCATGCGTTTATACAAACACACATGTATGCACGTGCACGTATTCACACACACACGCAAAGAGTGTATCTGTGCACACACATACATATATATGCATGCAATCTCACACACACAAATACACACTAACACTAACACACACACTCACAAACACACACACACACACACACATCACACACACACACACACACACACACACACACACACACACACACACACAAACACACAGACAGACACACTAACACACACACACAAACACACACACACACACGTACACACGAACACACACACACATACACTCAAACATAACACAACACAAAGCATCATCAAATACACATCAGCAACATGTTAGACAATTTAACGCAGAAACATGGAATGGTTTGTATTACCAAATGAGTTACAGGCATAAGCAAACACACACGGCGATGAAAACAGACAAGCAGACAGACAGGTAAACAGGCAGACAGACATGCAGGTAGACAGACAGACAAGCAGACAGGCAGACAGACAGGCAGGCAGACAAGCAACAGGCAGACAGACAGGCGGACAAGCAGGCAGACAGGCATGTAGGCAGGCAGCGCAGACAGACAGATAGATAGATAGATAGATAGATAGATAGATAGATAGATAGATACCATACATATTACATACATACATACATACATACATACATACATACATACATACATACATACATACATACATACATACATACATACATACATACATACATACATACATACCTAGATACCTAGATACCTAGATACATAGATAGATACATAGATACATAGATAGATAGATAGATAGATAGATAGATAGATAGATAGATAGATAGATAGATAGATAGATAGATAGATAGATAGATAGTTAGATAGATAGATTAGATAGATAGATAGATAGATAGATAGATAGATAGATAGATAGATAGATAGATAGATAGATAGATAGATAGATAGATAGATAGATAGATAGATAGATAGATATAGATAGATAGATAGATAGATAGAATATGAACTGTGGCTTGGGAACAAAATGTGACTTTCATTTCTATGTTTGGGAACACAGAAAATGATACTGCACAAGCAACAACAGCAATAACAAAACAAAAAAATGAAGAGATAGGCACAACGTGAGAAAGACAAAACACATAAACAAAAAGTCACAGGAACAGTTCCAAACACACACACACAGAAATAGTGAGAGAGAGAGACAGAGACAGAGACAGACAGACAGACAGACAGACAAACAGAGACAGGCAGACAGAGACAGAGACAGCGAGAGACAGCGAGAGAGGAGAGAGGGGGGAGAGAGAGAGAGAGAGAGAGAGAGAGAGAGAGAGAGAGAGAGAGAGAGAGAGAGAGAGAGAGAGAGAGAGAGAGAGAGAGAGAGAGAGAGAGAGAGATCCACAGACAGACAGACAGACAGACAAACAGACAGACAGAGAGAGGGGGGAGGGGGAAGAGACAACTGAACTCTACAATAGTTTGCTGTACATCGGAATTTAGGAGAGAGAGAGAGGAGAGAGAGAGAGAGAGAGAGAGAGAGAGAGAGAGAGAGAGAGAGAGAGAGAGAGAGTGTGTATGTGTGGTGTTTGTGTGTGTGTGTGTATGTGTGTGTGTGTGTGTGTGTGTGTGTGTGTGTGTGTGTGTGTGTGTGTGTGTGTGTGTGTGTGTGTGTGTGTGTGTGGTGTGTGTGTGTGTGTGTGTGTGTAAAAAAAGGAAGGGACAGATACAGATAGAGATATTTCTGTTGCTTCCATGTTTAAAATGTGAAAATATGAAAGCAACTTGCGATTCTGTTTCTCTATCCCTGTAAAGTCTGTTTCTTTGTTTCTTTGTTTGTCTGCCTCTCCCTTTGTCTCTGTTCATCTTTGTTTCTCTGTCTCTCTCTTTCACAAACGCACACTTACACACACTCACGCACGCACGCACGCACACACACATACACGCACGCATGCACGCATGTACGC
>CM060336.1:6330965-6338465 GCA_030674155.1 Stramonita haemastoma
GTGTGTGTGTTTGTGTGTTGTGTGTGTGTGTGTGTTGTTGTGTTTGTGTTGTGTTGTGTTGTGTTGTGTGTGTGTGTGTGTGTGTGTGTGTGTGTGTGTGTGTGTGTGTGTGTGTGTGTGTGAGTGTGTGTGTGTGTGTGTGTGTGTGTGTGTGTGTGTGTGTGTGTGTGTGTGTGTGTGTGTGTGTGTGTGTGTTCGTTCATTCTTGTATTTAACGTCTGTTCTCTATAAGTGATATTAAAGTGATATCAAGTGATATAAGTGTGTGTGTATGCGTCTGTCTGTCTGTGTGTATGAGTGTGTGTCTGTCTGTCTGTATGTCTGCCTGTCTGTCTGTCTTTCTTTCTGCCTGTCTGCTTGTGTTTTTTTGTATGTGTTTGCGCACACACGTACAACCACTCGCCCACTCAATTAGATATGTATAACTCTCATTCTTCACCACTTATCAGCCAAAGACAATGAGCAGAACAAACACATAACTATACAGCTATGACAACCATAACTCACATGATGCTCATAAATAATCCCACATCTCTCCCTCCTCTCACCTCCCCCCCCCCCCCCCCCCCCCGCCCACCCGCTCTTACACAAAACATAGACGTGAAGCAGATAGGGTGGAGGTGGGAGGGGGGAGAGAGAGAGAGGAAGAGGAAGGTCTTACAAATAACAGCAAACACAATCAACAACATCTAAATCAATCAACATGAATCCAAAAACGCCATAACGCAATGTGGAACGTACAAGGTTTTGTCGTCTTCATAAACACTTTCCATTCCTGTAACGAGGTGTTTAAAAGTTATAGATAGGGTATAGTGTTCCCATAACCTATGAGGTCGTCGGAGAGCGAGGCATCAGAGACCTCAGCTTTTTCAGGGGCCAGCATGTTGATATTGAGGGCAGCGCCCATCTCCTCTCCCTCGTTGCTTTACCTTCCCTGACCCTAAAGAGAGCAGGTACTCATTTACAGCTGGGTGAACTGGGGGACTGTACTGAAGCCAAGGTGCACAGAGGGTTACACATCTACACTCGATGCTGCTTAACCTTAGCTTGGGGAAAGTGAGCGCTCTGATTATGGAGCTATCCCGTCCCCTAATTGCTTAAAGTCACCAAAATACCCACAAAATAAACTGTTTACGTCATCGTCTGTGGGGTGAATGGAGAGATACCTGATGGGTGGTCAACTGTAGGATAGTGGGTGATGTACATGGTGCAGGTGTTGTGGGTGGTGAGTGGTGGGATAGTAGGTGGGTGTGTGGGTGTTTTTAAAGGTAGGATATAAATTGTAGTGATTAGACTGAGTGGGTGGGATGATCAGGGATTAGATAGTGGATGGTTTTTTTTTCTTTATGTTCCTCAATGTTCACCATTGGTGAATTTTTGCGTATGCGACACACCCCGTCCTCCCACCACCACCACTACCACCACCACCATCACCATTTACGT
Source organism: Stramonita haemastoma (assembly GCA_030674155.1). Taxonomy (NCBI): domain Eukaryota; kingdom Metazoa; phylum Mollusca; class Gastropoda; order Neogastropoda; family Muricidae; genus Stramonita; species Stramonita haemastoma. The sequence goes on from CM060336.1 coordinate 6,332,409, forward strand.
AACTGCATTCTGAGTTTGAGGATGTGGTGGGTTGTTATGAAAGGAGTTCTGATGTAGAATTTTTACATGTCAAAACAATGGTATTGGGATTTTATATGACATGAGGAGAAAGAAGGAATCTTTTAACATTTTTTCTCCAAGGGTTTGTAACTTTTTGCAGGATATTCTATTCAAGCTACGCTACAGTTATATCTTGACATGATTGCAAAGATCTGACAGGGTTCTTTGTAAAGGAATGACTGATGATTAAGGCAATGCATCATTGTGGATCAGCAGTCTAGACCTAACAACGCACCTCTCTAAAAACCAAGAAGTAGCGGTGTTTGATCTTACTGCTGTGGGTTCTTTTACACGCACTTGTTACACGTGGGGGGACCTCACTTTGTTGCTTCATCCCAAAGACTAAACACCCAGATCACCACTCACTGTCTAGTGGATAGCAAAAAAAAAGTTCCAGGCCCAAACAGGGATCAAACCCAGACGTGTTTTGCTTTGGTTTAAATAGTTTTTATTTAGAATTTTGAAGAAACATTCAAAAAATAACAGCATTTAAGAATCATAGCAACAACAAGCTTGTAGCTTATAATGTGCTCAATTCAACAATGGAAATTAACATGAAAACGACGGCCGTTGAGCTGCAATGTGCAAACCAACAACAACAACAAAAACAAAAACAAAAAAACATCAATTGCAATCTTTGCTAGAAAAAAGAAAGTGTTATCATTTATTTATTCTTTTATTCTTTTATATCGAGGATAACAGAATAAGCAATCATGTGCTTTTTTTTCATCCGGTCCCCGTGTGTATGCAGTTTTGTTAATATTGTCATCTGTTCCCACCGGCACACGATGGTCTACTCTTACGAAAAGCGGAACAGGATTTAACGTGTGCTTTCTAGGCTTTCTTTCTCTAGACCACTAATCCCCACACTAGTAGGATAGGAGTGTGTGGGAGGGAGTAGACAAGAATGGGAGTGGAAAGGGAAGGGTAAGGGGAGGGGGGAGGGCAGGAAGGGAGGGTGAGGGTGAGGAGGATGAGGGAGGGGGGGGGGGTAGGAACCCAGGTGCATCATCAGCAGAATCAAGGACGTTGGGATCAGCCAACATCTATCCAAAGCACGCCCAGGCAGGCCTGTCTAACACAGAGAGTCTTTCTTTGTCTTCATTCATCATCACTTCCTACACTCGCTTGAGGCACCCTGCTTAAATCAACAACATAACAGCCCCGAAATAACCATCTGAGCATAACAAAGTCTGTTGAGAGAGAGAATGAGGTAACTGAGTGAACGTGTGGGAGAGAGAGAGAGAGATGAGGGGATAGAATGTTTTTTTTGAAAACCTTCTGCGCTTCATCATACCAGTTCATTAACTAGCAGTATTCTTTAGGGTACAGCATTGAGAAGAATATAACAGTTTTCTCAGTTTTGTGATGGTTGTGTGCCAATGCCTGAGTCTCAGTCAAAGCTGTTTGTGCGTTCATTCAGTGATGCTATCTATCCAATTCTTTTTCTGTCTGCCTCTTGTCTGCGCCTCTTCTGGACTGTGTTTTGCAAGGTGACTTTTTTGGAAATTTGTCAGACCTTGTAAGATAACTACAATCTTTAAGTTGTTGTTTTATTATTATTATTATTATTATTGTTGATTGTAAGGAGATGTTCATAGGGGTCTGTGGCCAGTCTGATGATGTTACTCAACGTTCCTTAACATAATCTTCATCTTCACCTGTCCCGCAGTCCCGTGGACCGTGGGGGTACGACTGAAGATTTTGCAACCAGCTTCTTCCACTCCCCACTGTCCTCCGCCCTCCGTAGTAGGTCGTTCCACCCAAGGCCTGTCCACTCTCTGATGTTGTCTTCCCATCGTTTCCTCTGTCTGCCTCTTCGTCTCCCTCCCCTTACTGTTCCCTGTAAGACTGTCTTGGCCAGTCCAGGTGATCGTGTGACGTGCCCGTACCACTTTAGCTTGCATTTTTTCACTGTAGTTAATATAATTTTTTTTAAATTCTTTTATATATCGAGGAAAGTGGAATAAGCACTCATGTGCTTTTTTACATCCAGTCCCCGTGTGTATGCATTTTTGTGACTGTCATCTGTCATAATCAGACAGTAACAAAACAATATTGCCAAAAAAGAGAGACAGGAGACAGAAGGAAAGTAAAGGAAAATAAAAAGAGAGAAAAGATCAGAAAAACTAATAAATGGAAAAACGTATGAAAAAGGGCATAGTAGAAGAGTATCTTTTTTTTCAAAGAGGACAGTTCAACACAGCAAAAAAAAAAAAAGAAAGATCACATGTATACCAAAAGCAGCTAGCGGAGCCTCATCTTGTTTTTGTAGAGAAAGAGAAAGCATTTGATAAGAATACATTATGGGAAAAAAACAAGACAAAATATTTAATAATACAACCTGACAACACTGCAACAATGTATATTAATGGCATTGTAAGGATCTCAAATGGACAATGCAACTGTTTTGTACTGACCCCCCGCCCCCCCCCCCCCCCCCTCCCCCACCTCTCCAGGTAAGACAGGGCCACGTGCTGTCACACCTACTGTTTACTGAATGCATCAACAAAACATCAAAGATGCTGGCTCCTGATCCAGACACTGTGAAGGAAATGATATTTACTGATGATCAAAACATCTGCAATATGAAAACAGGAAACAGCTGTAAAGACACACAGACAGTGTAAATGACAGCTGTAAAGACACACAGACAGTGTCAATGACAGCTTTGAAAGCTGTGGACATGAAAACCAGCACTGGAAGACAGAAACCCTGTCAGAAGGGTATCTATCTATCTATCTATCTATCTATCTATCTATCTATCTATCTATCTATCTATCTATCTATCTATCTATCTATCTATCTATCTATCTATCTATCTATCTATCTATCTATCCATCTATCTATCCCTTAGTCTGGCGACCGTGGGGGCACCCATGAAGACTTGACAACCAGTTCCCTCCATTCCTCTCTCTGTTCTGCCTTTCTCAGGTTTTGTTGAGTTCTAGGCCTGTCCATTCGCTGATGTTGTCCTCCCATCTCTTCCTTGGTTTGCCTCTTTTTCTTTCTCCTTGGACAATGCCTTGAAGTATTGTTTTTGCTAGTCCATTTGACCTTGTGACATGCCCGTACCATTTAAGTTTACGCTTCTTTACGATTGATAGAAGGTTTTCGTAGGGAGCAATGGTTTGCTGGATTCTGTTATGCACGTCTTTGTTGCTTATGTGGTCTCTGTAGGAGATACCAAGGAGTCTCCAGGGGCATGCTTCAGAGAAAAAAACCGGATATCATCATCAATGACAGCACATCAAGCAAATCACAGTGCTCAAATCATTATGGGGGACGGGATAGCCCAGTGGCCAGAACATTGCGCTCGCAACTTGACGACCCGGGTTCGATTCCCGTTCGTGGGGATTATTTTCCCCTGGAGTTAAGATCAGTGCTGACTCCACTCTCCCCAAAAGTCCTTCGGATGAGACTGTAAACCGAGGCCCGGGGGCAAACGTACGCAGAACATCTTGCGCACATGTTAAATCCTGTTCCGCTTTTCGTAAGAGTAGGCCATCGTGTGCCGGTGGGAACAGATGGCACTATTTACAAAAACTGCACACACACACGGGGTCTGGATGTAATATAAAAAAGCACATAAGTACTTATTCCATTATCATCGATATAAAAGCATAAATAAATAAATAAATAAATAAATAAATAAATGGAGCATTTCACTGAATAGTAGGCATTCTTCAGTCTCGGAAGACTATGGACTTGCGCTCTAGGTGTTAATTCTGGTACAGCGTCGGTTGTGGCTGGCCAGTCCCACATGGGAATGACAGACAGTCCCTATGTAATGGCAGAGGGCACAGATGAAGTCTGACGCTGGTCTTTCTGCATATGGAAAATTAAACAGTAGGCCTAAAACAGAGACCAGGGAAGAAGGTGGTGGGATGGTTAAGAAGACATTCACCTGGCTAACAAGTAAACTTCTGGGTTCAATTCCCAGCCTTGCTCTCTCTTCCCAGTTTGATGAGAAAATCAAACTGAATGTCCAAGTCCTTCAAATGAGACTACAAACTGCATGCAGAATATCTTGCGCATTCATTAAAAACCCGCTCTGCCTTTCGGAAGAGTAAGCCATTTCATACCAGTAGGAAAGGGTGGTAAACCTTTTAAAATCACATGCGCATAGGTGTTATGTTTAGACACAATCCCCGAAGTCAGAAAACAGCTACCTAAATAGTGCGATGTTAAAACGGTCGCATACGCAAAACCTCACCATTGGTGAACATCGGAGCTCTTGTACGGACCAAAATAGGGGCAAAAGGCAGACAGCATATTTATTTATATTTATTCATTTATTCATTTATTTATTTATTTATTTGTTGATTTATTCTTTTACATCAAGGATAATGGAATATGCATTCATATCCTTTTTTTTCTTACATCCAATCCCCTTGTGTATGTAGTTTTAATACATCCCCATTAACCCACCAACTGTATCACCACTGAACACCACCAAAGTGACCCAGCAGCAGTGCAGGGCCCCTTCTGGCTGGTGGCCCCACAGTGGCCGGACATTGATGGGTTCCCTGTGGACTTCCGACCTGGAGAATGCGAAATATTTTTTTTTAATCTGGGTATGGCTGTGGCTGGAAGATTGAAATGAGTGGCATGGGAACAGCAAAACAGGAACATCACAGAAAATGAGGCAGCAAAAAAAAAAAAAAACCCAACCAAAAGACGAGGTCTGGAAAACGTCAAGGGAAGAAGAAGGACAGCTACCCATTCCCTTCCCCCAAAAAAATTCCCATCAAGAAATTTGGTTTTTTATCGTAATCTCACACTTAAACCGATAGACAATGGCACGCAGAAATTATCTTGAGAGCAAAGTATCTGTACCAAATTTAGAGTATATGATAAAAAAAGAAGATTACTTGAGATATAAAATAGGAAGAAGATAGTCCAATTTTATCAGAGTCTATCATCTTAATGTTAACTCTTGAATGTTGAAAAATCATTAACCCCACTCACTATCCTCTGATCTTCCCACCACCTCCACCCCATGCCTCCATCACCCACCCACCCCTACACACACACATATACACAAACACAATCACACACACACACATCACACACACACACACACACACACACACACACACAACACACACAACACACAAACACACAAACACACAAACACACAAACACAACAACACACACACACAAAACACCAACACACACCACACACACACACACAAACACACAAACACAACACACACACACACACAACACACACACAAACACAACACAAACACACACACACACATACCCAAACACACCCACATACACACCCACACAAACACACACACACACACAAACAAACACACAAACACACAAACACACACACACACACACACACACACACACACACACACACACACACACACACACACACACACACACACACAACACACACACATTTGCTGCCCAGATTTGCCAGAAACTGACAAAAAATCTGACAAAACAATCAGCCTATCTCCTCATCTTTCGTAGCATCAGCAAGTACTGTATGTATGTACCACAGTACACTTAAACACAATACTGTGTGACTTGGAACATTGCCTTGTCAAAGTCCATTGTACACTTTGCAACACGAGACAAGCTTTTGCTTCCTCACTATGACTGAATACCAAGTATTGTCGCTTGTTGTTTTGTTTTTTCCCTAGTGTGTAGAGTTTTCATGTACTTTCTTTGGCAAACCGTTGTGACATGAAACGTCATAACAAGCATGTCAACTGACAGTATGAGATTAATTACAGGAAAACACTATTTTCTGGAAAGTTGTATATACCCTGGTTTTCCTTGTATGTAGGGATGCCTGGGTTTCTGTCTGTATAAATAGCATCCTCACCTTCTGGAAATTTTGTGTGAGGAATTCCCTCTTTTCTATCCCTCTCTTTGTTTTTGCTCTTGTTTCTTTTTTTCCTGTCATTTACCTTCTCATCTTCACACACACACACACATACACACACACATACGCACATACGCACATACGCA
>CM060336.1:6350965-6353465 GCA_030674155.1 Stramonita haemastoma
ACCACAACCACTACAACCACCACCTCCTCCACACCCACACACACTACAGAACACACACTACAAAACACACACACACCACCACCACCCTCATCACCATCACAACACACACACCATCACCACCACCACCCTTACCACCATCACAACCACATACCATCACAACCACACACACACACCAAACACCACAACTACCCAACAGAGCAGTCCACACCGACACTCAACGACCTGTGCGGAATCATGAGCTAGCTGGCTTGGCAAGTGAGAGAGAGCCCTTGTCAGTGCCAGAGAAAACATGATATTGGCCCCCTATGTCTCTCTTTCAGAGCTCTGACAATTCTCTTTTTGTCCAGATGCTGCTTCTGTCCCTCTAACCCCCCCCCCCTCACTCCCCACCCCACCCTTACTTGTCTCACTGTGTGTGTCTCACACACACACACACACACACACACACACACACACACACACACACACACACACACACACACACACACACACACACACACACACACACACACACGCGCGCGCGCTCACACACGTACACATACAGGCAAAGACGCGCGCGCGCACACACACACAAAAAACATGTTATGTATCAATTTTTGTCGACATATCGTAGGCTGATTTATTACAGAAAAAGAACGAATTACAAAGAGATATCAAAATTAAGTAAACTTTTTAAAAAATCCAATTAAATTCTTTCATTTAGAGAATAATGGATAAGCATTCATGTGCTTTCTTTCATCCAGTCCCCGCCCTTGTCAAGAATGACATAATGATAGAACAGAGAGAGAGACAGACAGACAGGGAGAGAGAATACTGAAAGCGAGAGGGGTGGACAGGCAGACAGACAGATAGAGGCAACATATTCCCTTGTGAATGACTTACTCGACTAATGCCTATGAATTCCTTGGGACAAAGGCCTCAACAACACCTCTCCAACAGACTCGGTTCTGGGAGATCCTCTTCAGTTCGGCCCAAGTCATTCCGGCTGCTTTCGTCTCTGCTTCAATGCTTCTGCGCCAGGTCTGTTTTGGTCGACCCACTTTCCGCTTCCCTTGTGGATTCCAGTCAAGGGCCTGCCTTGTGACATTTGAAGCAGGCTTGCAGAGTGTATGGCCAATCCATCCCTACTTCCTTTTCTTGATCTGACTTGATTGAGGCATGTCTGGTCCTGTCCCACAGCTCTTCGTTGGAGATGACTTCTGGCCACCTGATACCGAGGATGTTCCTGAGACATCTGTTGGTGAATGTCTGGAGTTTGTGGGTGTTGGTCTTTGTTACCCGCCAGGTTTCGGAGCCGTACAGTAGGACCGACTTGACGTTGGTGTTGAATATCCGGATCTTGCTGTGGAGTGAGAGGGCTGTTGATCTCCAGATTGACCAAAGGGTGTTGAAGGCATGACAGGCTTTATTGATTCGACACTTGATGTCTTCATCTGTCCCCCATCTTTACTGACGACACTGCCATGGTAGGTGAATTTGTCGACTTCCTTGATGCTTTCTTGGTGTAGTCGCACTGGGTCTTGTTTCTTGTTGTTCACCCTCATGACCTCCGTCTTCCTGATGTTGATTTGGAGGCCTATTTTTTCGGCTTCTTCTGCAACATGAAATAGCTTCTCTTGTGCATCTTGGTGCCTGGTTCCCAAGGTTGTAAATAAATCAAAATTGTTATTATACTTGTTTTTCAACGAATGTTTTGGGAAGGATTTATGAGCACGAGTGAGATACACAGATCGAGACAGAGAGACAGCGACAACCCAAAACTGTATTCCAGTAAATAAATGATAAAATCAACATAGGTGCCATCACGGTCAGATGGTTTTCACTTGTTTAGCAAAGCTACTTCCTTGACGGGAAGTTGTCAGCATATCTGTGTCCCGGAAGCGGAAGTAATATAACGAGTAGATTTTTTTTTCTTTAGTTGTGTCACTTATCATTTCTTTCTTTCTTCCTTTATTTATCTATTTATCTACTTATCTACTTGTATATTCCCTTATTTATCTGTTTTGTTTGTTTGCTTGATCAGTTTGTGCGATTGTTTATCTAATTGTATATTAGCCAATAAGGATTGCCTTAAAAAAAAAAACGAATTTGCCTGTCAAAAGCTAGGAGACTAGATTATACATATGTGCGTGTGGGGGGGAGAGGGTGTATGTGAGTGTGTGTGTGTGCGCGCGCGCGCACGCGAGTGTGTGTGTTTATCCCTGCAAGTTTGTGAGTAAGCAATATATACCAGTGTGTGAGAGGGTGGGGGTGGAGAGAATGTTCTTCTTTCTCTATTATAAGAAAGACAGACAGACAGACAGTCAGTTAGCCAGCCACAGACATTCAGACACAGACAGACAGACAGACATACAAACAGAAACCAAGAGACAGAAAGACAGAGACAGACAAACAAAGACAGAGACAGAAGACAGTGGCATGCAAACATCTGTGCGCGCACGCACGCACACACACACACACACATACACACACACGCGCGTTCGTGCGTGCATGCCAGGCA
>CM060336.1:6358465-6360965 GCA_030674155.1 Stramonita haemastoma
GGTGGTGGTGGTGGTGGTGGTGTGGGGTGTGGTGGTGTGTGGTGGTGGTGGTGGTGGTGGTGGTGGTGGTGGTGGTGATGGTGGTGGTGGTGGTGGTGTGGTGTAGTGGTGGTGGTGGTGCCCGGTGGTGGTGGTGTGTGGTGGTTGTGGTGGTGGTGGTGGTGTGGTGGTGGTGGTGGTGGTGGTGCGGTGGGTGGTGGTGTGGTGGTGGTGGTGGTGTGGTGGTGGTGGTAAGTGGTGGTGATGGTGGGTGGGGGGGGGGGGAGGTGTGGTGGTGGTGTGGTGGTGGTGGTGGTGGTGGTGGTAGTGATGGTGGTGGTGGTGCCGGTGGTGGTGGTGGTGGTGCCCGGTGGTGGTGGTGGTGGGGTGGTGGGGTAGGTGGTGGTGGTGTGGTGGTGGGGCCGGGTGGTGGTGGTGGTGCCGGTGGGTGGTGGTGGGTGGTGGTGGTGGTGGTGGTGTGGTGGTGGTGGTGGTGGTAAGGATGATTGTGGTGGTAGTATTGTCTCTCTGCTGTTGCTGTTGTTATTGCTGTTGCTGCTGTTTTGCTGTAGCAGCTGCTCTTATTGTTGTTGTGTTGTTGTTGTAGTTATTATAAGTGCGGTCGAAGCCGCTGCTCTTGTTTTAGCCACTGTTGCTTCACCCTCCTCCTCCTCCTCCTCCTCCTCCTCCTCCTCCTCCTCCTCCTCCTCCTCCTCCTCCTCCTCCTTCCTTCCTTCTTCTTCTTCTTCTTCTTCTTCTTCTTCTTCTTCTTCTTCTTCTTCTTCTTCTTCTTCTTCTTCTTCTTCTTCGCAATTCTTCTTCTTCTTCGCAATTCTTCTTCGCAATTCTTCGAAATTCTTCTTCGTAATTCTTCTTCTTCTTCGCAATTCTTCTTCTTTTTCTTTGCATTCTTTCTTCTTGTTCTTGTTCTCTTGTTCTTCTTGTTCTGTCTTCTTGTTCTTGTTCTCTTTTGTCTTGTTCTTCTTTTCTTGTTCTTCTTCTTCTTCTTCTTCTTCTTCTTCTTCTTCTTCTTCTTCTTCTTCTCTTCTTCTTCTTCTTCTTCTTCTTCTTCTTCTTCTTCTTCTCTCTTCTTCTTCGCAATTCTTCTTCGCATTCTTCTTCGCAATTCTTCTTCGCACCTCTTCTTCTTCTTCACAATTCTTCTTCTTCTTCGACACCAAAAACATAACCCAATACGTAAGATGAAGCCTCAAGTGCATACAAACGCATATGCGAACACATTCGCATACACATACATGCTCAAACGTGCGCTAGCGCGCGCGCGCGCACACACACACACACACACACACACACACACAGCCACAGACTCAAAACAATAACAGCCACCATGGCGCAGTGGTTAGCACCTTGGATTCCGGACTGGAAGGTCGCGGGCTCGATTCCCATAAGAGTCATAGGAATTTTTCGGGCTCCGGCCGGCTCCTACCCAGAGTGTGTGTGCTGTGGGCTCAATGGGGAGACTGGAACCACACAGTCGAGCTTTATTCACTTTATAGATGCGAGTTTGAGAGTGTTGCTCAAATTACCCGACCAACACTACAGGTGTCTGTATCTCTCGGTCCGGTTGACGCCGGGATATATTACGATACTAAGCGTAGAGTACAACCATGTCAAGCAGTCTCAAAGCACATGCACTTCCATGGCAGCATCATTACATCATCCTCATCCTCATCGAAATCAATCATGCAGTGAAAAAAATTGCCTCTGATTCAGGGGCCCCACTGCTCTGGTCTCATGGTGACCTCAGGTTTAGTTTCCCCATATGCTTCTGTGCCTATGGTGAGTTTGTGCCAAAGCCTTTGGGGTTGGAGGTTCGAGAGGGACAGTCGTTGGAAGGACATTGTGGTGGTCGCCACCTCAGGTGGGAGACTCACTCAGTCTGGCTCTGCGACTGAGCTAATACTGTCGTTAGTAGGGGGCCTAGTAGGTGGTGTCCTGCGTATGTTAGCTCAGAACAGGCACCACTGGACACCACCAAAGTGACCCAGCAGCAGTGCAGGGCCCCTCTGGCTGGTGGCCCCACGGCGGCTTAATATTGACGAGCTCCCGGTGGACTTCCGATCCTGAGGATGAGGGGTATGACTGTGGCGGGGAGATTGAAGCAAGCAGAGTGAGAGAACAGCAAGGATAGGAAAATCACAGAAGATGAGGCAGCCAAAAACAAACACAAAAAAAAGATAAGAGAGATACGTAAGCATAGTTATTTCAACCCAAAAAAGAGACAGATCCGAAGACAGAGGAATCACGGAGACATTCAACCCAAAGCGACAGACACCGGTAAAAAAAAGAGAGAGAGAGAGAGAGAGAGAGAGAGAGAGAGAGAGAGAGAGAGAGAGAGAGAGAGAGAGAGAGAGAGAGAGAGAGAGAGAGAGAGAGAGGAGAGAGAGAGGAACACACAAAAAAGGAAAGAACAAAGCATGAAAGAAACCTTGGCACTACTACTATGAGTTTGATGAAGAGAAAAGAGCCCCAAAATAAAGACGAGACAAAAATGAGAACA
>CM060336.1:6365965-6383465 GCA_030674155.1 Stramonita haemastoma
TGTTTCTTTTTGTTTGTTCTTTTTTTTTAATCTTATTTTATTCTTTTATATCGAGGATTTATTTATTTATTTTATTCTTTTATATCGAGGATAATGGGATAAGCACTCATGTGCTTCTTTCATCCAGTCCCCGTGTGCATGCAGTTGTGTAAATTGTCATCTGTTCCCATCGGCACACGATGGCCTACTCTTACGAAAAGCGGAACAGGATTTAACGTGTGCGCAAGATGTTCTGCGTGCGTTCACACACAGGGCCTCGGTTTATATAGTCTCATCCGAAGGACTTTGGGGGAGAGTGGAGTCAGCACTGATGTTAACTCCAGGAGAAAAAATCTCCTCGACCGGGAATCGAACCCGGGTGGTCAAATTGCGAGCGCAGTGTTCTGACCACTAGGCTATCCCGTCCCCGTCCTTTATGTTCCTCGGCTTGAGCTCTGAGGTTCACAAATGGTGAGATTTTGTGTTTGCGATCAAACATTAAATGAAAGTAACCGCATTCCGACTTCGGGATAGGTCTCCACTCACTCACTCACTCACTCAGTCCCATGTCCCAAAGGACGTAGGGGGGACATGAGAGAAGACGCAACAGAGATCTTTTTCCATGCTTCACGATCTTGTGTGGCTAGTAGGAGGTATTGCAGGGGTTGGGCGGTCCAGTCTTTGATGTTGTCAACCCATGATTTCTTTTGGCGGCCTCTTCTTCTCTTGCCCTCGACTGTTCCTTGCAGGATGGTTTTTGCTAGGGTGTTGTGTCTTGTGGTGTGACCAAACCACATCAGCTTTCTCCTGTTTATGGTGGAGAGCAAAGGCTCTTGGGGGCCCACACGCTTTTTGATTTCTTCTTTCACATAGTTATTGGTCTTGTGTTCTTTGTATGATATTTTGAGGAGTCTTCTGTGGCACTTGTTCTCGAATGTTTGGATTCTCCTCTCTAGGTCTCCACAAACATACAAATGTAAAAATCAAGTTTCTTGGTGAGGATATTTAAGTATTAATAATAGTTTATCACAAGGAGATCAAGAAGCACACACATTTCAGGTGAGAGAAATCTAGGGGAAAAAAACACCAAACAGGGAAAAATTTAATCCCTGATAAATTGCACAAACACACCGAAATGGGTCTTTATATATACAAAACATTATATTCACATTATGGAGCAGAAATAGTAAGTATTAGCCGTTCGCCACTTAGAAATTGAAAATTGAAAAAAAGAAAAACACACATTTTATGCAAGCTCAAATTTAATGCAAGTCTAATCACTGCACAATATTGTATTGTATTGTATTGTATTGCATTGCATTGCATTGCATTGCATTGCATTATAGTGTATTCTATCGCATCGTATCGCATTGCATTGTATTATATTGTATTGCATTGTAATGTATTGTTTGTTATTGAACTGAATTGTATTGTATTGTATTGTATGTATTGTATTGTATTGTATTGTATTGTATTGTATTGTATTGTATTGTACTGTATTGCATTGTATTGCATTGTATTGCATTGTACTGTATTGTACTGTATTGTACTGTATTGTATTGTATTCTATTGTATTCTATTGTATTTATTGTATTGTATTGTATTGTATACCACTTTTAAGTCAAAGCCGATTTCTCTGCGTGAAATTTGACCTGCTCTCCCAGGGGAGAGCACCTCCCAACAAGAGCAGCACCATCCTTTTATTTTTTTTCTTTCCCTATCTGCATGTGCATTTGTTTTCCTATCAGGGGGGCTTTTTTTTTTTTTTTTTTTTACCAAGATCACGGTCAGGGTAAAAGACCTTCGGAACAATGAGCAGATTCAAGTACCTAGGTTCCATTGTTATTGATTGCTTGTGTGTTGTATAGGTCGATTGCAAGCACTTTGATTTGTTTTTACAAGATATAGCGCTATATAAATTCCATGTTTTTTTTCTATTATTATTATTATTATTATTATTATTATTATTATTATTATTATTATTATTATTATCATTATTATTATTATCATTATCATCATCATCATCATCATCATCATCATCATCATCATCATCATCATCATCATCATCATCATTATTATTATCATTATCATTATTATTCCACCAACTGTGAGAATCTGGGATCAGAAGCCGAAGTGAAGTCGAGTCTTGGACATATATAAAGCATCAGCTATTGCAAAGCAGAGAAAAAGGTAAAACAGGTAAAGGTGTCCCATAACCTGGGTGGTTGTAGGGGACCGAGGCATCTAAAACCTTAGCTTCTCTAGGGCCCAGCATGTTGAGGATGGCGCCCATCTCCTCCCCCTCGCTGCTTTACCTTCCCTGACCTTAAAGAGGTTAGGTACCCATTGACAGCTAGGTGAACTAGGGGAACTGTACTAAAGCCAAGGTGCGCAAACGGTCACCCATCCAATTGGTAACCACGCTCGACGCTGCTTAACCTTGGCTGGGTGAAAGCCATCACTCTGACCACTGAGCTATCCTGTCCCGGAGAGTGCAGAGAACAGTAGGCAAAAGACAACAACAGCATCAACGTGAAGAAAGACAAAACTAGAATCACATCATACACGGCTTGTTCCCATCTTCCTGCTATTCCTGCCACAGAAAGCTGAAAACAGTGAGGAATGGACAGAGGAAGCTGGCTGTGAAATCTTCAGGGGTGGTGTGGTGCCCCAACGGTCTTACTAGACTACGAAGGGGATAGACGAAAGGTGAAGAAGTATGCATGCCTGTCCTGGACTTTGAACAGCAGACCTGCAGAGCAGAATTCCAGTTAGTATACACATGGGATGCCAAAGCAAAATTGTTGAACATCTATACTTGGACCATGTGAGCAATCAAGAAGTGTGGAACTGAGAGTCCTCAGACAGACAGACAGAGCACAAAGACAGCTCTGAAGACCTCCTCCTCCTCCTAACAACAGTCCAGCAGAAGAGAACAGGGAATTGGTGTGTGTGGTCATGTCACAAGACAGCACAACCTTTCACTCACACAGCATCTGGCAAGGTACAGTGCAGGGGAGGTAATGCGTGAACAACATCAGACCGCAACTACTGTCGTCTGTCATATGAGCGAAAATGCGTTGCACTGCCGCCTGACAAGTATGTGTTGCACTGCCATTAAGCACCTGACAAGTATGTGTTGCACTGCCATTAAGCACCTGACAAGTATGTGTTGCACTGCCATTAAGCACCTGACAAGTATGCGTTGCACTGCCATTAAGCATCTGACAAGTATGCGTTGCACTGCCATTAAGCATCTGACAAGTATGCGTTGCACTGCCATTAAGCATCTGACAAGTATGCGTTGCACTGCCATTAAGCATCTGACAAGTATGCGTTGCACTGCCATTAAGCATCTGACAAGTATGCGTTGCACTGCCATTAAGCATCTGACAAGTATGCGTTGCACTGCCATTAAGCATCTGACAAGTATGCGTTGCACTGCCATTAAGCATCTGACAAGTATGCGTTGCACTGCCATTAAGCATCTGACAAGTATGCGTTGCACTGCCATTAAGCATCTGACAAGTATGCGTTGCACTGCCATTAAGCATCTGACAAGTATGCGTTGCACTGCCATTAAGCATCTGACAAGTCAGACTCCGCGCATTTGACTCCCGCGTGGGAGAGAACTGTTATCCTTTAAGTCTTTCTAGTTTTAAAAAAAAAAAGTGCAGAAGAATGGACTAAGAAGGCAGGAAATAGACAATAGAAAGAGGTGACAGGACGTTGTTAATTAAAGGAACAAGGCAGAGACAAAAGAGAGGAATAGAAAAAGAGGGAAGTCTTAACACAGAATTTCCAGAAGGTGGGGGAGGGTGTATGAATATTCAGACAGGCCCCCAGGCCTGGCCAGAGTGGGAAAGATTCCAAAACGACTGTTCAAGCGTTATCAAGGGGAACCTTGTCACTCTGAGCTCCCTCCACATTCAGTTACACTGGTGGACACGTTTTTTTCCACCAAGGCCAGAGTATCTCCTTTGCTTTCCGCCTTGATGTTCTGCTCCTGTTCGCAGAGCAGAACCCTGGCCACTCTGGCCATCTTCACTCCCTTGTTGGCCCCCAGAAACATCAACACCAGCTCTTCCACAACGTCGGGAGCAAGCCGGGGAAACTCCACTCGCAGGTTGCGTAAAATCCTCTTCGATTTCTGGTTCATTTTCTGGACGTTCCACTTTTCCCTGGCGTTACTGAGCGTGTAGAGAAAGGGGTTCAACGCCGAGTTGATGGGCAGGACGAACACGGCCACCCAGACGCTGACCACCCGGGTATGGGGACACCCGAAAAAAGCCAGGAGACCCATCAGCCCCACAGGGAACCAGCAGCAGAAGTCGGTGAAGACCACGAGGAACAAGCGCTGAGCAATGGCGCTGTCCTCCTCCTGCCGCTTGGTCTTCACCGCTCTCTTGGTCTTCTGCACGGCGCAGTATATGGCTAGCTGGCCAACTCCGATGAAGAGGAAAAGGAGAAAGTTGACGACGATGAAGACCAGGAAGGCGTAGGTCTGGCCCGAGAACTGATGACGGGTGATAGGCAGAGGCAGGCAGATGCTGCTCTCTCCGTAGAACTCCATCTGCGTCATGAAGGGCAGAGCGGCCAGGAGCAGACTCAGTGCCCACGCTGCACCGCTCAGCTTCATGGCAGAGGCAGCGGTCAGGTGCAGGTGGAACTTGAAAGGAAAGCACAGCATCAGAAGCCGGTCCAGCGTGATCAAGCTGATAATGAAGGCCGACATTTCGCTAGACACAAACGCCAAAAACCCCGCGGCAAAGCACGCGCTGCTCCTTCTCCACGCTCGCTCATTGGCCACGTAACTGCCCCGGAAGTACACGTCTGCTGACCCAATGATCATCATGTAGACCCCCATTAAGAAATCGGCGACACACAGGTGAGTGACCAGAACTCGGTAAGAGGTCAGTTTTTTCTTCTTCCTGGTGACCACTTTGTAAACAAGGACACCCAAGTTTCCTAAAATCGTCACAAAAGAAAACACCCATAGAAACACTCTGAAAAAATCTAACCCCAGCAGATCCCTGCAGGAAGAAAGCTCATCAACAGGGGATAAGCAGACTGGCGAGCTGTGAACAAAATATGGACAACACAACCTTGAATCGTCCGTTTGCAACAGTTGCAGAGAGTGCAGACCCGCAAACACATTTTGACTGTATCTCTCCAGGCTGTTTCTTCGGATATCAAGACTGCGCAAATGAGCTAGAGGGCTCAGGCTGTTGTCCTCCATGCCAGAAATGTCTGTGTCTGTCATCACTAGCTGCTGGATGTTGGTAAGACCAGAGCCTGTGAGAAAAACTGCGAATGCAGCGTCCAACTGCTTGACTAAAGGATTACTTGAAATGTTTAGGTACTTTAAACCTGAGAGGTTTTCTATCACAATAGAGGACAGCCCTTGCAACAGGTTGTGACTCAAATCCAAAATCCTCAGCTGTGGCATAGCTGAAAGAGTCACGTTTGTCAGCTGGCAAAAGGACACATTCAAAAACTGCAGAAAGTCCAGCTGGCCGAGCTCACTGAGAGAGGGCGTGGTCACTCTGCTGAGGTCCAGGTAGCGCAGGTACCAGAACTGGGTCATGGGCCCAGGTGTGTGGCGGCAGGAGCACACAAAGCCTTCACAGGTGCAGTTGGCAGGATGCTGCAGGTGGCAGTATCTCTCATCATCTTTGTCAGGGCAGTGAGGAACGCCGTCACACACAAAGTCAGCATGCAGACAGTTACCGGAGTACTGGCATCGGTAAAACCCAGGGCACGTCAGTGTTTCAGGCGAAACGTTTTCATCTGCGCCATCATGGCAGTCCAGTTCTCCATTGTTGATCAGGTAAGAAGGGATGTAAAGGCCATGACTGCATTTAAAATAGCCTTCTAGTCCGCTGGAGGATGCTGGTGTGTGCCTGATTTCTGACATGCCATACCCGTCCAAGTGAATAATAGGGACATCTTCAGGTGATGGAATTTTTTTTCTTACAACGTGCAGAGGTGAAATGGTGCATTTGTCGAAGTATTTTGAATATGTACGGGGCACACAGCCAACTCCATAGCAATGAGTGATTTGACAAGAGGGACAGTACTCCTCATCACTTCCATCTAAGCAGTGCAGGAGACCATCGCATTGCTTTTGCTTGGAGATGACCTGCTGATTTCCACAGACAAACAGACTGTCGTTTTTGCTGACAGTTTGTGGAGAGGGACATCCACTTTCATCGCTTCCATCTGCACAGTCCTCAAGTCCATCACACAGCAAGGAGTAGTGTATGGGCGGGCCATACTGGCAGGAGAACAGAGGGAAATGGTTGGGAGACCAAGTCTGGGACAGCACCTGGCCCTTCCACTGACACTGATGAAAGATTTGAACCAGCGATCCATCATCACATTCTTTGGTTAAAAACTGGTGCACCCCACGCGTTGCCTTTTGCAGATGTATCCCCTGTGTGTCATTTGGCACGACCGGTGCCATCATAGGGTTGGGTTTCATGCAGACAAAACTTGAAGGCAGGTTACTTACCTTCTGACATGAGATTGGATGAAAAGAGGGGCTAGTGAAAATTTCAAAAACTGCACAGTTAAGCATTGTTCCATTATTTTGAACGTTTGTCTGCTCATAGGCTATAGGACCACCTTTGAGTCCCCACTGCCACTGGAACCTGTACAACATGGCGTGCTTGTTAGACACTGGTCTAACTTTATAGAGACTGATGGAAGTTGACACAACTCCGCTCCTCCAAATCAAGTTTGCTACAAGATTGAAGGCCTCCTGGTCCATTATTGTTACCAGGGTTGCTCCATATCTGTTCCGGCACTCATTGTCTGCCTTCCTGGGGGAAGTTATGGGAACATAGCCTGGTTTTTGAAACAGATAAGTCAGCAGGTATAGCTTCAGGCACTGGTCACGGTACGGGACCCAATCCCCGCACCCCTGACTCCGGTAGTCACAGTGTTTTTCGTCTTCATCACCAATGCACTGTTTTACACCATCGCAAGCAAAGGCTTCTGGTGCTGGAAATCTCTGTGAACAGTTGTACATGATAGCGCTTGATGACAGTTGATCGTCTGTGGAAATTTTGGTGGGCAGATCACTGACAGGATAAACTTCGTAAGTGATACGGAATCTTGACAGTGGATGTGTTTTCGCTTGTGGTGTTTCCAGTGTGATCATGACTCCGGTTCTTACAATGGCTACAGGAAAGTAATAGGCACCACCTTTTATGGTGTTGATTTCTGTCATTCGGGCATGACCATTGTTCAAACTGAAAATGTGGACCTGGGTCTCCTCTCTGAGGTACATGTTCTTCAGGTGCAACACTACGCCCTGCCCAGGTGGCAAGGGAAGAGTCCATTTCCTGACTTCGTCACAAGGGAGGTCCTCTTGCTCAGCCCACTCCACGTGCCCCTTCTGCCCAGAGAGTAACTCCCGGATAGGAGGGCATGGAGAGAGGACTACAATGGGCGTTGGTGGTGTACCATCCGTCTTCTGCACGCTCATCCAGAGGATGCAGAGAACTGCCATGGTGACTCTCCGGCAGCCTTTCAGAGGGTAGGTCCGGGTGCAGTCCCCCATGGTGTGGATGGTGCGTGCCACGTCTCTCTGACCATGACAGATTAAGGTTCATAGCCAGTGACTTCACTGTCAGTACAGGCACATGACTGTTGGAGATTAGCATCGCATGCATTTTACTGTTTAGTACACAGGCACCTGACTGTAGAAAGTTACCATCACATGCATTTTACTGTCAGTACAGGCACACATGACTGTGGAAAGTTATGGTCACATACATTTTACTGTCATTACAGGCACCTGACTATGGAAAATTATCACTTGCATTTTACTGTCAGTACAGGCACCTGACTATTGCACATTATTATCACATATATTTTACTGTTAGTGCAGGATCCTGACAATCACACGTCATCATCACCTGTATTTTACTGTTAATACAGGCATTGACATCATCATCATCACATGCATTCTACTATCAATACAGACACTGACATCATCATCATCACATGCATTTTACTGTTAATACATTACATTGACGTCATCATCACCTTATTTTACTGTTAATACAGACCCAGACGTCATCAGCACCTTATTTTACTGTTAATCGTCACCTGTATTTTACTGTTAATACATACATTGACGTCATCATCACCTGTATTTTACTGTTAATATAGGCATAGACATCACCACATGCATTTTACTGTTAATACAGACACTGACGTCATCATCATCACATGCATTTTACTGTTAATACAGCCACTGACGTCATCACCACATGCATTTTACTGTTAATACAGACACTGACGTCGTCATTATCACATGCATTTTACTGTTAATACAACCACTGACGTCATCACCACATGCATTTTACTGTTAATACCGACACTGACGTCATCATCATCACATGCATTTTACTGTTAATACAGCCACTGACGTCATCACCACATGCATTTTACTGTTAATACAGACACTGACGTCGTCATTTTCACATGCATTTTACTGTTAATACAGCCACTGACGTCATCACCACATGCATTTTACTGTTAATACAGACACTGACGTCATCATCACCACATACATTCCACTGTTAATACAGATGTCGACGTCGTCGTCGTCATCATCATCATCAGCACAGCAGCAGCAGCAGCAGCAGCAGCAGCAGCACATACATTCCATTGTTAATACAGACACAGACAATGTCTCCTCATCCTAGTCTTGGCTACCTGATCATACACCTGACAATCACAAGGTAACACGGAATATCAGTGGTCTAGAGCTTAGTCTTCAGTGTTCGACTATGACTCTCTGACTAGGAGGCTTGACTTGCACAGTCCGTTATGTACTGCAGCCCTGGGGACTAGTTTGCCTTTGGAGAACATCTCCATTGCTGACTGTCCGTATGCCCTTCTTGGCCAAGAGAGTGGGGATGTACTGTGGGCAAGGCATCTCCACTATATCACAGGGGACGGGATAGCCTAGTGGTCAGAACATTGTGCTCGCAATTTGACGACCTGGGTTCGATTCCCGTTCGAGGGGATTTTTTCCCCTGGAGTTAACATCAGTGCTGACTCCACTCTCCCAAAAGTCCTTCGAATAAGACTATAAAACGAGGCCCCGCGTGCGAACGCATGCAGAACACCTTGCGCACAGTGTTAAGTCCTGTTCTGCTTTTCGTAAGAGTAGGCCATTGTGTGCCGGTGGGAACAGATGACAAGATTTACAAAACTGCATACACACGGGACTTAATGTAAAAAAAAGCACATGAGTGCATATTCTATTATACTCGATAATAAAAGAATAAATAAATACAAAATAAATTAATTAATCAAATTTCTGCCCAATTTCTTAAACAGCATCTGCCTCCTCTGCTGTTTTGGAGGTCATCATCGAACAAGCGGTAGTGCAAAAAAAAACAAAAAAGTTAAAGTCTGTCCCGAGCCTAAGGCTCATCAGGCCGGTGCTTATCCCGATTTCTGTGGCGTTAAGCGACTGAGAGTCATAGACTCCCCCTGGACAGGACGCCAGTCTATCGCAGGGTTAACCCCCAACACAAGGCTGGTACCCCTTTTACACCTGGGTGGGGTGAGAAAATAGCCGTAAAGTGCCTCTTCCAAGGGCACAACGCCATAGCTGAAAGCTGGGATCGAACCCGCAAGCTTTAGATTACGAGTCCAACGCCCTAACCACTAGGCTACAGCGGCGGCTGTGAGGTAATGCACCCACCTAAAAAGCAAGAAGTGGGGGCTTAATCCCCATCTGAGCCTAAACTCCCCCCCCCTCCCTCCACTAGATATTTAGTGGGGGCCTGGGAGCTGGTCTTTCAGTTGAGATGATAAACTGAGGCCCTAGGTGCAACACACACACTAAACGCTTAAAGAACACAAAGGCAACAAGAGGGTTGTCCCTGGCAAAATCTGTAGAAAGAAAAAGCTACCATCTCAAGGAGACAAATTAATACACATGCACCAGCCACTTTGGCGCAGTGGTTAGTACCTTGAGTCAGAGATTAGTAAGTTGCGAGTTCGAATCATATAAGAGATATAGGGAATTTTCGGATTCTGGCCGACTCCAGCATAAAGTGGGTTTGCAGGGCTCAGTGGGGAGACTGAGACCACACAGTCGAGCTTCATCCTCTCTACTGTTGAGAGTTTGAGAATGTTGCTCAAATTACCTGACCAGCACTGCAGGTGTCTGTATCTCTCGGGCCAGTTTACGCCAGGATATAGGCCTATTATGACAGGAAGCGTCGAGCACAGCCCTGTCACGTAGCCTCAAAGCACACACACTTTCATAGCAGCATCATTGCGTCCTCCTCATCGTCATTGATCATCCGCAATTAAAGAAAAACTGTCTCTGATTCGGTGACTCCAGTTGCTCTGGTCTCGTGGTGACCTACATTTTCAGTTCCCCTCCCCTTCTCCCCCATCCACTTTTTGTACCTGTGGTGAGTTTGTGTCAAAGGTTTCGGGGTTGAGGATTCACGGAAGAGGGTCGTTGGAGGGACATTGAGGTGGTCACAGCGCACAAATCCAACATCACTCAGTAGGACCTAGTCAAGAGGGCTAATCTTGGCATGCTCCTTCCTTTTACCTAGTCCAAGTGTGGTCAAGCTCCTGCTATAAAGAGCACCAGCTGGCCACAGTTGGGCTGCGCTGGGATGGGATGGATTAATTAGCAGCTGAGAGGAGCTGAAAGTGGGGGAAACTGACTGCTGTGTGGTCACAACTCCAAGTGGGTATCTATCTCGCTCAGTCTGGCTCCACAAATGCTATTACTGTGGTCAGTAGTGAGCTCAGAACAGGTACCCCTGAGTGCCACCAAAGGGACCCAGCAGCAGTGCAGGGCCCCTCTGGCTGGTGACCCCATCGCGGCCAGACATTGGTAAGCTCCTCTGAGGACTTTTTTTTTTAATTTAAAAAATTCTTTTATATCGAGGATAACGGAATAAGCACTCATGTGCTTTTTTACATCCAGTCCCCGTGTGTATGCAGGGGTTTTTTTTTGTAAATCGTGTCATCTGTTCCCACCGGCACACGATGGCCTACTCTTACGAAAAGCGGAACAGGATTTCACGTGGCGCAAGATGCTCTGCGTGCGTTCGCACACGGGGGGGCCTCGGTTTATAGTCTCATCCAAAGGACTTTGGGGGGGGGGGGGGGATTCAGCGCTGATGTTAACTCCAGAGGAAAAATACCCTGGACCGGGAATCGAACCCGGGTCATCAAATTGCGAGCGCAATGTTCTGACCACTAGGCTATCCCGTCCCGACTTACGACTATGAGGATGCAACTAACAAATCTTGGTATGGTTGGGACAGAGAGATGTAAATGAGGGGTGAGGAAACAACAGAGTATATTATGCTCCATTTCGGAAGGTGAGACACCATCCAATAGCATACACAGATAGAAACATCTAGAAAAAAAAGGGGGGGTGGCGCTGCTCTTGTGGTGACATGCCTTCCCCAAGAGAGAGAGAGGAGAGAGAGAGAGAGAGAGAGAGAGAGGAGGAGAGAGAGAGAGAGGAGAGGAGGAGAGAGAGAGAGGAGAGGAGAGAGAGAGAAGAGAGAGAGAAAGAGAGAGAGAAAGAGAGGAGAGGAGATACAGAGAGAGAGAGAAGACAGGAGACAGACAGACAGGACAGACAGACAGACAGACAGACAGAACAGAGAGAGACAGAACAGAGAGAGAGAGAGAGCAGCCTCAATTAATTTCATGCCATGCACAGTAATCTACTAGCCGCCGCTGTAGTCTAGTGGTTAGGGCGTTGGACTGTAATCTAAAGGTTGCGGGTTCGATCCCAGCTTTCGGCTATGGCGTTGTGCCCTTGGAAAAGGCACTTTACGGCTATTTTCTCACCCCACCCAGGTGTAAAAGGGGTACCAACCTTTTGTGTTGGGGGTTAACCCTGCGATAGACTGGCGTCCTATCCAGGGGGGAGTCTATGACTCTCAGTCGCTTAACGCCACAGAAACCGGGATAAGCACCGGCCTGATGAGCCTTAGGCTCAGGAAAGACTTTAACTTAACAGTAATCTGCTGGGACTGAAACAATGTGCAACTCAATGCACATATCCTTATCACATACCCTTTTTTTTTAGTTTTAAACTGTTGGCACAGACACTTGACAATAGAAACAAACAATACCACGTGCTTCTTCTTTTGATAGCGCAGGCCCCTGATAATCACAAATATATTTTCACCACTAAATTTTGAAGTCAGTCCAGGCACCTGCATAATACTTTCAAACTGACATGTTCACCAGTGTTTTTGTTATTACGGCAGCTAACTCCCCACAAGAAGATATTATTATTAATAATGTCCAGGTACAGCTGTCCAACACACCATGCTATGCAATGGGGGGGGAAAATCTCAACTGTGTTTAGTTTTAATATAAAAAAATGAAATAAAATAACAACCAGTTTATGCTGACAAAAGAAGAAGAAGAATTCAAAGAAGAAGAAGAAGAAGCATTCAAAGAAGAAGAAGAAGCATTCAAAGAAGAAGAAGAAGAAGAAGAAGAAAAAGAAGAGAAGAAGAAGAAGAAGAAGAAGAAGAATTCAAGAGAAGAAGAAGAAGAAGAGAGAAGAAGAAGAAGAAGAAGAAGAAGAAGAAGAAGAAGAAGAAGAAGAAGAAGAAGAAGAAGAAAAAGAAGAGAGATAAAAACGTTGTTCATAACCAACTAACTGACAAAATAAACAACCAACAAACCAATAGATCAATCAATCAACCAACCAAACAACCAATTAACCTAAATATCAACCAATCAACGAATCAATCAGCCAACCAACCAACCAACAAACCCACCCACCCACCCACCAAT
Source organism: Stramonita haemastoma (assembly GCA_030674155.1). Lineage (NCBI taxonomy): Eukaryota > Metazoa > Mollusca > Gastropoda > Neogastropoda > Muricidae > Stramonita > Stramonita haemastoma. The sequence continues at coordinate 6,378,770 of CM060336.1, forward strand.
CAAATAACCAACCAACCAACCAATCAACCAATCAACCAAAAATAACCAAACATCAAACACAACCAACCAACCAACCAACAACCAACCAACAATCAACCAACAACCAACCAACCAACCAACCAACCAACCAAGCAAACCAAACCAATCAACCAAAACAAAACCAACCAATCAACCAAAAAACAAATAAACGAGTCAAAGAACATAGACGAGAAAGAGAGGAGAGAGAGAGAGAGAGAGAGAGAGAGAGAGAGAGAGAGAGAGAGAGAGAGAGAGAGGAGAGAGAGAGAGAGAGAGAGAGAGAGAAGAGAGAGAGAGAGAGAGAGAAAAATAGTTAACAGAATGCAGAAGTGTTTGAAAGACTTTTGGTTTATTTGTTTTCGTTTTTAATGAATGGGCTTTTTAAAAACTTAAAAACAGCAACAATAACAACAGCAACAAACAATTATGAGTTGAAAGTTTTTTAAAAATAGCTCAACAAAAGATGCAGCCTGAGGTACTCTATTGCATAGAACTAAATGCTGATGTTGATGATAATTAATTACGTGTGGTTCTGAACACAAAATTGGTTGAAAGCAAAAGGTGAGAAAATCATTAACAAAAAGGTGTCCCCCAAAATCCACACACAAACAATACAAAAACAATTATTCCATCCCAGACTTTCTGTAAAAAAATATATGTATATTCTTTCAGAAAAAAAACAGAGAATTTCTTTCTTCTGCCATATCGAAGTTTGAGTTTTTACCTTTTAAAAAATTGTATTCTTTCATATCGAAGATAATGGAATACGCAATCGTATGCTTTTTTACATCCAGTCCCTGTGTGTATGCAGTTTTGTAAATGTCATCTGTTCCCACCGGCACACAATGGCCTAGTCTTACGAAAAGCGGAACGGATTTCACGTGTGCGCAAGATGTTCTGCGTGCGTTCACACACGGGGCCTCAGTTTATAGTCTCACCCGAAAGACATTTGGGGGGGAGTGGAGTCAGCACTGATTGTTAACTCCAGAGGAAAAATCCCCTCGACCGGGAATCGAACCCGGGTCGTCAAATTGCGAGCGCAATGTTCTGACCACTAGGCGATCCCGCCCCCTTATATATATACCTTGAGCTAGTCAGAGCGTTTCTGGAGAAACTGAGGCAAAAGACCCTCCAAGAAATTGTATGAGTAAACATTTACAGACCAGAACAAGAAATCTGGAAAAAGGTTGAAGACATAAATATTAAAAACGTAATCATGGGTGAGGATTGGAATCTAGTAATTAATTAATTAATTAATTAATAGTAATTAATCTATCATCTATCATTACGTTACAAGTAGATTATTCTAAAACAAATATCATATATATGTATATGTATATGTATAAATGTGTGTGTGTGTGTGTGTGTGTGTGTGTGTGTGTGTGTGTTGGTGTTGTGTGTGTGTGTGTGTGTGTGTGTGTGTGTGTGTGTTGTTGTGTGTGTGTGTGTGTGTGTGGTGTGTGATCGATTTACAGTTGGTATATATCCCGTAATGGTTAGATGATGAACTACTTGGAGAAGACTAATATATCAAAGTCACCTTGATGTTTTTTTCCCATATTTCAGAAAATCTTTCTCTATAGTTAAGGATGCAGATAATTATATTGTACATCTACAGAAACTACCATTCATTACTTAATCTCAAATCTTACCTTTACATGTACAAAAAGAAAGAAAGAAAGAAAGAAAGAAAAAGAAAGAAAGAAGAAAGAAAGAAAGAAAGAAAGAAAGAAAGAAAGAAAGAAAGAAAGAAAGAAAGAAAGAAAAAGAAAGAAAAAGAAAGAAAGAAGAAGAAAGAAAGAAGAAAGAAAGAAAAAAGAAAGAAAGAAAGAAAGAAAGAAAAATGAACTATTTACAGTATTGTCACATGCAAGAGCAAACTAATCTGAATAAAATATCAATAAATGAAAATCAATTTTTCCATAAGTGATCAATATTTTCTGGATGTCTTCATCATTAAAATCTATGCAAAAATATTTCCTTTAGAATTAAGAGAAAAAAAAATAAAGAAAGCAAAATTAAAAAAAAAAAAAGTACAACAGTTAAACAAGAAATACCCACAAATACTACCATTGTTGACACGTTGAAAAACAACATAACGATCGTCACCCCGAATAAATTTTTTTTGTAACTTTGATAACTTTATTGTTATTGTTTAAATATTATTCATTCTTTTATTTCGAGGACAATGAAATAACCACGCATGTGCTTTTTTAACACCAGTCCCCGTGGGTACTCAGTCTGGCTGGCAGTGAAGCAGTTGTTGTCACTACTAGGGTGCTTAGCGTGTGGTGTCATAGGTGGATTGATTTAAGAACAGGCACACTCAACACCACCAAAGCCCCCAGTCGCAGAGCAGGGTCCTTCTGGCTGGTGGCTCAATGGCCACCCAACATCAATAAGTTCTCTGTGGACTTCATTCGTTCATTTGTTCTTTAGATTTTACATCTTTTCACTGTTCTTCTCTTCTTCTCTTCTCCTTCTTCTTCTTCTTCTTCTTTCTTCTTCTTATTATTATTATTATTATTATTTTAAGTTTATATCGTGGAAAATGGAATAAGCACTCATGTGCTTTTTTACATCTAGTCCCCGTGCGTATGCAGTTTTGCGAATTCTGTCATCTGTTCCCACATCATATTTGAGGAAGGGAGACAGACAGAGAGAAAAGAAGAAAAGCAGATGCTTGTGTGTGATTGAAGATTTGTGTTTTGTCACTTGTAATGCATGTGAATGGTGTGTGTGTGTGTGTGTGTTGTGTGTGTGTGTGTGTGTGTGTGTGGTGTGTGTGTGTGTGTGTGTGTGTGTGTGTGTTGCTTCGTTGTGTGAGTAGTGTGTGTGTGTGTGTGTGTGTGGTGTGTGTGTGTGTGTGTGTGTGTGTGTGTGTGTGTGTGTTGTGTGTGTGTGTGTGTTGTGTGCCGCGCCAGAAAATATGATTTTCTGACTTTAAGAACTGGTTAGCAAGGAAGAACCTAGAGGTTTAGCTTCTATCACTGATCCGTGGCAGATATTTGAAGGCAATCTTTGTATTGATCATAAATAAAATTATGTGCTCAAAGGGAAGTTGTTAAAATATTGACATTTTCACCTTTTTTCAAATTATTGTAGATGATGTCATTAGTTGCTCTAAGTAACTCCCAACGTGGGATGGGTGAATATGGTGGTTGTATAGCTACAGCTGCTGGACTGATATTTGACTTTTTTAATAGTTCAGAAGCATAAGTGGCAATCATTTTTTTGTGATGATATAGAGTTTGTTCTTTAGGGAAATCAAGCTCAGACTGCTCGGCTATTTCTCTGTGTACAAAATTTTCTCTTGGGCTACTTCTGATGATACATTTTGCAGCTGATAATTCTCTAAAAGCATCTATTGGTAAGACCCCGGCTTTTCGTACGTTTCTTGGCTAGAAGCATGAACTGGCGCACCAAGAGAAAGTTTGATAGCTTTACTGTCCTATGCTCTGAATCTTTTTAACAGGTACTTTGGGGCACTGAAGAACACCTCTGTGCATAAGACAGTTTAGACCTAACTTGGGCAATAGATAGATGAATTAAGCTCGGAGAGTCCATTCCCCATGGTAGTCTGCTTATGAACTTTAAAAGATGTAACTCTTCCTACCTTTGGTTAGAATATGATCAATATGACAATTCCAAGTTAATTTGGGTGTAATAGAAAGGCCTAGAAATGTGGTCATTTGTGTATACTCAATTAATTTTCCTTGTGATTTAAATATTGGAAGACTGGAACACTTCCAAAATCAATTAGCATCATCTTTGTTTTTTCTGTCGAAAGAGACAATCCATTTTCCATCATGAAGTTTCGAAGTCTGTCCAACTCAGTTTGATATAATACTCTGAGATAGTTTTGAGCTCTTTGCAGAGTTGATTTTTTCAATGTGGTGTTCTTCCATATGCAGATGTCATCGGCATATTGAACCAAAACCACATTACTTGACAAAGCTTTAGGAAAGTCATGTATAAGTACATTGAATACTATAGGAGCTATTATTGATCCCTGAGGTATACCCATTTCAGTATTGTGGGAAGCAAAATAACTTGAACCTATTCTCATTTGAATGGTTCTCTCTGCTAAAAAAAAAAAAAAAAAAAAAGATTTTACATGATTGTACATATTACCAGACAAACCAATTTATTCTAATTTATATAACAAATGCTTATGCCAGACTTGATCATAAGCCTTCTCTACATCTAAAAAAAAGTTGCTAAAACACTTTTTCTACGAGCAACATTTTCTCTGTGGACCTCTGACCCTAAGAATACAACATAGCGAGCCTGAGAATGTTGGAGCAGAGCTAGAGACACTGGAAATGTGCAACATGGGAACATCAGGACAGGAATATCATAGAAGAGGATGGCAACAAAATAAAGCAAAAGTGGCAGAACTGGTGGTAGCAACACTGAGTATGAGTGGCAGCAGCTGCTCAATAACAACAATAGTAGCTCCTGCACTTGTTGCTACGACTGATACTACCAGTCCTGCTGCTGCTGCTGCTGCTGCTGCTGCTGCTGCTGCTGCTGCTGCTGCTGCTGCTGATGATGATGATGATGATTGATGATGATGATGATGAAGTTGTTGTTTTGTTATTGTCATTGCTGCTTGCTGCTGCTGCTGCTTCTGATAATGATGATGATTATGATGATGATGATGATGATGATGATG
>CM060336.1:6390965-6403465 GCA_030674155.1 Stramonita haemastoma
AATGTCTACCTGTTCTGTTGGTTAAAAGCGAGCTTGACTGAAACTGGCCACACCACATTCACACACACAAACACACACACACACACACACACACATACACACACACACACACACACACACACACACACACACACACACTCACTAAACAATTCATCACCGAATCCACACAGTTTAAAAAAGAAACATGCATCATGCACACATCTTGAACATCCCTCTCTCTCTCTCTCTCTCTCTCTCTCTCTCTCTCTCTCTCTCTCTCTCTCTCTCTCCCTCCCCCCCTCTCTCCCACCTCCCCCCCCCCCCCCCCCACTCTCACATCTCTCTCTCTCATCTCTCAACTCTCATCAAAAACAACAACAACAACAACGCAACTACTACTACCACCACACAAACAAACAAAACAAAACAAAACCAAAAAAAAAAACCCCACCCACACCCACTCTCACGACTTCCAGAAATTAGGATTCTGCTGCAAGCGGCGCTGAAAGTTCTGGAACCATTTCTGCAAGGTGCTGAGAGGCACGAAGGTCTCGGAAGGGTCGGGCACCATGGCCACCTGCTTGAGGGCGAAGGAGGAGGCGTAGTTGAAGAAGTTCTCCAGCATCTTGGAGGAGAACTCCACGAAGGGAGTGACCGAGGTCTCGCTGCTCTGGGTCACTGCCGGGGTCTGCTGGGCCAGCTGGTCTAGGGGTTCCACGGAGATGCCGATCTGAGCCAGGTGAGCCTGTTGCTGGGCCAGGCTTCCGAACTGCACCGCTGGGGGGTCTGCGCCTCCTGTGCGTGTGTGTGGTAGTAACCAAAAAAAACAAAACAAAAATTTTAATTTTAAAAAAAATTATTTTTTTTTTAATTTCAATTTTTTGGAGAATTTTTTTTTTTTCAATTTTGGAAACAAAAAAAAAGTGTTTACCAAAAAAAAAAAAAGTGAGGGTTTTTTTTTTTTTTAATTTTTGTAGGCTTGTCTACTTACTTACCCCTAATGTGTAGGTTTTGAGAGAGAGAAAAATTTTATTAAAAAAATTTTTTTGTGAGGGTGGTTTTTTTTGTTGTAGTTTTTTTTATATATATTATTTTTAAACTTGTCTACTTACACTTATTGTTTTGGGTTTAGAGAGTTGTCTTTTTTTTTTTTTTATTAATTATCTCAAAGGCAAAGGTGTGTCCATTTTGAATATATATATATATTTTTTCCCTTTCAATTTTTAGACTTGTCAACCTAGGCCCAATGTTGGGTTCAGAGAGTTGCACTTTTATCCTCTATGAGGCAAAGGTGTCCATTTCAATCATTTTTTTTTTTTCCATTTTTTCATTTTGATTTTTAGACTTGTCTACTTACCCCTAATGTTTGGGTTTAGACAGTTGTCTTTTTTTATCTAAGAGGGAAAAGTGTGGGGGGGGGGGGGGGTGTAAATAAATTTTTCTTCTTTTTCTCCTTTTGTTTTTTGGACTTGTGTACCCCAATGTTGGGTTTAGAGAGTTGCATTTTCATCATCTAAGAGGCAAAGATGTCCATTTCAAATAATTTTTTTTCTCTTTTTTTTTTTTCCTTTGATTTTTGCCCTTCTTTACCTCAATGTTGGGACTAGTGAGTTGCATTTTTCTTATCTAAGAGGCAAAGGTAGGGGGGGGGGGGGGGGTGTTTAAAATGATTTTGTTCTTTTTTTGTTTTTTTTCAGTGTTTGGACTTGTTTACCCCAATGTTGGGTCTAGTGAGTTGCGCTTTTCATTATCTAAGTGGGAAAATAAAATGAAAAGTGTTCAGGAATAGCTCCTCTTCCATCATTCATTCACCACAAGTCATATGTGATGACTCGCATTGCACCAAAGGTCCATTTTTCATTGTTAGCAATAGTAGCATGTTATCGGAATGCTTTTTTTTTTTTTTTTTAATGTACGGTATTCATAAAAAAAAAACCCAGATTGAAAACCAGACCATCCTATGGGAAGTTATTACAAATTGAAATGCTAGACACCAGAGAGTGATGAAATAAAAAAAATTTAAAAAGGCGAATTTTGTATTTAATGGTCAGAATGATGAGGAGGGTGGATTTCTGTAAAAAAAAAAAAAAAAAAAAAAAAAAAAAAAAAATGCCTTTACAGCACAAGGAAAGAAAAGTATGCCTTCCCACTATCCCTATGTAAAGGGAGAGAACCCCTCTTTTCCAGTACACGTGCACTGTGCACATTTGTATGCTTCTGTAACCTGGTAGTGAGTGGGTGATACAGAGGGAAGGGTTAGTAGAGGGTTGGTCACCCTGTAGCGGGTTACCTGTAGGGAAAAGGTTAATACTTCAGAACAAAGTTGAAGAACACTTTCTGCTTTAAAATCAATCAAAATCTCAAAATCAACAACCTGACCCCTACTTGCCGAAAATGGCTTTAACCCTCTTCCATTTGCTTTTCTGACCAAGAAACTCCTCCTAGTATTCGGAAAATTTCAATCTTTTTCTAGTAAAACACAGTTCCTTAGTAATATACACCACCATATAAAAACTACTGATAGTAGAGTCTTGAAATTTGACAGGAGTGTTCATAAGTTGTCATAGTTTACTTTGCATCAAAATTTGACAGTCCTGCTTATATATGTCGTGTTGCTGTCCCCCTTTTTGTCACCAAATCAAGGTGACAACATGTTCACTTCATGCTGTTAGTAAAATAATATGCTCTAACATGCACATCATGCACTAGTATGAGTCAAAATTGAAAAAAATAGTGTCCTACCTACAGGCCCTCTGTAGGATTCCACGTCAGGGTAATCGATTGAACAATACACATCACATGAAGATTGTCACCAAGTCCATTGTCTGGGATTGTACAGTTTTTCTACACACTAAAGAGAAATAAAAAATACGCAAACACGGTACATTATTCACAAATGTACATATTTACACTGCACAAGTGGCGCACTATACACTATCAACATGTAGTATGGGTGTCACACAGCAGGTGTCACTGCCCATTGTCACCCCTGTGTCACATGTCACCTCACAGGTGTCACTCTGTGTTTTCCTCTTGTGCTGGCCGTCCTGCCACATTCTGCTCATGGTAGTCCCTAAAACAGTCCCGATCCCGCTTCTGATGGCACAAGTGCACTTGGCAGAAAGTGCAGATGTAGGATGACTGCACTGATCCATTTTTGGGTGTGCGCCACCCAGCGATGGCACATTGGCGACACACTCTCTTGCAGCCTTCCTTCTTCACCAGCTTGTGTTGATGGATGCTCTGGTATGCAATGAGAGCTGTTGGTGTCTCCTTACGTTTCACAGCCACCTTTTTTCTGGATGAAAAACCTCCTCTTAGTTGTTCGATGAGGTCACAACGGAAGGACAGGTGGTCGTAGCTTTTTCTCACAGGTGGATCATGGGGTGACTTCTCCCAGGTGAGAAATGCCTGAATAATGCAGAGATTGATCATTGAATTGAAAATGTATCTCCACCACTTCTTGTTAGCATGGCCCACTGGATAGTAGGCCAGGTGCTGGTCACACTTGTCCACACCGCCCATGTTCTTGTTGTAGGCAGTGATGACTGTGGGGGTCTCCTTGCCCTCGGTCACCTGCACACCTGGGGGCTGGTTTGTACTCAACATGAAAATCTGCCGCTTGTCTTTGTAGACAGAAACCATCAGTGGGCCTTGTTGTCTCTGCAGCAGATCTCCTCTGTTGGCCAGCTTGGCCCCCTTCACATCATCTGGCAGTCCTCTCCTGTTGTGCATGACTGTCGCACAAGCATAGGTGTCCTGGGAGTACAGGTGTTTCAGGAGAGGTACAGACGTAAAAAATCGGTCAAAATATAGGTGCCGATGTTGTTTCAAGTAGTCAGAGGCCAGTTTGGTGACAACTTCTTCACCAAGAGTAACACCCGTATTTTGGCGACTGTGTCGACCTGTGTACACATCAAAGTCCACACAGTACCCTGTGTCTGCCTCACATATTTGCCACACCTTGATGCCCCACTTAGTTGGCTTTGCTGGCATGTACTGCTTGAAAAACAGCCTTCCTTTGAATCCAATCATAGATTCATCGATGCTCAAGTCACGGGATGGATTGCGTCGTGCCTTGAACTGGGCTCTGATGTCATTGAGAAAGGGCCTGATCTTGTAGAGAGGGTCGTACTGGGGGCTGTCACGTCCAGGTGTGTCACTTGTGTCTCTCAAATGAAAATACTGATTTAGCTTCAAAAATCTTGTTTTGGGCATGACAGTACTGATCCATGAGTGAGAAAACTTGGGGTCAGTGGACCAGTACATATGTATTCTGGGCAGACGATTGATTCCCATCATTATCAGTATAGACATGTAAGCCTTGATCTCCTCAGGTGTTGTGTCTGTCCACAAAGGATCAGAAGCCACACCTCTAGCAGCGATCTTTTGTTGAGCATACTTATTTGTCTCATCTGCCGCACTACGAAAAAAAGTTGGGGAAACAAACAGAAAAAAATAATCCAGGGGCTTGGCACTGAGCGGTAGTGTGTGTACAGGGCCTGCAGGCAACTGAAAATCTTTCACTGCCAGCGCTGTGTGCGCCGCGCGCCACGTCGTCTGCAAATTTAGAAGTGGAATGTTGTCTTCGGGGTCACTTTCTACTGCATAATCCTCATCTATTTCATCCCTTTCTTCTTCAATTTCAATTTCAACATCAGATTCTCCATTCTGTTGTCTTTCAATCTCCTCAACTTGACGCATAATTTCGTCAATTTCATCTTCTGGAAAATCGTCCCACATTTCATCTTCGTGCTTTGCCGCCATTCTTAACTATGAGAAAATGTGTGAATGAAAATGAGAGACGCTGACCAATTTCTTGAGAATGGAAGGATGTGTGGTGCCAGAAATAGTACTGAAAAGCCATTGGGCTATCCTTACTTTAGCGGGAAAAGTCATTCATAGTGTGTGTGACCTTGTTCATGCTCACAGCGTGATGGAAAATACCCACTGGCCGCGAGCGATTCGCGGCATGCTGCGGCACGATAAAATAAATGGGGCCTTTTCCGAAAAGCCCGCTGCGGCATTAGAAAATGGGAGAGGGTTAAGGTAAGACACGGTAGTGCACCAAGTCAATTTTTCTTTTCAAAATCATTCCAATTTTTTTACTGTTACTTTAAAGGAAATGGTCCATAGATTAAGAAAAAGGCTTTTCTGGGTCAGTTTTACCAACTGTTGCCATGGAAACCATCCAATATGGCCGCCAAACAAAAAAAAATGTTATTGAGTTTGTGGAAAAAGTATTAAACGTAGACTTCTGTTGTTTGTTTTGTTATGTACATAATTGTATTATCTTTGTTTGCAGGTGAGCTTTTTACAATACAGGCCCAATTATTTTTTTAAATGAATAAAATCCTAAAATTCAATTTTTTTTAACAGTATAATTTAGAAATACCAGCATGTATGCAACACAATCAAAGAAAAACAAAAACCTTTGTTTACAAATAAAGATAAATGCATTTCAAAGCAGCATGCCAAAGGGGAGCAGTCTACTACTCCACATAAATGAGCAAACCTCACATAAATTTGGGTATGTGCTGTGAAATCTGGAATTTGAGAAAATGAAGAAAGAAAGAGGAGAACTTTTTATGACTGAACACAACCATTTTTGGGTTTGATTTCAAATGCAGCATTTGTATTTTGACTGTCCTGGATAGTGGGGATGACATCTCTTTCTTCTCATACACCTTCCCGTTACACCTACGCGAAAGCTGTGAAGCAAAACAAGCATTTTGTCTCTCTTTGATCTGCGCACTCAGGCTTGTCTCTCCACACTCAAAGCAACACAGATCACACAGAAGCCGAATCAGTTGAAACATGTGGACTAAAACCGGCCCACTGTTGTTCTTCTCCCTCTCCAACTCGTTCTCCTGCTTTCATTGTCTGTATTTTTCCCCTCAATGCACTTTGATTAGGACTAGGATCCACATTTGTTGTTGACGAGTGAGGCAAAGCAGACAATGCAACTGTCTTCTGCTGTTTTGCTGCACGCATCTTCTCAAGTTTATCACTTAGTCTCTTTCGTGTGTGTGGCAGATTTTGGTCCAGGCATAATTTTCAGTGGTTGCACCAAATCACAAACTCAAAACTGTTGAAAAACCAGTAAAACTATCGAAAAAGCAGTGAAAATTGCAGCTAACACATGTCGAATCGAAAGCAATAACAACGGAAGCACGCTTGATCACGCACTGACTCCGTGACCGCTGAGCGTTCTGATTGGTCGGAACTCACCGCTGATTGGTCGGAATATCGGTAGCTCATTATAACCACACTTCGGGCCTTTCCGTGCCTTTCAGTTGTATCGGGAAAAACCGCAAAACCTAAATAAGGTGATTCCCGTGTACAATGACGTATACTTCGTTGGAAAGTGGAGATCGCGATCTTTCTTCTGATATGAAACAAGGCGCGTTTTCATTATGCGGTACCCTTGTTGTCAAGGTGCAAACATTGCTGAAAAACGTCAACATAGCTCAAAATATGCGCTTGTCCCTGTTTACATACCACTTTTAATTGCATTTTTTTCCGTTTTCCGATCATTTTTTAGGATATTGAATAAGATCATGTGATAAAGCAGTGTTTAAAGGTGCAGAATCAGTCAAAATCGAAAAATCGAAAATTCGAACATTTTTAATGAAAATACCACTGCCGTGTCTTGCCTTAAGAAGGGAAAAGCGCATCAGCTGCAATGCGACTCGTTCTAATTTCTAAAAATATCTTTTCCCTGACTTCAGATTGACGAAATTTTCTAAAAAATATCCTTACCCTGACTTCAGACTGACATAATTTTCAAAAAAATATCCTTACCCTGACTTCAGACTGACATAATTTTCAAAAAAATATCCTTACCCTGACTTCAGATTGACATAATTTTCGAAAAAAATATCCTTACCCTGACTTCAGATTGACGTAATTTTCTAAAAACTGTTCTTACCCTGACTTCAGATTGACATAATTTTCTAAAAACTGTCCTTACCCTGACTTCAGATTGACATAATTTTCTAAAAACTGTTCTTACCCTGACTTCAGATTGACATAATTTTCTAAAAACTGTTCTTACCCTGACTTCAGATTGACATAATTTTCTAAAACCTGTTCTTACCCCGGCTTCAGTTTGGCATAATTTTCTAAAAACTGTCCTTACCCTGACTTCAGTTTGGCATAATTTTCTAAAAAATATCCTTACCCTAACTTCAAACTGACATAACTTTCTAAAAACTGTACTTACCCCATGAGGATACCGGGGGGGGGGGGGGGGGGGGGGGAGCTTGTTAGTATATTTTTTACATCCCCACCTTCTGGAAAGTGTATGTTACAAATGTCCTCTTTTCTATCCCTCTCTTTGTTTCTGCCTTCTTCTTTCTTTTCTTCCTGCCACCTCCTCCTTCTGGTCTGTTTTTTCCGCCTTCTAGGTCCCGTTTTCTGCCTTTTTTTTCCCCAGAAAGACTTTAAAGATAACACAAGTTTCTCTCTTCTGCCGCAGTTAGATGCGCTGGGCCTGACTTGTCAGGCGCTTAACGGCAGCGCAGAGCATTTTCGCTCGTATAGCAGACAACAATAGATGATTTTGTCTGATATCACTTATTGTGAATCTGCAGACGTTTTAATGAAGAACAACAATAGATGCTGTTTGAGCGTTCGACAAAGAAGAAGAAGAAGAAGATAAAAACTGTCCTTACCGGACTTCAGATTGGCGATTTTAAAGATGGCGCTGGGTTTGTGGTTAGAGATGTGACCCAGCAGAAGCCACACAGGTCCCTCTGGACGAGGCCAGGAAAAGTAGACTGAAAAATACACACGTGAATAAATAAGTCAACATATAAAGCCATTGAAAATATATAATTATACAGTTTACATGCGCATGCACACACACATTATATGCATATATATTATATATGCATGCATGTGTGCACACACACACATGCACACACACACACACACACACACCACACATACGCATGCACGCACGCACGCACACAGAGTCACACACACACACACACACACACACACACACACACACACACACACACACACACACACAACAATGCGCACGCTCGTACACACACACACAGTGACACACACAGTGACACACACACACCACACACCACACACCCCACACACACACACACACACACACAGGGGGACGGGATAGCCTGGTGGTCAGAGTGATGCGCTTGTGATCTGTTGACCCAGGTTTGAATCTCATTTAAGAGGATTTTTCCTCTGGAGTTAACATCAGTGCCGTCTCCATTCTCCCCCCCCTAAAACCCCTTCAGATGAGACTATTATAAACCGAGATCCTGCGTGCAAACACACAGAGAACATCTTGCACACATGTCATAACCTGTACCGCTTTTCAGAAGAGTTTTGCCAACAAAACTACTTCCACTGTTCCAGTCCAAACAGGCTTCCATTGCATTTCGCTCCAGCTATAGATCATAGACTCCAAGGTTGCTGATTATTATCTTTAACTTCCAAGTACTCCTTTCATGCAATACTTGGGGCCCGTAGTACTATTACTGAGCCAGTGGTGAGAGCTTTGCGCCCATGATTTTAATGGCCTGGGATTCAGCCCCCCACAGAGGCAGCACCCATTTGAGGAACTTTTACCTCAGAGTTAATCAACATTAGTAATGACTCTACTTGCCCGGCAGAAGTCTTTAGATGAGACTACAAAATCAAGGCCCTGTGTGAGGATGCACACATAGAACATCTTGCGCACGTGTAAAAAAAAACAAAAAAAACCTGTTCTACCTCATTTTGTGTGGGTAGGAAGGGATGACAAAAATTTTTTAACCAAAATCAAAAAAAAAAAAATTGCCTGTACACAGGTGTGTTTAGACACCATGATCCCTGAAGTCAAAACATGGATTGGTGGGTAAAAGCAATTGGATCCTAAGCAAAATCTTACCATTCGTGAACCCCAGAACTCTAGTCAAACAAGGAACAACAAAGCAAAAGCAAAAAAAAACCCAATACTACTAGTGGTTAGGGCGTTGGACTCGTAATCTAAAGCTTGCGGGTTCGATCCCAGCTTTCGGCTATGGCGTTGTGCCCTTGGAAAAGGCACTTTACCGCTATTTTCTCACCCCACCCAGGTGTAAAAGGGGTACTTACCTTGTGTTGGGGGTTAACCCTGCGATAGACTGGCGTCCTATCCAGGGGGGAGTCTATGACTCTCAGTCGCTTAACGCCACAGAAACCAGGATAAGCACCGGCCTGATGAGCCTTAGGCTCGGGACAGACTTTAACTTTAACTTAAATACTAATAGTATCCATCACTTACCTCATGGTGAGTCAGCCTGGGGGAGGGAGGGGGGTCTATTGTATCATGCACTAACCTCAGTAACCTGTTGTCAACATCACAGACTCACACATATGCAACCACCCACTCAATGGTTGGAATCAATTTATTCTGCTTGGCTGTGCGTGTCTGAAAACCCATACTTCTTTTTAAAACATGCACCAAAAAAAAATAAAAAATCCCACCACTAGGACTAGGAAATTAACCACGTTTTGTCAATAGATTAACCTCTTTACTGCGCTGTTGACGAAACAGCGTTCATCATAGAAACCGTCGCCAGCAATGCTCAGTTGACGATCGCTGTTCATCATGATTCAGCGCTCTCTCTATTTATTTATTTATTTATTTTATTTATTCTTTTATATAGAGGATAATGGAATAAGCACTCATGTGCCTTTTTACATCCTGTCCCTGTGTGTATGCAGTTTTGTAAATCTCATCATCTGTTCCCACCAGCACACAATGGCCTACTCTTACAAAAAGCGGAACCGATTTAACATGTGTGCAAGCTGTTCTGCATGCGTTCGTACATGGGGCCTCGGTTTAGAGTCTCATCCGAAGGACTTTTGAGAAGAGTGGAGCCAGCACAGATGTTAACTCCAAGAGAAAAATCCCCTCAAACAGGAATCGAACCCGGGCTGTCAAATTGCGATTGTAATATATAATGTACCTGTAAGGTAGCCACGTTTCATGGTGAGAGCTTACTCTACTGGAAGAAGCTGAGGACTACTAGCTAAGCCTGCTGTGGGGGGCGGATAGCCTAGTGGTCAGAACATTGCGCTGGCAATTTGACGACCCGGGTTCGAGTCCGGTCGAGGAAATTTTCTTCCTGGAGTTAACATCAGTGCTGACTCCACTCTCCCCAAAAGTCCTTCGGATGAGACTTTAAATCGAGGCCCCATGTGTGAACGCACACAGAACATCTTGCGCACACGTTAAATCCTGTTCCGCTTTTCGTAAGAGTAGGCCATCATGTGCCGGTGGGAACAGATGACAATATTCACAAAACTGCATACACAGGAGGACCGGATGAAAAAAAGCACATGATTACTTATTCTGTTATCCTCGATATAAAAGAATAAATAAATAAATAAATGAATAAATAAATAAATAAATAAATAAATAAATAAATAAATAAATAAACTGACCTGCACCTCCCAGTCCATCAGGAAAGGGCATCTGTCCAGTCATGAAGATGACCAGGTGGTTGATGTTGTCGGCGTCGGGGATGTTGAACAGGAACTGGTTCTCGCTCACCTGCTGGCATTCTGTCTGTACCTGCACAGGTCACACAGCATCGGACTTTTCCCTTTTCCCACAAAATTACCAATGATACTTTTTTATTTTAATATTCTCTTCTTTTTTTTTTTATTATATATTATTGAGGATAATGGGATATGCACTCTTGTGCTTTTTTTACATCCTGCCCCCCGTGTGTATGCAGTTTTTGTAAATGTCATCTGTTCCCGCCAGCACATGATGGCCTACTCTTACGAAAAGCGGAACAGGATTTAACATGTGCGCAAGATGTTCTGCGTGCGTTCGCACACGGGGCCTCTGTTTAAATATGTCTCATCTGAAGGACTTTTGGGAGAGTGGAGTCAGCACTGATGTGAACTCCAGGAGAAAAATCTCCTTGACTGGAATCGAACCCTGGTCGTCAAATTGCCAGCGCAATGTTCTGACCACTAGGCTATCCGTCCCCTCCACAGCCACAGCTTCCATCATCCCCTATTTGAACTCAAACTTTTCAAGCCCATCCTATCGCGTCTCTACGTCTAACGCAGGTTTCATAGTTCATGTTAAACCCTGTTCCACTTTTTGAAAGAGTAGGCCCTTGTGTGACAGAGGGAATCGATGACAGAATTTACACAGAACTGCATACACACAGGGACTAGATATAATTTTAAAAGCACACTGAGTGCTTATTCCAATTTCCATGATCCTCAATAACAATGTTTTTTTAAATAGTCAAACAACCCCCCAAAAAATCTAGATAAGATTAGAAATTCATTGGGCCCATCAATAGTAACTCTAGTAAAAAATAAAAAAATAAAATTAAATTAAAAAAAACACCTCTAGTAAAGAAGTATACACCAAAAAAATCTCAAACACATGGCTCGGTGAAGACTGAAATCTACACCCTGTGATTACTCTAGATCACCATACTGGTTTTCTTCGAACCCGAAATCTCGTTTTGTTTTGTTTTGATTTTTCCATTCTCAATTTCTGAAATGTACTTTTTCACCAACTTTATTCCCCTTTTTTTATTTTTTAAAATCAACGTTGAGTTCGATATGCTGATGGCAGATATAACCAAAAGCACACGCAGGGTTTTGAAAGAGTAGGAACTAGACTGGATGAAAGAGATCGGTGTCAAAACATACTTCATTCTCCCGAACATTCTGGTAGGAAAGTCGAAAGGTGTGCGGAGTATCGTAAGTGTTTAAAAAAGATGTGCGCTATCATACTAATCGATTTCGAACATTTTCAGATCGCATACCAATCCTCTGATTTGCTTACCAGCCGTCCGGACACTATAATACCAAACATTCTGAAGAATGCACACTGTTAGATGAAATGAAAAACAAACTGTACTTTCCAAGAACCTTTCGTGTACACATGACCCAGGGAGGGCACTCACGGGATTTCAAATATCTTTCGGAGGATTGACCGGCCTTGTGTTGCTGTGGCGTGCTTCCGTTTCCATAGACAATAGCCAGACACCAGTAACCAACCATGGGTGAACATCGTTTATAAAATATGATCCAACTCATGGATTGTGCGATTATCATTCTCCGTCGAATACTCAGACAACAACTGTTGTTGTTTGTCATATGAACGAAAATGCCTTGCACTGCCGTTAAGCGCCTGACAAGTCAGACCCAGTGCATCGGTGGTCTGGAGGTAACGCGCCTCTCTAGAAAGCTGGAAATCCGGGTTCGAAACGTGTGCTGTTTCGATCCCCGCTTTTACCCGAAACATTTCCCCCCATCCACTAGACCGTCAGTGGTGGTCTGGGTGCTAGTCTTTCGGTTGAGATTATAAACCAAAATCCCGTATTCAACACGCGTTTAGTACACTTTAAAGAACCCACGGCAACCGGAGAAAGAAATTCGCAAAATTATGTTGGAAAAAGCCACTATAATAGGGAAATAAGGATACAGGGAGAAAATGGGTGGTGCTGCTCTTATGGCGACATGCTCTCCCCATGTAGGAC
>CM060336.1:6413465-6430965 GCA_030674155.1 Stramonita haemastoma
CCAAAGAAATCGGGAAGTGCCATCAGCATCGTTGCTCTGAAAACAGTCGAGAGTTCCTTTCTAAAAGGTTTGTCTTCCAAGTTTGTATGATTTCTTCGTTTCTCTCTGAAAAAAGTATTCAGCCAGGTTTGTCCGCAGGATGAGCTATTTATAGACTGTCACCCGTTCGTGGTTGCGATGTGGGTTGACACAGACTAGCCTAGGCTAGTTTTTTATCACAGGTGTGGTTATCAGACGTTCGAAAGTGTAGAACTGGTTGTAGGCTTAGCAGATAAAACTTACTATTGTCCTATTTTCAGGGTGGTCCTGCGGCTCTAAAGTGGGCTGACTTTCGACCACAGCCCTTTATCTGGTAACTCCGCTGGAACTTACATACATATTTTAATACAATCTCAAACAAGTTGCCGTTGAGTGAGTGAGTGGGTGAAGCGTAATTAGGCCAATTTTGAAAAGTCGATGGTAGGTTTTGCATTTTTCTGTGAAGGTGTGTTTTTGTTGTTGTTGTTGTTTTTATTTTATTTTATTTTTTTAAATAGGGCCTAGGTGTGGTCGCCAAGGAACGTGTCTTTGTTTTGTTTTTAGGGTGGGCTCGCGGTTATCTCCCTGTCTCTCTCTGTCTGTCTGTCCCTCTGTCTCTGTCTTGTCTGTCTGTCTGTCTGTCTGTCTCTCTCTCTCTGTCTCTCTCTCTCTTCTCTTCTTCTTCTCTGTCGTCTGTCTTCTTCTGCTCTCTCTCTCTCTCCTCTCTCTCTCTCTCTCTCTCTCTCTCTCTCTCTCTCTCTCTCTCTCTCGTCTCTGTCTGTCCTTGTCTAGTTATTCATTCTGTCTCTCATCTCTTCGCATTCATTCTCTCATCTCTTCTTCTCTCTCCTCTCTCTCTCTCTCTCTCTCTCTCTCTCTCTCTCTCTCTCTCTCTCTCGTTACCTCTAAATAAGATCATCATTCATTCATTCATTCTTCATTCTGTCGTTCTTTTTCTTCTCTCTCTCTCATCTCTCTCTCTCTCTCTCTCTCTCTCTCTCTTCTCTCTCTCTCTCTCTCTCTCTCTCTCTCTCTCTCTCTGCTACGCTGTTTGATACTTGGTAGTGGTTTCTTGCTCTGGTTCTTGGTATTTGGATCTTTGTTATTGCTGTTGTGCAGGTAGAGATTTATTTTTTATCTTGATGTTATCTCTGAAAAGGCGGGGACTGGATGTAAAAAAAAAGCACACGAGTGCTTATCTATTATCCTCGAATAAAAGAATTTGCCTTGCCTTGCCTTGCCTTGATTTTATTTTTTTTTTAGTGGATTGAATTGGTGATGGGTTTATTTTTTTGTTTGCAGTGGGTTGTTTTGGGTTGGTTTTTTTTTGTTATTGGCTATTTGCTTGTTTTGTGGGGGGGGGGGGGGGGGGGGGGGGTATTATCCTTTTTTTTATGTTTGTGTGATTTAAAAAAAAAAAGATTTGTTGGGGTGGGGGGGGGGGGGTCTTTTTGTTTGGGGGTGGGCTCTTTGTCTTTCTTGTCGTTTTTTTTTTTTTCTTTTTTCCTTTGTTTTTTTTTTGGGGGGGTGGTTTGGTTTATTTTTGTTGTAGTTGGCTGTGGCTGTAGGCTTTTCTCAGGGTGAGAATTGTCTGTGAGGAACACAATTTCAGATGTTTTGCTACCTCCATGGGGGGGGGGGGGGGAGGAGGGGGGGGGGATCTGTCCACGGAGACAAAATCGCGGGAGGGAAAAAAACTTGAGTGTCAGTTGTGGCTTACTGTAGGAGTGCGGGAGCTGCTTCTTTTGCATGCTGTGTCTGCCTGCTGAAGGTCAGGTTCAGTTTTCACAGTGCTGTTATTGTCTGTGCAATCCTGCATACTACCTCTGGCTTGGACCCCTTGTCTAATACGACGGCTCCCAAGTTAGTATTTGAAGCTGTGAACTGTTTCCAGCTTCTGGTCATTGACCCTGATATCAGTGCTGATTTTTTTAATTTTATTTTGATACCACTTTATGTCACAGCAGATTTCTCTGCGTGAAATTCGGGCTGCTCTCCCCCGGGGAGAGCGCGTTGCCACAAGTGCAGCGCCTTACCCATTATTTTTTTCTTTTTTTCCTCAGGGATGGTGTCTTAACACGACATCCTGTGTGCATGCTTTTGTTTTGTTTTTTTAAAATAATTTTGTCATCCGCTCCTACCGACACACGATGGCCTGCTCTTCCGAAAGGCGGAACGGGGGTTTAACGTGTGCATAAGATGTTCTGCGTGCGTTCACACACGGGGACCTTGGTTTATAGTCTCATCCTAATGACTGACTTTGACATTCAGTTCGATGCCCTTGGTGTTATTGGTCATCTGTTTGGTCTTCTCAGCACTGATTTCCATGCCGTATGTTTTAGAGGCCTCTAAAACATATCTATATATACAAAAAAAAATTTTATACCAACATCTTTTCTTCTTTTTTTTTTTAATTAGTGCAACACCTCTATGATTGTATCATTCCATCAGATTATCTACACAAATCAGTTATAACCTACAACAAAACAAAATATTTAGTTTAAACAAAAAAAGAAACTGAGCATAAAGCTTTTTAGTTTTGAAAAAAAAAATAATGATAAAAAGACAAAAACATTCTTTTTAAAGAAAAACAGGAAAATAAACACTAACAAACGAAAACAGCACAAAAAAAACCCACGTCATTCTGAAAATGATCGGGGAAAAAATAAACCACTTATACATTAAACAAAGCTTTGACACCAGTTACCATATCATGACTAGAAGAGCAACTGAAATAACAACTACAAAATCGAGACCATCCTTGTCATCTTTGTACTTAACAACAGCATCAGCAATTGTCAGTAAAGCAGTAATCACACACACACACACACACTACAAACACACACACACACTCAACACACACACACACACACACACACACACACACACACACACACACACTGATTCACTCTCTCTCACACACACACACATTCTCACACACACGCACGCACGCACACACACGCACGCACGCACGCACACACACTCACACACATGTCTGATATCACATTTAGTGGAAGGACGTTAAGCGAAGAACTACTACTACTACTACACACACAACACACACACACACACCACACACACACACACACACACACACACACACACACACACGAGATAAGATAAGTCACTGCAAGAAGTGTTAATCAATCCAAAGTTACTGTGTGAGATAGCATTGTCTCTGATGCGATCCCCAGTATTCTCTTTTTATAAAGTACTACTGTAAGATTGTGAAATTATAACACCCTACTGTGGCAATGTACTTTTTGCTTTATTCATGGCAGCCTTACATGTAGTTTGCAATTGTTCATCTTACAGTTTCAGATTTTAAAGTTCTGTATTGTTCATTGTTTTTGTTATTATTTGCATTTCTTATGCCATCTTTTGCAACATTCTTGTTATATATTTTTGTAATCAGTCTTATATCACAGTTACCAACGCACTTTTTAAAACCCTTATCTCTTATTGCCCCCCCCCCCACCCCCACCCCCACCCCAACCTCATCCCTCGTCTAATATCACTTTAAGTGTACAGACGAAAATCAAGACAGAACACACACACACACACACACACACACACACACACACACCACACACACACACACACACTCACCACACACACCACCCACACACATCCACACCACACACACCACACACACACACACACACACATTATGTGTATTGCAAGCATTTGCATTATGTTTTGCCCTTCCTCTGAATACTGCCTGAATACTGAATAATCTCTCTCTGTCTGTCTGTCTGTCTGTCTTCTGTCTGTCTGTCTGTCTGTCTGTCTGTCTGTCTCTCTCTCTCTCTCTCTCTCTCTCTCTCTCCTCTCTCTCTCTCTCTCTCTCTCTCTCTCTCTCTCTCTCTCTCTCTCTCTCTCTCTCTCTCTCTCTCCCCCCCTCTCTCTCTCCCCACCCCCACACCTTATAGGGTGGGGTGAGTTGTGCCAGGTCTTCTCCAGTCCTTGTAACTTTGCTAGTGTGAGAGATCTGCCCACTGGCCTCTGCATGACTTCAAAGTAGCTTATTTTATTGCACTGGTTGCCTGCTGGGTATGTGGATGTTTCTGTAACCCACTGAACGCTGACATGAATAACAGGGCCTTTAACATGCATTATATCTCATTATCTGATCTACGTGTATATGAGGGTCCCCGAATGAAGGCAACGTTGACCTGGGAGGTCTTAAAACTACCTACCTGTAATTTACCAGATTCGAACCCATGATTTCATGGGCCCACAGGATTGAGGGTTCATGGATTTGATTCTCTCAGATTTGCTGAAGATACTAAAAGACTGTGTCTGATGTGTTAACAGGACTAGGAGCAAATCATCGAATCGTCTTCCTTCAAACTAAGAGCACACCGTCATCATGAAGACTCTCCTAGCATTCCTGCCTTTGACACTGGCTGTCGTCTGTGACGCAACAAGAAGCTCCAGCCTGCCCCACCCGTGGCTGAGCCTTGACCGCTCGGCCAAAGTCCTCCACCTGGTTTGCAAACCTCCTCCTCAAGCTTTGGATCCCGACAGCGCCTGGCAGTATGTCGACGGCCTCAGGCTGTTGGCCTTCCTGCCCCAGCACAGCTTTGTCAGCAATGTCAGCCTGGTCGACATGACCTCCAGCTTGAAAGAACCTCGAGCCAATCCCAAGTTCAGCATCTCTCGCACATCTTTCCGCGGCACGTGGAGCAGTAAGTCCGTGTCTTTGGAGTTTCTGCTTCCTGTCACCAACAAGGAACTAGGCCATTATTTCTGCGAGGTGTTTTACAGAGACAACAACGACCAGGCTCGGACATTCGCCACTCGGGCGGCTGTAGACAAAAATTTTGTTTTCAGCCATTTTAAAACCAAACCCAAAACAGAGCAGAATTTTGAAGTGAGTGTCTCTGACGCCCACAAAGTCCGGGTGACGTGGTCAAAACCAGAGCAGTCTAGATTCACACAGGCTAGTGTGTCTTTTGAGCTGGTGGGCGAGAGTGGGCAGAGCCTGAGTCCCTCCAGGTTTCTTTTCGTCACTGATGGGGACACCGATTCTAAGTATGGTTCTGAAGTCCTCTTGAAGAAGGTCAACCACCAGGATGGCAAGAACATGTCCATTGTTCTGTTCGTGAAGAGGGATGAGCAGACACCAGACTATCGTTATTCCTGTTGGGTGCCCTACCCTGCTTGCAAGGGAGAGAATGAAGTGCTGTGCACGTGCGGCCAGCAAGGCAGCTATCCAGTCAGACAGGTGAGTCCTCCTGCAGCCAGGACTGCTCACACTTACCGCTCTGAATACACCGTTTTCGCAGTCCTTTCTGTCATCATGTTCTTGCTCCTGGCAGGTTGTGGATTGTGTGTGCGTTATTCAAGACCGGCAGATGTTCCAAAAGTACTTCTCTTCAGAAAGTTTTCTCAGCAAGGCGTGAAACAGTGAGTGACGAAAAGCTTAGCCCAGAAAAGCATGGCCCAGGATCACAGGAACAGGATCACACTAAGCAAATCAGCCCGCTTCTCTCGCGCATTGAGTCACCACGCTCACCACTCGGTCTGAAGGATAAAGAAAGGGACAAAAGCGCTGGTGATGACAACAGGGGGAAAGATCGCGGAGCTAACCGGAGTCATAAAACCAGAGCTAGGGCAGGTGATGATGATTTGGATAATGAGCAGCCACTGAGAGTTGCCGTGACCCATTCACCAGATACATATACTACCAGTGGTAGTGTGGCATCAGATTTCGATATTCATACCAGGAAACTCTTGAACTGGGAAGAGGCAGTTAAAGATGCATATTAGGGTTTTCTGCTTTATAGAGCAGAAAAAAAATACATACGCCTCAGTTTTTGTAGGTATGCAGGGTTGGGATTTTGGTCACTAAGAGGGAGGGTGGTGATGGTCATTGTCCAACTTTCGCAGCCGTAGAGCAGGATGGAGATGACCAGGGATCTGAACAATTTGAGTTTTGTTTTGAAGGTGGTGTTGTCGCTTCTCCATATCTTGTTCAGTTTTGCCATAGCTGATGTTGCTATGGCTAGCCTGGTCTTGATCTCTGTGGTGGAGCGTCCATCTTTCGTGAGGGTAGCGCCAAGATATTTGGAAGCGTCTACTTCTTCCAGCTGCTGGCCAATTCATGTAGTAGTAGTAGGCCTCCGTCAGTAGGTGTCAACTATGGAATTCGCGCCAAAAGAAAAGTCATTTGTTCAGCGACAACGCCGGCTGTAGCTGGTTAGTCCAATGCGGGAGTGACAGTCTCTGTCGCATCTGATGCAGATGTGGCTTGTTGAGGTGGCTGGAGCACATGCCCTCCGCTTTGCTCTCTTTTCGTTTGCTGCGGTGTGGATCTTTTCTTCACCACACTTCAGCGGCTTGTGGAGAACACTGCGCCATTTGCTGCGATCAGCCGCTACCTCCTCCCAGCTCTCTGTGTTGATGTCCAGGGCTTTCATGTCACGCTTGCAGACGTCTTTGTAGGGCAGTTGGGGGCGGCCAATGCTTCTCTTGCCGGAGGCAAGTTCAATAATAGAGGAGATCTTTAGGAATGCGTCCATCCTCCATCCTTCGCACATGACCAAGCCATCTGAGTCTGCGTTGTCTGAGGAGTGTGTACATGGTGGGAAGACCTGCAACCTTGAGGACCTGAGCGTTGGTAACCTTGTCACTCCAGTGGATGCCAAGGATGCGGCGGAGAGAGCTCAGGTGGAAGCTGGTCAGTTTGCGCTCCTGTTTGGAGTATGTTGTCCATGTTTCACTGCCATAAAGGAGAGTGCTGACGATGCAGGCGTTGTACACTGCCATCTTGGTGGAAATTGTCAGCTTTGGGTTCTCCCAGACGCGGGTGGTGAGGCGTCCTAAGGTGGTAGCAGCCTTGCCGATGCGCTTGTTGATCTCGGCATCAAGGGACAGGTTGTCATTGATGGTGGATCCTATCATGTCGATCAGCATATAAAAGAATATTTTAAAAAAAATAATATATATAAAAAAAACTGTGCTGTACTGTGTTGTACTGTACTGTACTGTGCTGTACTGACCATAGCTTGTGATCCAGAGGACTACAGAGATGTGGTCAGTGGATGTGGACACAGGACGAGCGTGGCCGGGCATCAGAGACAATGTGTGCTTGGACACTCGTTCATCTGTTGACGATGTGGTCTTTTCGCGCTGTGTGTATAAACTGATAAATTGACACTGTGTGTGTGTGTGTGTGTGTGTGTGTGTGTGTGTGTGTGTGTGTGTGTGTGTGTGTGTGTGTGAGAGGCCATTGGATATATTGTAATTTTTGTAGAGTTGTTTGCCATTAATCATAACTCATATATGATATAGATTGTGCAAGAGGAAGAAATTGTGATAAGAAAAAAGAAAATGTCGCCTTCGACAGAAAAAAGTGGATAGTGTGATCTGAGGAGTTATGTATATAACTACATATATCATCGTCTTTTGAGGGCTTTTATCATCGTCTTTTGAGGGCAGCTTCAAAAGGCCACAGGAATACCAAATATTCCTTTGAATGCAATTGACACTTTTAAATTCTGAAATGTGTCTTGCAGTAAGGTACCACAGCAGGTGGGGTTTCAATCACCGCTGGGACCTCTGATGAGGGCTCATCCAGGAGCCGAAACTCGAGTCAGGTCAGGCCAAAAGCATGGTTCTTACTCAGAAATGCCTACAATGCTGCCACTGAAAGACATTATTCCCTAGAATTTATTTTTATTTCTTTTTTTTTTTATTTGAATCTTTGATAAGTCATTTTCGAAATGACTGAGAAGTTGGTACCTGCACTTGTCTTTCCACACTACTCTTTCCTCAATAATACTTTGTGGTCAAGTGGGAATTGCATCTCTAGTAGATCCAAGTGTAGGCCATTTATATTTTTTTCCCAACTTCTCTTGCCTGTGCATTCACTTAAAGTGTATTGCAATGTTTGGGTTATTATCCAGCTAAGACTGACCACTTGGCTGGATACAAACGTTATGACCCCCTTGCATCCTTTAATAGGATCCCCAAACACAAGGCACAAAGATTCACTAGGTGCTTATTTTGTCTTATTCATTTTTTTTTCAACATATATTCTAAGCATATTTTCCTTCTCTTTTTATCATCGTCTTTTGAGGGCAGCTTCAAAAGGCCACAGGAATACCAAATATTCCTTTGAATGCAATTGACACTTTTAAATTCTAAAATGTGTCTTGCTGTAAGGTACCACAGCAGGTGGAGTTTCAATCACCGCCGGGACCTCTGATGAGGGCTCATCCAGGAGCCGAAACTCGAGTCATGTCAGGTCAAAAGCATGGTTCTTACTCAGAAATGCCTACAATGCTGCCACTGAAAGACATTATTCCCTAGAATTTATTTTCATTTCTTTTTTTTTTTTGAATTTTTGGTAAGTCATTTTCGAAATGACTGAGAAGTTGGCACCTGCACTTGTCTTTCCTCACTTCTCTTTCCTCAATAAATACATATATCAATGAGTTCCACAGCTGTATTATTGCATGTTTTCAAAATGTATCTGGAGATGTAAACTGTTGATACACTGTAGTGTGTATTGAGCTGTGTTGTTTCAATGACTGTTGTTGATATGATTCGGTTATCTGGAAGACAGAATAAAAGAATACAATAATTACATGTGTGAGACTGATGAGTCGTGTGTTAATTAGGAAGTAAAGACAAATTGGAGGTAGTCTAAAAAACTAAAGTTGCACGGCTGCTTAAAACACACACACATACGTACGCACGCGCGCGCGCACACAACACACACACACACACACACACAACACACACACACACACACACACACACACACCACACCACCACCACCTCTCTCTCTCTCTCTCTCTCTCTCTCTCTCTCTCTCTCTCTCTCACACACACACACACACACACACACACACACACACACACACACACACACACACACACACACACACACACACACACGAAAAGTTGTGTTGATATAAATATGAAAAACGAGGAGAACAATGGTCGTGTTTGTGTCAATATGAAAATTTAAAAAAAAAACAAGAAATATTATTTTAATCTGTACTGTATTCAATCTTTTAGTAATTTGAGTATCAAGTGAATTGGTACTTGTCCTATCATTCAATATGCCAGAACAATTTAGTATGGCATTCGGATGAGACTATAAACCGAGGCCCCGTGTGCGAACGCACGCAGACCATCTTGCACACACATTAAAACCCCGTTCCGCCTACCGGAAAACAGGCCATTGTGTGCCGGTAGGAGCGGATAACCACAAACTATATATATAAAAAAAACCAGCATGCACACAGGTGATGTGTTTAGACACCATCCCTGAGGAAATATCGGGGAGTTGGAGTCCTCATGGCGGCTCGGGGCTGTATTTGGCAGCGTTCTGGCAGCTCCTGTGACGGCACCGGACCATGGAACCATTCGTATCGGCGATTGCCTTTCCAATGGACCATTCCAGCTACGTGTAGGGGGGGGGGGGGGGGTGCTGCATGGATAACAGCGTTCCCTCCATACTTACTTACCAAGGCTTTTGAGAGTACCACTTTGTGTCACAGCAGATTATTTCCCTGCGTGAAATTCGGGCTGCTCTCCCCGGGGAGAGCTCTTTGCCACAAGTGCAGCGCCTACCTACTTTTTTTTTTCTTTTTCCTGTATGCAACTGTATTTGTTTCCCTATCCGGGTGGCTTTTTTTTCCAACAGAATTTTGCCAGGGTCAACCCCCTTGTTGCCGTGGGTTCTTTTACGTGCGCTAAATAGTGATGAGTAACACACGGGACGTCGATTTATCGTATCATCCGAAAGACTAGCGCCCAGACCACCACTCGGGGTCTAATGGATAGGGGAAAAGTTTGGGGACCAAACGGGATTCGAACCACCAGCACACTCCGACCCAGACTTTTTGCTTTCTAGGCAAGGCACGTTACCACCTAGGCCACCGATCCATGGGGGGGGGGTGGGGGAGGGGCAATCTGCTACAGAGGTCGGAGTGGAGGAAGCTGGTTGCAAAATCTTCAGTGGTTCCCCCACAGTCCTGGTCCTCCTCCTCACCCGGGGGACTAGGGGACAGGTGAAGGAGCAAGTCAGACACACGCTCCAAGGGAGAGGGGGGGGGGGGGGGGCGCACAAACTATGACGTCATATCGAACTTGAGAAAGCCGCCCCAGCAAGCTTTTAGTAATGACGTCACGCAGTTTGAGATTATTTTTTGTTGTAATTTTCGTTTATACCACTTTATGTCACAGCAGATCTCTGCTTGAAATTCGGGCTGCTCTCCCCGGGGAAGAGCGCGTCGCCACAAGTGCAGCGCTTACCCTTTTTTTTTTTCCCCCTCAGGGATGGTGTCTAAACACAACAGTGTCTGCATGCTGGTTTTTTTTTTTGTTTTTTTTTTTTTTGTCATCCGCTCCTACCGGCACACGATGGCCTACTCTTCCGAAAGGCAGAACGGGGTTTTAATGTGTGTGCAAGATGTTCTGCGTGTGTTCGCACACGGGGCCTCGGTTTCTAGTCTCATCCCAATGACTTTGACATTAAAAGTTCGATTTTTCGTCAAACTGGGAAGAAAGGGTATGCAAGGCTGGGTACGAACCCAGAACCTCGCGGTTTACTTGTTGGCAGGCGAACGTCTTAACCATCCTGCCACCTTCCTTCCTTCCTGTGTGACGTGTGGGTTGGCAACATGGGGTGCGTGTTGTGTGCAGGTTGTCTGTCATTTAGTCTCTCAAGCAAAACGCTCACGTAAAAGCTCACATATCAAAACCCTTCCCCGGTATCATTGAAATCTCTCTCTGTCTCTCTCTGTGTCTGTCTGCCTCTCTCTATTGTCTGTCGCCCGTCTGCCTCTCTGTCTGTCTGTCTGTCTGTCTCTTCTCTCTCTCTCTCTCTCTCTCTCTCTCTCTCTCTCTCTCTCTCTCTCTCTCTCTCTCTCTCTCTCTCTCTCTCTCTCTCTCTCTCTCTCTCTCTCTCTCTAAAGCGAGCAAGTAAACAAAAATATTTCCAAAATCTTACTTCATCCAAACAAAATTCCAGATCTATGTGGAAAGCTATCAATCAACTAACCAATAAATCAGCATCCCATGCCACCATTCAGAATATTTCTCCTGACTACCTAAATACCTATTTTACCACCATGACAGATTCCTTGATAAAACAAAATGATGCTGAAAAAAATTCCCTTGAAAAATTAAAACATTTTGTGAATCCAAAAATATCTATTCAAAAATGAAACTACTTCCATTAAACATAGTAGAAGTTTATCAATTCCTTCAACGCCTGAAACAAACAAATAGCCATGGTCCAGATGGCCTAGATGGAAAAATTCTCAAAATCGCAGCTCCTTTAATAGCTGAAACACTCACTTATGTTTATAATTTGTGTATTGCAAAATGTCATTTCCCATCAGGATTCATACTGGCCAAAGTCATTTCTTTCCATAAGTCTGGTGACTCTTCAAACCCTGTAGCTACAGTCCAATATCAGTGTTATCACTTATATCTAAACCTCTTGAAAAACATATACAAAAACACCTTAGCCATCATCTAGAAAACTACAATCTTTTAATTGATAACCAGTCAGGATTCAGGAAAAAATCACTCTTGCCACACCGCTCTCACTAACATTGTAGATTCTTGACACAACAACATAAATGATAACAAATATTGTGGAGCCCTTTTTGTTGACTTTGCCAAAGCCTTCAATGTAATTGACCATGAACTTCTATGCCGAAAAACTAATGCTGTATGGCATATCTGATGACAGTCTGAAGTTAATCAGATCATTCCTGCATAATAGACAACAATCTCTTTTGATCAATAACATTAAATCAAGTACACTACCAGTAAAATTATGGAATACTACAAGGGTCTGTCTTAGGCCCACTTTTATTCTCTATAATATGTTAATGACCTTCCACTCTACATAATGAATCTTGTGAACTTTTTTGTGATGACACTACAATTCATACTAATCACACCAATGTTAATCAAATATCTGCCTCACTACAAAGTAGCATTGATTCTTTGAGCAAATGGTGCAATTATAATCATATGGCACTAAACCCCCAAAAGACCAAAGTCATGCTTATTACCAGAGACAAGACATGACGCTTAGTCTTCCACCTATCCTTGTGAACAATGAAACTATTGAAGAAGTTGATAACCATAAACTTCTAGGTATTGTGATTGACAACAATCTTTCATGGATGGCACACATAAATAAATTATCCAAAACAGTATCAAAACATGAATACCAACTTTGCAAAATTAAGTGCTTTATCTCTACACATGCTAGAAAACTATTCCTACATGCTTACATTTTATCATCAATTAACTATTGTTCTACCCTTTTTGACTCAGCCAGTGCTATCGCTCTCAAACCTCTTAATAGCACTTACAAAAGAGCGCTCAAAGCAGTTCTTCTGAAATCTTCTATTTTATGTGCATCAGACTATGCAAAACTTGAGGTTCTCCCATTAAAAGATATGCTTACACTAAATAAAGGAGTATTTATGCACAAAATTATGACAGGTCATGCGCCACAAACTCTCTATTCTAAGTTTTGTATGACCACCCGAATCCTTCCAAAATTCAACTACCAATCCCTAGAACTGACCTCTTTAAATCAAGCCTCACATACTCTGGTAGCCTGCTCTGGAACATGCTGCCAACATACATAAAAACACCCCAAAGTAAAGATGCATTCAAGAAATCTATTTATAACCACCTCAAATGTACTAATTGATGTGTGCTAACATAACAGTAGTCTTGTAACATGTACATCAGAAAACCTTCTTTTCAAGCAATGGTCACAATATCTAACCTCACCATGATGATTTAATCAAAAGGCAAAAGAGCTATCCCAGATTCTCTTGAATTTGTCATTGTTGATTTTATGCATGTTTCAGTATATTTCTCTCTCTCTCTCTCTTCTCTCTCTCTCTCTCTCTCTCTCTCTCTCTCTCTCTCTCTCTCTCTCTCTCTCTCTCTCCTCTCTCTCTCTCCTCTCTCTCTCTCTCTCTCTCCTCTCTCTCTCCTCTCTCTCTCTCTCCCTCTCTCTGTAACTTGAAGATGCCTTCCCCTTCCCCCCCATCTTCCACTTCCACATATGCTATCCTAGTCTTATCATTAGATAGGAATGTTTCGGTTCTTATTAAAATTTGAATTGAAATTGTAATTTACTGCTTAAATATAGAGATACGAATTGTATTTAGCGTTTTTGTGTGTGTGTGTGTGTGTGTGTGTGTTTAAGGGTTTTTATAACTCCGCCATTGCCTGGTCCCAAGTCAAGGATGCGATAAGGAGGAGGGTCGTGTGTTGGGCTAGCAACCCACCACACAAAAAATCTACGCTACAGAAACACCAACAAAATCTTCAAATCATGAAATCTTGGGTGATGAGTTGGGGACTGATGTAGCAATGCATCAGATGAAGAGTGGAGATGAAAGCCTCTAGGAAGTTTCTACTCCAACGGAGTCCTTGGCGAAGCCCAAACAACAAGTGAGAATGGCAGCATGGAATGTACGAACGATGTATGAAAGTGGAAAGACAGCACAAATTGTGAGGGAGATGAAAAGATACAACATTCACATTCTAGGCATCAGCAAGATGAGATGGACAGATTCCGGAATTATGGCTCTTGGTACAGGAGAAACAGTGTGCTATTCCGGGCGTAATGATGGACAACACCAGGAAGGAGTTGGAATCATTATGAACAGGCAGACAAGAAAGAGTCTAATGGGATGGGAGCCAGTCAGCGCCCGAATCATCAGAGCCAGGTTCTTCTCCAGGTATGCAAAGACCACCTTGATACAGTGCTACGCACCCACAGACCAAGCTACTGAAGAAGAGAAAGACCTGGTCTATAGCAACCTCCAAGAACAACTCGACAGGACACCTCGACATGACATCCTTCTGATGGGCGATTTCAATGAAAAAGTTGGAGCTGATAACATTGGATATGAATCATGTATGGGAAAAGAAAGTGAGGGAGAGCGAAAGGACAATGGGCAGCGTTTTGTAGATTTGTGTCTGGAGAACAGCCTAGTGATAGGAGGCACCATCTTCCAGCACAAAACCATACACAAGTTGACATGGGTGTCACCAGATGGGAAAACCAGCAACCAGATAGACCACATTGCCATCAACCAGAAATGGAGGAAGACAATGAAAGATGTCAAGGCATTGAGAGGGGCAGATGCAGGCAGCATCCTGTGTTGTGCAAATTACAACTTAAGCTGAAGAGGACACACAAAAAGAATGGAGAACAACTTTTTGACTTTGGGAGACTGAAAGATCCAGGAGTGAAGGCCAAGTTTACAGTGGAATTGACCAACAGGTTTAAAGCTCTTGAAGACTTTCCAGCAGATGATATCAACACCCTTTGTGACAGTATGCAGAAAGTATTTACTGATGCCAGTAAAGATGTACTGGGCTACAGGAAAAGAGTGAGGAAAGAATGGATCTCAGAAAGCACCTGGAATCTTATTGACGAAAGAAAAGCAGTGAAACAACTCATGCTGACTGGCAGTTTGGAGGACAGATCTACAGCTGCAGAGACTTACAGAGAACTGAACAGAGCAGTCAAGAAGAGTGTCCGGAGAGACAAAAGAAAATACACAGACACTTTAGCATCAGAAGCACAGTTAGCCTCTGAAAAAGGTGACAGCAGAACTGTGTACAAGATCACCAAGACTCTCACCGGAGGATTCACCAGCAAGACAACAGTAGTCAAGGACAAGGAAGGGAAAGTCCTCATGAAGGAAGAAGACCAACTCAACAGATGGGCCGAACACTTCACAGAAACATTAAACAGACCAGATCCTGATGAAGAGGTGATCATAGAGGACACAGGGTTCCTCATTGAAATGAAAAGAGGACGTATCACACAACAAGAGATTCAATAAGCCATTAGACAGGCGAAAGGGAACAGAGCACCGGTGAAGACAGAATCACTGCAGATATGCTGAAGGCAGACCCCACTGTGAGTTCCAGAGCATTGGAAAATCTCTTCAATAAAGTGTGGGAGGAAGAGAAAGTACCAGACACTTGGAAGAAAGGAATTATCGTCAAGCTACCCAAGAAAGGTGATTTGGCAACATGTGGAAACTGGAAGGGCATAAATCTACTCTCCGTCCCTGGAAAAATATTTTGCAGAATTCTCCTGCAAAGAATGAGACAAGCCATCGAGAGAGTCCTCAGAGAGGAACAAGCTGGATTTAGAAGTGGAAGAGGATGTACAGACCAAATTTTCAGCAGTCACTGGGATGGAACTCGTCACTCTATATAAACTACATCGACTTTGAAAAGGCATTCAACAGCATCCATCACCCCTCACTCTGGAAGATTCTCAGAGCTTACGGATTTCCGCCAAAAGTCATCAACATTCTCAAAGATATGTACGCTGACAACCAGTGCTGTGTGCGCCACAATGGACAACAAAGCGAATGGTTCCATGTGAAGACCGGTGTCAGGCAGGGCTGCGTGATTTCACCAACGCTCTTCCTTGTCGTCATAGATTGGGTGTTGAGGAAAGCTACAGAAGACCGACCAAGAGGACTGGTATGGGGACTGACATCCCGGCTTGAGGACTGTGACTTTGCAGACGACATTGCTCTCCTCTCACACACTCAGACAGACATCAGGAAAAAAAACAGCAAGAAGCAGGGGACTCAAGATCCACCCAGACAAGACGAAGATCATGAAAGTAAAGACAAAGAGTGCACGGAAGACAAATGTGCGTGGTGCAGACTTGGAAGAAGTACAACACTTCAAGTACCTTGGCAGCTACATCTCGTCCAACAGTGATATTGAGAAGGAGGTCTCAACTAGAATTGGTCTTGCAGCACAGGCCTTCAACAGACTGCAAAACATCTGGAAGTCAACAGTCTTGCAGACCAATACAAAACTAAAAGTGTACAAATCAAACGTCCGCTCAGTCCTCCTCTTTGCCTCAGAGACCTGGAGAACCAACAAAAAGATTGAAAGCTGACTCAGAGGCTTCGGAAGCAGGTATCTTCGCCGCATCCTCAAGATCCATTGGGAACAATATGTTACCAATAGAGAAGTGAGCAAAAGGACTGGCATCAACAACATCATAGAAGAAGTGAAACAAAGACGATGGAGGTGGCTAGGCCATGTCCTCAGGATGAACAAGACCCGACATCCACATGCTGCACTCAGATGGGCACCACCTGGGAAAAGGAAGAGGGGCAGGCCGTTAGGTACATGGAGGAGAACTATAGAAGAAGAAATGAAAATAATGGGCAAAACATGGAATGAGATGGGCTGGCTTGTCCAAGACAGAGATGGCTGGAGGAGACTTGTTGGCGCCTTTTGCTCCACCCGGAGCCAGGAGGATTAAGTGTTAAGGGTTTTTATGGGTTTTTTTCTTTCTTTCTTTATTCGTGTGCGTTTCTATTTCCCTTTTGCCTTCTTTGCTTGTTCCCACCCCCCTCTCACACCACACACACACACGCGCGCGCGCGCGCACGCATGCACGCACGCAGACACACGCACGCACGCACGCACACACGCACGCACACACGCACACACACACACACGGGTACTCACACACACACACACACACACACACAGGTATTCACACACACACACACACACACACACACACACACACACACACACACACACACACACACACACACACACACACACACACACACACACACACACACACATGGAATGTATTATTTTTCATATGAATGTTTTGGCTTATAGATATGTAATGCCTTATGTTTTATGGTCCTGAATATTTGCTATTTTCTCATCTTCATTAGTATACATATTATCTTTTAATGCATTGAGTTTGATTTATAACTGTGAATGTTGTTTCGCTCCTATTTGATATTTCCTTTATATAATCTTACTCTTTTGTTTGTCGTTTGCTTTTCGGGGTTTTCTTTTCCTTGTTAGGTTTGGCCACATTGTGAGCTTATAGGTTTCATTGATGATATATTTTTTTTTATAGAAGTGTCAGTCTCTTAAAATATTTTGTTGATTGGTTTGTTTTGATGACGATGTAATTTGAATATGCTCTCTCTCTCTCTCTCTCTCTCTCTCTCTCTCTCTCTCTCTCTCTCTCTCTCTCTCTCTCTCTCTCTCTCTCTCTCTCTCTCTCTCTCTCTCTCTCTCTCTCTCTCTCTCTCTCTCTCTCCCCCCCCCCCCTTTCCTTTCCAACTTCCACCTTCACACGCACGCACACACACACACACACACACACACACACACACACACACACACACACACACACACACACACACACACACACACACACACACACACACACACACAAGAAAAGAAAAGAGAAGGAAAGGAAAAGAAAACCCATACACCATATGACATGACATGCTACCAAATCTTTTCACCTCCACAGAAAAGACTTAACAATCCCCCCCCCCCTCTCTCTCTCTCTCTCTCTCTCTCTCTCTCTCTCTCTCTTCTCTTGTCCAAAAAAGTCTACCAGTTGATTAAAATTAAACACTTTCTCGATTTTCATTCAAGGAAAC
>CM060336.1:6438465-6448465 GCA_030674155.1 Stramonita haemastoma
TTTAACCAAAGCATTTGATGCTATCGACCACTCACTGCTTTTCAGTCAAACTTAACCCGTGTGGATTCTCGAATGGTTCTTTATAACGGAGGTCTTCTTTTCTGTATGGTAAAAATAGTAGCGATCAATGCGTTCAATTCTGCCTGTTTTCCTATGAATCATGTGTGCTCCCCAAGGCTCTGTCCTGGGGCCTTTGTTGTTAGTTTAGACATATACATAACTGATTTAAATTTGGTTTACAGCTCATATTGCCAACTATTTGTAGCTGATACAACCTTGAATATCAGTCATATTGAACTCAAAAAGTAGTTCTGACACTTTGCAACAAATAAAGGTATGAAGGAAGTACTAATGCATGCGTGTCTGCATAGATCTGCAAAAGACAAAAAATATGACAATGACTGCAAGAAACAAAGTGTCCAGATATTTCTTCTAATTGTTGTGCTCTTTGCATAAATGATGAAATCATTGAAGAAGTAGAAAACCATAAACTGCTGAGGGTTGGAGTGATCCTGTCACAATCACAGGCGAATATGTTTTTATGAAAATGTACAAAAACATTTCTTTAAAAAAATACACCACAAAACACCCCCATTTCTTTCAGTTTGTTTGTTCATAAAATCTTTGTTCATGCTTATATTGAACCATATTATTTTATGATTCATGCTTAAGCTCTTTGGGACTCAGCCAGTGAAAAAATATGAAATCTTTAGGAGGTCTTCATGTAAGAGCTGTCAAGTTAGCCCTTAAGAAATCATTTAAACTAACAACATCTGACTACACAGATAATTACTGACATCTTATCATTGACATCAAATCCATGTTCATCTGTGACAGGACTAAGAGCACACCCTCATCATGAAGACTCTCCTAGCATTCCTGCCTTTGACGCTGGCTGTCGTCTGGGACGCATCAAGAAGCTCCAGCCTGCCCCACCCGTGGCTGAGCCTTGACCGCTCGGCCAAAGTGCTCCGCCTGGTTTGCCCACTCCTCAAGCTCCCACCAGCACCTGGAAGTATGTCGACGGCCTCAGGCTGTTGGCCTTCCTGCCCCAGCACAGCTTTGTCAGCAATGTCAGCCTGGTCAACATGACCTCCAGCTCGAAAGAACCTCGAACCAATCCCAAGTTCAGCATCTCTCGCACATCTTTCCACGGCACGTGGAGCAGTAAGTCCGTGTCTTTGGAGTTTCTGCTTCCTGTCACCAACAAGGAACTAGGCCATTATTTCTGCGAGGTGTTTTACAGAGACAACAACGACCAGGCTCGGACAATCACCACTTGGGCGGTTTTAGACAAACATTTTACTACCAACCAGACCAGTGCCAAACCAGGGCACAACTTTGCGAGTGTGCTTCATGCCCACAACGTCAACGTGACGTGGACGAAACCTGCACCGCCCAAATTCATACAGGCCAGTGTGTCACGTCAGAGTGAGGATGAAGATGGGAAAGCCACCGGTCTTGCTATAAGCATGTTTACAATGGACAACAGTGCTGATTACGAGTATGGTTCTGAAGTCCTCTTGAAGAAAGTCACCGACCAGGATGGCGAGAACGCCTCCATTGTTCTGTTCGTGAAGGGGGATCAACAGACACCAGACTATCGTTATTCCTGTCGGGTGATCTACCCTGCTTGCAAGGGAGAGAATGAAGTGCTGTGCACGTGCGGCCAGCAAGGCAGCAATCCACTCAGACAGGTGCGTCCTCCTGCAGCCGGGAGTGCTCACACTTACCGCTCTGAATACATCGTTTTCGCAGTCCTTTCTGTCATCATGGTCTTGCTCCTGGCAGGTTGTGGGATTGTGTATGCGTTATTCAAGACCGGCAGATGTTCCAAAAGTACTTTTCTTCAGAAAGTTTTCTCAGCAAGGCGTGAAACAGTGAGTGGCGAAAAGCTTGGCCCAGAAAAGCATGGCCCAGGATCACAGGAACAGGATCACACTAAGCAAAGCAGCCCACTTCTCTCGCGCATTGAGTCACCACGCTCACCACTCGGTCTGAAGGATAAAGAAAGGGACAAAAGCGCTGGTGATGACAACAGGGGGAAAGATCGCGGAGCTAACCGGAGTCATAAAACCAGAGCTAGGGCAGGTGATGATGATTTGGATAATGAGCAGCCACTGAGAGTTGCCGTGACCCATTCACCAGATACATAACTACCAGTGGTAGTGTGGCATCAGATTTGGATATTCATACCAGGGAACTCTTGAACTGGGAAGAGGCAGTTAAATGCATATTAGGGTTTTCTGCTTTATAGAGCAGAAAAAAAAATACATACGCCTCAGTTTTTGTGGGTATGCAGGGTTGGGATTTTGGTCACTAAGAGGGAGGGTGTTGAAGGTCATTGTCCAACTTTCGCAGCCGTAGAGCAGGATGGAGATGACCAGGGATCTGAACAATTTGAGTTTTGTTTTGAAGGTGGTGTTGTCGCTTCTCCATATCTTGTTCAGTTTTGCCATAGCTGATGTTGCTATGGCTAGCCTGGTCTTGATCTCTGTGGTGGAGCGTCCATCTTTCGTGAGGGTAGCGCCAAGATATTTGGAAGCGTCTACTTCTTCCAGCTGCTGGCCAATTCATGTAGTAGTAGTAGGCCTCCGTCAGTAGGTGTCAACTATGGAATTCGCGCCAAAAGAAAAGTCATTTGTTCAGCGACAACGCCGGCTGTAGCTGGTCAGTCCAATGTGGGAGTGACAGTCTCTGTCGCATCTGATGCAGATGTGGCTTGTTGAGGTGGCTGGAGCACATGCCCTCCGCTTTGCTCTCTTTTCGTTTGCTGCGGTGTGGATCTTTTCTTCACCACACTTCAGCGGCTTGTGGAGAACACTGCGCCATTTGCTGCGATCAGCCGCTACCTCCTCCCAGCTCTCTGTGTTGATGTCCAGGGCTTTCATGTCACGCTTGCAGACGTCTTTGTAGGGCAGTTGGGGGCGGCCAATGCTTCTCTTGCCGGAGGCAAGTTCAATAATAGAGGAGATCTTTAGGAATGCGTCCATCCTCCATCCTTCGCACATGACCAAGCCATCTGAGTCTGCGTTGTCTGAGGAGTGTGTACATGGTGGGAAGACCTGCAACCTTGAGGACCTGAGCGTTGGTAACTTTGTCACTCCAGTGGATGCCAAGGATGCGGCGGAGAGAGCGCAGGTGGAAGCTGGTCAGTTTGCGCTCCTGTTTGGAGTATGTTGTCCATGTTTCACTGCCATAAAGGAGAGTGCTGACGATGCAGGCGTTGTACACTGCCATCTTGGTGGAAACTGTCAGCTTTGGGTTCTCCCAGACGCGGGTGGTGAGGCGTCCTAAGGTGGTAGCAGCCTTGCCGATGCACTTGTTGATCTCGGCATCAAGGGACAGGTTGTCATTGATGGTGGATCCTATCATGTCGATCTGCATATAAAAGAATATAAAAAAAAATTTTTAATACATATAAAAAAACTGTGCTGTACTGTGTTGTACTGTACTGTACTGTGCTGTACTGACCATAGCTTGTGATCCAGAGGACTACAGAGATGTGGTCAGTGGATGTGGACACAGGACGAGCGTGGCCGGGCATCAGAGACAATGTGTGCTTGGACACTCGTTCATCTGTTGACGATGTGGTCTTTTCGCGCTGTGTGTATAAACTGATAAATTGAAAGATGTTGTTGACACTGTGTGTGTGTGTGTGTGTGTGTGTGTGTGTGTGTGTGTGTGTGTGTGTGTGTGTGTGTGTGTGTGTGGAGAGAGAGAGAGAGAGAGAGAGAGAGAGAGAGAGAGAGAGAGAGAGAGAGAGAGAGAGAGAGAGAGATGCCATTGGATATATTGTAATTTTTGTAGAGTTGTTTGCCATTAGTCATAACTCATATATTATATAGATTGTGCAAGAGGAAGAAATTGTGATAAGAAAAAAGAAAAATGTCGCCTTCGACAGAAAAAAGTGGATAGTGTGATCTGAGGAATTATGTATATAACTACATATATCATCGTCTTTTGAGGGCTTTTATCATCGTCTTTTGAGGGCAGCTTCAAAAGGCCACAGGAATACCAAATATTCCTTTGAATGCAATTGACACTTTTAAATTCTTGAAATGTGTCTTGCTGTAAGGTACCACAGCAGGTGGGGTTTCAATCACCGCTGGGACCTCTGATAAGGGCTCATCCAGGAGCCGAAACTCGAGTCAGGTCAGGCCAAAAGCATGGTTCTTACTGTGTGTGTGTGTCAAAGTCAAAGTCAAAGTCAAAGTCAAACTTTTATTTCCAGATGGTACATTGAGTAAGTAGTCCAATTGCTTTTTTTCATCAAGCCATCCATCTAAAAGAATAATCATATTTGAACAAGGAAAAACTTAAAGAAGATATGTGGTACAAATGAAAAGATTAAAAATGAACTTGAAAAATATTCACACCAAAAGAAGAAACTACACACTCACACACAAACCACACACACACACACACACACACACACACACACACACACACACACACACACACACACACACACACACACACACACACACACACACACATATATATATATATATATATATATATATATATATATATATATATAATATATATATATATATATATATATACCACACGCACACAAGGAAAATGTGTGTGGTGTGTGTGTGTGTGTGTGTGTGTGTGTGTGTGTGTGTGTGTGTGTGTGTGTGTGTGTGTGTGTGTGTGTGTGGTGTGTGTGTGTGTGGTTTCAATTTTATGTGATTTTATACCAAAAATAAAAAAGAGAAAAAGCCATGTGCATGGACCAATCTAAGAGTGTGTATATCTAGTTTAGCAGCGTGTATGAAAGCCTGTAGTGTGTTGTGTGTGTGTGTGTGTGTGTGTGTGTGTGTGTGTGTGTGTGTGTGTGTGTGTGTGTGTGTGTGTGTGGTGTGTGTGTGTGTGTGGTGTGGTGTGTGTGTGTGTGTGTTGTGGTGTGGTGTGGTGTGTGTGTGTGTGTTTGGTGTGTGTGTGTGTGTGTGTGTGTGTGTGTGTGTGTGTGTGTGTGGTGTGTGTGTGTGTGTGTGTGTGTGTGTGTGTGTGTGTGGTGGTGTGTGTGTGTGTGTGGTGTGTGTGTGTGTGCAGTTGCAGCCCATTTTTGGACATAACCACTGTTGGCAGCCTTCAGTCTCGGAAGACTATGGAGTTGCGCTCTAGGAGTTAATTCTGGTACAGCGTAGGTTGTGGCTGGCCAGTCCCACACGGGAATGACAGACAGTCCCTATGTAATGGCAGAGGGCACAGATGAAGTCTGACGCTGGTCTGTCTGCCTTGTCTGCAGCCTTTCTTCTCATTCTCTTTGCCTCGTGCTGCTGAACAAGTGTCTCTTCTTCGAACTTGGAGAGACCTTTCTGCACAGTCTGTCTCCAGGCTGACCATTCGAGGGCTGTTGCTTCCCAGTTGTTCTGGTCGATGTTCAGGGCTTTTAAGTCCCTCTTGCACACGTCTTTGAATCGCAGCTGTGGTCTGCCTGTGGGATGTTTTCCCTGCACAAATTCTCCATAGAGAAGGTCTTTAAAGATCCGTCTGTCGTCTATGCGCACAACATTGCCGAGGGAACGCAATTGCTAGAGTTCTCATATGAGCACGGCTTGTTATACTCACTTCATGCATTGGTGCTACGCTGTTTTAAACGAATACTTTTTTCTTTTTTTTATAATGCCAACACCAGCTATCCCAAAGAAATCAGACCGAAAAAAAGGCTGTCAGGGAAATAACCCCTGATAGACTAGATGTTCTGCAGGAGTGTCACAGTTGTCTCCAGTTGTGACTTTCCAAGTGGTCTGGAAATTGTTGGAGGGAAAACTAAATTCTGTTTGGCCTTGTCGAAGGAGTTTTTATTGTTGCTTTTTGTGTTGGGGTTTGGTTTTTTTGTTTGTTTGTTGGGTGGTTTGTTTGTTTTTTTTGGGGGGGGATTTTTTCCATTTCTCCGCTAGAGCTCCGAGGTTTTCCGATGCTGTGAGATTTTGCGTGTGCAACTGTTTTTGCCCGCTTTGAAGGTAGCTGGATTCTGACTTCACGGATAGGGTATGTCAATAAATTAAGCAACATACTTACACCCCCTACCCCATGCAGTCAAGTTTCTTTCTGACTGAATAAACAGTATTGAAACCATCCATGCGCATGCATTATTTTCAAAAACAGTTGTTGTTTTTTTGTTGTTGTTGTTGTTGTTGTTTTTACTGAATAAACAGTATTGAAACCATCATTGGGCATGAATTATATTCAAACATTATCATACAACAAGTGCACAAGTCCAACATCACTCAGTAAGGCCTAGTCAAGAGTGCTAAATTTAGGGGCTCCCTCATTTTACCTAGTCCATGTGTGGTCAGTTCCTGCTATGATTAGCACCAGCTGACAACCATCTGGGCTGGGAGGGGAGGGGATAATTAGCAGCTGAGAGGAGCTGAAAGTGGGGAAACTGAGAGCTGTGTACA
The DNA here is from genome assembly GCA_030674155.1 of Stramonita haemastoma. NCBI lineage: Eukaryota > Metazoa > Mollusca > Gastropoda > Neogastropoda > Muricidae > Stramonita > Stramonita haemastoma. The sequence goes on from CM060336.1 coordinate 6,444,885, forward strand.
GTAAAGTTGATGTTCTTTCTTACTGAATAAACAGTATTGAAACCATCATTGTGCATGCATTATTTTCAAACATTGTCATACAGTAAAGTTGTTTTTGTTTTTTTCTTCCTGAATAAACAGTATTGAAACCATCAATGTGCATGCATTATTTTCAAACATTGTAATACATTAAAAAAAAAATCTTACTGAATAAACAGTATTGAAACCTTTGATGCGCATGCATTATTTCTAAACATTGTCATACAGTAAAGTTGGGTTTTTTCTTACTGAATAAACAGTATTGAAACCATCATTGTGCATGCATTATTTTCAAACATTGTCATACAGTAAAGTTGTTGTTTCTTTCTTATTGAATAAACAGTATTGAAACCATTATTGTGCATACATTATATTCAAACATTGTCAAACAGTAAAGTTGTTGTTTCTTTCTTATTGAATAAACAGTATTGAAACCATTATTGTGCATGCATTATTTTCAAACATTGTAATACATTAAAAAAAAAAATCTTACTGAGTAAGCAGTATTGAAACCTTTGATGCGCATGCATTATTTCTAAACATTGTCATACAGTAAAGTTGGTTTTTTTCTTACTGAATAAACAGTATTGAAACCATCAATGTGCATGCATTATTTTCAAACATTGTCATACAATAAAGTTGTTGTTTTTTTCTTACTGAATAAACAGTATTGAAACCATCATTGTGCATGCATTATTTCCAAAAAAAAATTTTCAGGGGTTGCTACTGATGTAATGGGATGGGATAGCCTAGTGGTCAGAACACTGCGCTCGCAATTTGACGACCTGGGTTCGATTCCCCGTTCGAGGGGAGTTTTCCCCTGGAGTTAACATCAGTGCTGACTCCACTCTCCCTAAAAGCCCTTCAGATGAGACTATAAACCGAGGCCCGTGTGCAAATGCATGCAGAACATTTTCCCCACACGTTAAATCCTGTTCCACTTTTCGTAAGAGTAAGTCATTGAGTGCCGGTGGGAACAGATGACAAGATTGACAAAAACTGCATACACACAGGGATTGGATGTAAAATAAAGCACATGGGTGCTTATTCCATTATCCTCGACATAAAAGAATTTTTTTTTAAAATAAATAAGATTTTTTAAAAAAAAAATGAAATTGCCTACCGTCGGGAAAGGTTGAGCAGGGGAGGGGGGGGGGGGGGGGGGGGGGTGGGGGGGGGGGGGGGAGGGGTGTTGTTGGGGATTTTTTGGTCCTTGACTGGACCTCTGAGGTGCACTAATGGTGGGATTTTTGCGTAGGCAATCTTTTTTTTTTTTTTCTCTGTCAGCCATTTAGGTAGCCGCATTTCGACTTCAGGTAAGGAGCAAGTTTTAACGTGTGCGTTAAGATGTGTGGTGGCTTGAACCTGCGTTGTCAGACCACGAGCTCAGTATTCTAACCACAGGGCCAGCCAGCCAGTCAGCCAGCCAGCCAGCCAGCCAGCCAGCCAGCCAGCCAGCCAGCCATCCCCCTCCCCCCCAGTTACGTGTTTTTTTAATTTTTAGGGAGTCTTCAGGATATTTCGGGGTGAACACTAAACGGCTACAAAATGTCAGATTACACCAAAACAATCGTGTATGATTGCTCCCCCCCCTCCCCTCCCTCCCCACCCTCTCTTCTCCCACCCAACATTATTATAATAATGATTATGACGGCTGCAGAGAATGAAGATGCACATGAAATGTTGTATATGCCGTGTCAGAGGGTTTGGAGTTTTTGTTGTTGTTTGTTTGGGTGGGGGGGGTTTTTTGGGTGGACAACTCAATCTGGCTCTGCGACTGAGCTAATACTGTCGTTAGTTGGGGGTTCAGTAGGTGGTGTCCTGCGTATGTTAGCTCGGAACAGGCACCACTGAACACCACCAAAGTGACCCACCAAAAGTGCAGGGCCCCTCTGGCTGGTGGCCCCACGGCGGCCTGATATTGACGGGCCCCATGTGGACTCCCGACCCTGAGGATGCGACATAACGAATCTGGGTACGGCCGTGGCCAAAAGAAGGGGATTCGCCTCATCTTCTGTGACGACCCCGTCCTGCTGTTCCGCCTCCGTTAATCCCATTCTCTTGGCCACAGCCATACCCAGATTCGTTATGTCTTATCCTCAGGGTTGGAGGTCCACAGGGAGCCCATCAATATCAGGCCGCCGTGGGGCCACCAGCCAGAGGGGCCCTGCACTTCTGCTGGGTCACTTTGGTGGTGTTCAGTGGTATCTGTTCCGAGCTAACATTCGCAGGACACCACCTACTGAACCCCCTACTAACGACAGTTTTAGCTCAGTCGCGGAGCCAGACTGAGTGAGTTGCCCACACGAGGTGACAACCACCACAACGTCTCACCAACGTACGCTCCACACGAACCTCCAACCCCAAAAGTTTTGACACAAACTCGCCACAGGCAGAGAAGTGTATGGGGAAACCGAATCTGAGGTCACCATGAGACCAGAGTAACGAGGGGCACAGAATCAGGGGCAATTTTTCTCATTGCATGATGATCGATGATAATGAGGATGACGTAGTAATGCTGCTGTGGAAGTGCATCCGCTTTGAGACTTCTTGACAGGGTTGTATACTCTACGCTTACTGTCATAATCAACCCCGGCGTCAACTGGAACAGAGAGATACAGACACCTGCAGTGTTGGTCAGGTAATTTTGAGCAACACTCTCAAACTCGTATCCGTAAAGTGGATGAAGCTCGACTGTGTGGTTCCAGTCTCCCCACTGAGCCCACAGCACACTCACTCTGGTCAGGAGCCAGCCGGAGCCCGAAAAATCCCCATGACTTTTATGAGATTCGAACCCACGACCTTCCAGTCCGTAATCCAAGCGACTAACAACTGTGCCATGGCGGCTGGTCCACTGTCAGAGTTCGGTGGGCGCATGAACTGTCAAACTGTCAAAGGGGATGGGATAGCCTAGTGGTCAGATCATTGTGCTGGCAATTTGACGACCCGAGTTCGATTCCCGCTCGAGGGGAATATTTTCCCCTGGAGTTAACATCAGTGCTGACTCCACTCTCCCCAAAAGTCTTTCGGATGAGACTATAAACCGAGGCCCCGTGTGCGAACGCACGCAGAAGTTCTTGCACACACGTTAAATCCTGTTCCACTTTTCGTAAGAGTAGGCCATTGTGTGCCGGTGGGAACAGATGACAATATTTACACAACTTCATACACACGGGGACTGGATGAAAAAAAAAGCACATGAGTGCTTATCCCATTATCCTCGACATCAAAGAAAAATAAATATATATAAAATGCTCTCCACCTCCCTCCCTCCCCCCCCCCCCGGCATAGGCAGTAAGTAAACTTGTCATTGTATTTGGTGAAACATCTACTGAGTAGGTAACTAGGCCCAGGGCTATGTTTTCACTACTACTACTACTACTACTACTACTACTACTACTACACTACTACTACTACTACTACTACTACTACTACTACTACAAAACAGCAAAAGCAACAAAAACTACTACTACTACTACTACTACTACTACTACTACTACTACTACTACTACTACTACTACTACTACTACTACTACTACTACTACACTTCGCCACCACCACCA
>CM060336.1:6473465-6483465 GCA_030674155.1 Stramonita haemastoma
AATAATAATAATAATAATAAATAATAATAATAATAATAATAATAATAATATAGCTGTATATGGCAACGTTCTGGTGGCTCCTGCGACGGTACTGGAACCATTCGTATCGGTCATTCCCTTTCCAATGGATCATTCCAGTGGCGTGGAGAGGGGGGGGGTCTGCTGCATGGGTAACAGCTTGCCCTCCATACTTACTTACTTACCCAGGCTCTACGCTCTAAAGACTAGAGCGCAACTCCATAGTCTTCTGAACTGATGGGTGCCCTACTAAAAAAATAATGACAACAACAACAACAACAACAACAACAATAATAATGATGATGATGATGATGATGATGATGATGATGATGATGATGATGATGATGATGATGATGATACTACTACTACTACTACTACTACTACTACTACTACTACTACTACTACTACTATACTACTGTCTCTGCTGCTGCTGCTGCTGCTGCTGCTGCAGTGCCTGCTGCTGCTGACCTGCTGCTGCTGCGCTGCTGCTCTGTCTGCCCGCTCTACTATACTACTACTACTACTACTACTACTACTAACTACTACTACTACTACTACTGCTGCTGCTGCTGTCTGCTACTGCTGCTGCTGCGCTGCTGCTACTACACACTACTGCTACTACTCCTACTCCTCAATACTACATAATAAAATAATGAAAGGAGAGAGATGATGAATGATGATGATGATGATGATGATGATGAAGATGATGATGATGATGATGAAGATGTTGATGAATCATCATCATCATCACCACACCACCACCACCATCATCATCACCACCACCACCAATCACATCATCATCACATCATCATCACATCACACCCCACCACCACCACCACCACCACCACACCCACCATATCATCACCACCACCACCACCACCACCACACATCACATCATCATCATAATCATCATCATCATCATCATATCAATCACCACCACCAACCACCACATCAACATCATCACCACCACCATCATCATCATCATCACACCACCACCACCACCACCACCATCATCATCATCATCATTATCATCATCCTATGCCCCACTCAGCCACGACCTGCTGGTTCAAACACCCTACAACCGGACCCCTCTACGCGGGAACTTTAACCGTGGGGAAAGAGGGGAAACCCTGTCAGCCCTGGGCTCTCAACGAGCCCCAGAGCAAGAACTCCAAATACGACGACGACAAGAGTACCCCCTCGGACGGATACAGCAGAGCAGCTGCCCAAAACCGCTGCCCCCATCTTCAACGACGGTTATGAGTACGTCTGGTGCTACTGGAATGAAACGGCCAGCGTGCTTCGTCAGTATGGCGTCTGCGATGTTGAGCAGTGTCCTACGCTTTCCGGCGTGCGCCTCAACTGAAAAAGTGAGGTGGGTGGGGTGGTGGGGGGAAAGGTTGTGGGTGGGGTTTGTGGGGGGTGGGGGGGTGTGGGGGTGGGGTGGGTGGGGGTTTGTTGGGGGGGTTGGGGGTGGGTGGGGGGGGGGTTATTTATATATTTATTTATTTATTTTTATTTGTTCTTTTATATCGAGGATAATATATCGAGTGTATGTGTGTGTTGGGAGGGGGGAGGTATGTGTGTGTGTGTGGTGGGGGGGGGGGGGGGTATGTGGGTGTATGGTATATGTGTGTGTGTGTGTACGTGTCTTTTTTTTTTTATCCATTATTTATTTTATTTATTTATTTATTATTGTTTTTAATCGAGGATAATGGAATAAGCACTCGTATGCTTTTTTTTTTACATCTAGTCCCCGTGTGTATGCAGGGGTTTTTTTTTGTAAATGGCATCTGTTTCCCACCGGCACACCATAGCCTACTCTTACGAAAAGCGGAACAGGACACCAGACATTGAAAGAAGGTACAGACAATGGAGATGAGATGCTCTCGCAAACTCTTTGGTATCTCATACAGAGATCACATCACTAATGAGGGAAGTGAAAACTACAATTAAAAAACGCCATCGGACCATATCTTCTTCATTGACTTCAGTGTAAAAAAAAAAAAAAAAAAAAAAAAACTAAAGTGGTACGGGACATCACACGAACATCTGGACTGGCCAAGACTGTCCTACAGGGAACAGTAAAGGAGGGAGAGAGACGAAGAGGCAGACAGAGGAAACGATGGGAGGACAAAACACAGAGAGTGGACTGCAGGCCCTTGAGTGGAACGAACAACTCGCTTACAGAAAGCGGGAAAACCGCGAGGAGTGGAGGAAGCTGGTTTGCAAAAATCTTCAGTGGTGCCCTCACTGTCTACAGGACTACAAGGATAGGTGAAGGTAGTAGAAGAAATGGATGTCTGCCTGTGATGTATTCTTTGCAAAATGATTTTGTTTTTCTCTTTTATTCTTCTTTTTTTTTTTTTTTTTTTTTTTTTTTTAAACTTGACTTCACTTGTTTTCGCTTCTGATATTTTTTGCTTTGTGTTTACTTAAGAGTGTTGTATGTTGTTTTTTTTCTCCCTCTGTGTTGCTTTGTTTCAGATTATTCAAGATGGGGAAAAAAATATTGCCACGAGGTGTGGTCAGTTCCTATTAATAGTGTTCCGTCCTGAACTGACCATCGTTTCGCTTTCAAAGGAGGGGGGGCGGCGGTTTGGGTGTACAGCTATCTTTTCCGTGACGTTGTTGTTTTTTTTTTAATGTTTTTTTTTATTTGATACCACTTTATGTCTCAGCAGATTTTCTCTGCGTGAAATTCGGGGGCTGCTCTCCTCTCCCTGGGGAGGAGAGTCAGCGCGTCGCCACAAAGTGCAAGCGCCACCCATTATTTTTTTTTCTTTTTCCTGTCTGCATCTGTATTTGTTTTCCCTATCAGCGTGGCTTTTCTTTTTTCTTTTCTTTTTTTACAGAATTTTGCCAGGGACAACCCTCTTGTTGTTGTGGGTTCTTTTACATGCGCTAAACATTTTTTTCAATTCAAAATTTTATTTCAAGAAAAAAAACAAGGGGTACATTACAATTTGACCAAACAATAATATGTAACACACAGGACCTCGGTTTATCGTCTCATCCGAAAGACTAGCACCCAGACCACCACCCATGGTCCAATGGATGGGGGAAAATTTGGGGGCCCAAACAGGATTCAAACCACCGCACACTTCGACCCGGACTTTTCGCTTTCTAGACAAGCGCGTTACCACTAGACCACCGATCCATCGGTTTTGAACGGCTCGTCATTCCGATGCGGCTGTGTCGTAGTGTGGAGATATATATATATATATATATATATATATATATATATATATATATATATAATTATATATATATTTTATATATATATATATATCATGCCAGGCTTTTCTGTCCGTCAGTTTCTTTGGGCTTGTGTTTGTGTCATCTGGTTGACTCGTGTAATTCTTCTGTGTGTGTGGGGGGGGGGGGGGGGGAGAGATGGGGTGGGTGTGTGTGTGAGAGAGTGAAAACGCCCATGTTCGATATTATCCATGGTGTTAAAGTTTCTATTTTTTAGTTTGTGTGTCATAGTAAGGGTAGAAGTGATTTGATGTTGAAGACACGTTTCTGGGGCTTATCTTTAAAACAAACCATGTTTCAAAGTATTCTGGTGGTTTATTTTGTTGTTGTTCAAGCGCAACGAGCAAAAACATTTCTATCCTATCTTTAGTAGTATCTTTTTTTTTTTTGTTCCTTGGCACAGCTCCGAGAATCGCCAAATTGGTGAAATTTTTGCTATATGACCATTTTGTTTCCCCCCCCCCTACCCCCCCCCCCCCCCCCCCCTCATTTAGGTAGCTGGATTCCGACTTCGGGTACGATGCTTGATCTAATTTTGATGTGCTGCCTGTCTATACATATGCACACCACGGTATTCAGATTGGTTATGGTATTTTCATTTTGTAACGGGAAAGGTAATTCTGACCATTTAATCATTTAATTCTGACCATTTAATCATTTAATTCTGACCATTTAATCATTCTTCGGGTTACAAATTGGCAATGAAACCAAAATCTATACACGTGCATGCATGAATGCGAAAAGCGTTTGTTAATTGTGAATTACTAATTGGAAGAGAGGCAAATACAGCTTGATGTGGCTTGTGGAAGAGGGTTTGTGTAAGAGTTGTTTCCCTTCCATCGTTTTGATTCTTTTCCTGCTTGCTATGAGTGGTGTCTAGTTTTACATAAACACACACACACACACACACACACACACACACACACACACACACACACACACACACACACACACACACACACACACACACACAAACACACATTGGATTGGATTGGATTGGATTGGATTATTGGATTGAATTGCTTTTTGTTTTCGGGTTTGGTCGGGGTTTTCTTTCTTTCTTCCTTTTTTTTTTTTTTTTCTTCTTTGTCTCTTTATTTCAGGGGGTTTTTCTGCGCCCCTCCCCCCCCCTCCTCATATGAAGATCTTGATAGAAAACCAAGTAAATGCGTTGCTTAGTCGATGTGCCATTTAGAAATAGGTATTGCAGTGTACCCTGATAATTATGATGTTGTCATGAAATGTGTGAATAAAGCCTGTTCCCTAAAAATATCCCGGGGCTGCAGATATTGCGTTGGTGTTTCTTATATTGTGGTGTGGTGTGGTGTGGTGTGGTGTGGTGTGGTGTGGTGTGGTGTGGTCGGTGGTGTGGTCGGTGGTGTGGTGTGGTGTGGTGTGGTGTGGTCAAAGTCAAATTCAATATCAAAATTTTATTTCCAAGTCAAAATTGTTATTTCCAGATGATGTAGTGTAGTGTAGTGTAGTGTAGTGAAGTGTAGTGTAGTGTAGCGTGGCGTAGCGTAGCGTTAGTGTTTTGTATGTGGTGTGTGGTGTAGCGTTGTATGGTACAGTGCGGTACATGATTCTATTGTATTGTATTAGTATGTGTATTGTATGTGTTTGTTGCATTGTGTTGTTTCGCATTATATTGTATTGCGTTGTATTGTCTTGTCTTGCGCCCAGCTTTCATTTTGTTGCTATTTTGTAGTTCATAGTTATTATTGTTGTTGTGCTTGTTTTCAGACCATTCTCCTGCCTTTTTCCTTCTTCATCATCGAACGCTCAGAACAGCAACTACTGTTGTCTGTCATATGAGCGGAAAATGCGTCGCGCTGCCGTTAAGCGCCTGACAAGTCAGGCCCAGCGCATCCGACTTCGGGCATAAGAGAGAATGGTTATTTTATAACTCTTTCTGGGAACAAACAAACAAACAAACAAACAAACAAAAAAAGCAGGAGAATGGACAAAGAAGGCAGAAAATAGACACAAAGAGGAGGTGACAGAAAGAAAAAGGAAACCAGGCAGAAGCAAAAGAGAGGGATAGAAAAGAGGGAATTGCCAGCACAGAATTTCTAGCAGGTGGAGATGCTGTTTATACTGACAGGCCCCCGGCATCCCTCACGAGGGGGGGGGGGGGGGGAGAGGGGGGGGGTAGCCTGCTATTTTTTTCAAGCAAATCTTGCAACTATTTTCTCTTTTTTTCCCCCCCTCCATTTTGTCTGTGTTGTTGTGTTCAGGTGACCCATCGTCATCACTGGAATGGGCACAAGATGTCCATTTATTTATTTATTTATTTATTTATTTATTTATTCTTTTATATCGAGGATAACAGAATAAGCAATCATGTGCTTTTTTTCATCCGGTCCCCGTGCGTATGCAGTTTTGTAAATATTGTCATCTGTTCCCACCGGCACACGATGGCCTACTCTTTACGAAAAGCGGAACAGGATTTAACGTGTGCGCAAGATGTTCTGCGTGCTTTCGCACACGGGGGCCTCGGTTTGAAGTCTCATCCAAAGGACTTTTGGGGAGAGTGGAGTCAGCACTGATGTTAACTCCAGGAGAAAAATTTCCTCGACCGGACTCGAACCCGGGTCGTCAAATTGCCAGCGCAATGTTCTGACCACTAGGCTATCCGTCCCCCATGAAATCCATGAAAGTGGCAGGGTGGTTAAGACGTTCGCCTGCCAAGAAGTAAACCGTAATGTTCTGGGTTCGATTCCCAGCCTCGCCATTTCTTTCCAGTTTGACGAAAACAATCGAACTGAATGAATGTCAAAGTCATTCGGACGAGACTATAAACCGAGGCCCCGTGTGTGAACGCACGCAGAACATCTTGCGCACACGTTAAAACCCCGTTCCGCCTTTCGTAAGAGCAGGTCATCGTGTGTCGGTAGGAGTAGATGACAAAATTTTAAAAAAAAAAAAAAAACAGCATGCACACAGGTGTCGTGTTTAGACACCATCCCTAAGGAAAAATCGGGGAGTTGGAGTCCACCCAAATAAAAAATAATAATGGGTAGGCACTGCACTTGTGGCGACGCGCTCTCCCCGGGGAGGGAGAGCAGCCGAGTTTCACGCAGAGAAATCTGCTGTGACATAAAGTGGTATAAAACAAAAAATAAAAACATTTTAAAAAATTCTGCTCTGTGATTTCCCCAAGTTAGGGCAGTTTCCTTATGTGTCGTTTTTGTACTTCGAAGTGCTTGTTATGCTTTTTTTACGCTTTTGTTGTTGTTGTTGTTGTTGTTCTAATCTGGTTGGGCATCCGTCAGTCTCGGAAGACTATAGAGTTGTGCTCTAGGCTGGGTAAGTAAGTATGGAGGGCAAGCTGTTACCCATGCAGCAGAACCCACCCACCCCCACCCCTCTCTCTCTCTCTCTCTCTCTCTCTCTCTCTCTTTTGTATTGTGGCCCAAGGCCGATGTACAGTAAAAGTCTGAAGTCTGAAGTCTGAAGTCTGAAGTCTCTCTCTCTCTCTCTCTCTCTCTCTCTCTCTCTCTCTCTCTCTCTCTCTCTCTCTCTCTCTCTCTCTCTCTCAGGGGGACGGATAGCCTAGTGGTCAGAACATTGCGCTGGCAATTTGACGGCCCGTGTTCGATTCCGGTCGAGAAGATTTTTCTCCTGGAGTTAACATCAGTTCTGACTCCACTCTCCCCAAAAGTCTTTCGAATGAGACTGTAAACCAAGGCCCCGTGCGCGAACGCACGCAGAACATCTTGCACACACGTTAAATCCTGTTCCGCTTTTCGAAAGAGTAGGTGCGCCATCGTGTGCCGGTGGGAACAGATGACATTTACAAAAACTGCATACACACGGGGACTGGATGTAAAAAAGCACAAGAATGCTTATTCCATCATCCTCGATATAAAAGAATAAATCTCTCTCTCTCTCTCTCTCTCTCTCTCTCTCTCTCTCTCTCTCTCTCTCTTCTCTCTCTCTCTCTCTCTCTCTCTCTCTCTCTCTCTGTCTGTCTGTCTGTCTCTCTCTCTCTCTGTCTCTCTCTCTGTCTCTCTCTCTCTCTCTCTGTCTCTCTCTCTCTGTCTCTCTCTGTCTCTCTCTGTCTGTCTGTCTCTCTCTGTCTGTCTGTCTCTCTCTCTCTCTCTCTCTCTCTCTCTCTCTCTCTCTCTCTCTCTCTCTCTCTCTCTCTCTCTCTCTCTCTCTCTCTCTCTCCAAGTCGCTGGAATGGTCCACAGGAAAGGCAATCAATCGCTCGATAGGCTCGGTTCCAGTGCAGTTGCAGGAGCCGCCAGAACGTTGCTATGTACAATCCTGGGCCGCTCTGGGGAACTCCCAACTCCCTGATTTTTCCTCGGGGATGGTGTCTCGACATAAAAACGCTTGTGTGCATGCTGGTTTGTTGTTTGATTTTTTTAAAAATATATTTTTGCTGTCATCCACTCCTGGGATCAGTGAGATTCTTCATCAGGGGGATGATGAATGAAGCGGAATGGCTGGCGTCCTCAGCACAGTCTGGTTTTATATTTGCCTTAATTAAAAAGGTAGTCTGTCATTGAACCTTTTTTTCTTTCTTTTGTTTGTTTGTCCTCGTGTTCGACGAATGACCTCCAAAGCAGCAGAGGAGGCAGCTGCTGTTTCGGAAATTGGACAGAAATTTGATTATAGTGGAGATACCTTGCCCACAGCACATCCCCACTCTTTCGGCCAAGAGGGCATAAGGACAGTCAGCGTTGGAGATGTTCTCCAAAGGCCAACCAGCCCCCAGGGCTGCAGCACATAAGGACTGTGCAAGTCAAGCCTCCTAGTCAGAGAGTCATAGTCCATCACTGAAGACTAAGCTGTAAAGTGGAATTCCATGAGTGGGAAAGAAAGCCACTGATCATACAGTCTCTCACTTTGTTGTTGCCCCCAGCATCAATGGTTTCATGAAGAACTGGGATAAAGCCCAGGCGCTGAAACCATTTTTTTTTTAATCTAGACTGGCATTATTTCAATGTTTGAAGGGATTGGGTGCTGGTCATGTTGATCTTGAGGTGAATATCATTAGAGTTGCGGAATAGGGAAAAAAAAGTGACAGCATGAATAGATGTATGGCCTTCATGGGAAGTGTATAATCAACAGACCATGGAAGTATAACGACATTTTTAATAAAAGTCCTGGGCATTTACGATTTAGCTTACATTGATAACTGACAAAGCTTTCGACCATCATAAAAATAACATTTTGGCTTTGATTCAGTAAGCGCTTTGATCTGCTTCTTTACAAGATTCAGCGCTATGTAAATTCCATGCATTTTATTATTATTATTATTATTATTATTATTATTATTATTATTATTATTATTATTTTATCATTATCATCATCATCATCATTAACTATGAGGCTAAGTTAACCATAGACTAAACAAGTCCTGCTTGTGCGCGCGCGTGCGTAAGCAGTTTAAAAAAAACACAACAACAACAAAAATGACGACACAGAAGAACCGATGACGCGTTTAAAGCGAATGACGTCAAAAATGCACTCAAATCTCGAATAGGCGAGCTTGCTGTTTTGGACTTTTTGTCTTGCCAAAGCTGGGGTTCAAGCACGTAGCCTAGCCTGTAGCCTAACTGGAGGCCGGGGCTGAGGAACTAGGTAAGTGTGGGGACTGCGGGCTTCTGCTGAAAACTAGCTTCGGGTGAAGACTGGCCTTTTACGTGAGACAGTATGAAAGAAAGCAACAAAACCTACATCATCAACCCGGACGTTGAGGATGACGATATCATTCTGAGTCTCGCTCTTCTGTTCTCCGTGTTCCTATGTGGAGGTGAGATTTTTTATTATTATTTTTTTTTTTAGTCTTAAGGCTAGTGGCCAGAACTTCTTTTGAAGGAAGGAAGCGCGTGTGTGTATGTTTGTTTATTTAGTTAGTTAGTTGTTCTTTTATATGGAGGATAATGGAATAAGCACTCATGTGCTTTTTATTTTACATCTAGTCCCCGTGTGTATGCAGTTTTTGTCAATCTTGTCATCTGTTCCCACTACCAGCACACAATGCCCTACTCTTACGAAAAGCGGAACAGGGATTTAACGTGTGGCGCAAGATCTTCTGCCTGCGTTCGCACACGGGGCCTCGGTTTATATCTAGGCACATCTGAAGGACTTTTAGGGAGAGTGGAGTCAGCACGGATGTTAACTACAGGATAAAAGATCCCCTCGAACAGGAATCGAACCCGGGTCGTCAAATTGCGAACGAAATGATCTGACCACTAGGCTATCCCGTCTCCCTTTCCACCCCCCCGCCCCCTGTGTGTGTGGGGGGGGGGGGGAGGGGGCTGTCGTGTGTGTGTGCGTGTGGTGCGCGTGTGTGTGTGTGGTGCGTGCATGTGTGCGTGTGTGTGCGTGCGTGCAGTGTCGTGTTGTGTGTGGTGGTGTGTGTGTGTGTGTGTGTGTGTGTGTGTGTGTGTGTGTGTGTGTGTGTGTGGTGGTGTTTCCATAGGTGTCACACCATATGTATGATGACGTGATGTTTTTCAGAGAGTTGCATCATTATAGTAGTATTACCGACGTAGTAGGGATTTTATTTTATGATTTTATTTTTATTTCATTTTATACCACTTCATGTCACAGTAGATTTCTCTGCGTGAAATTCGGGCTGCTCTCTCTTCCCAGGGAGAGCGGTCGCCACAGGTGCAGCGCCTACCCATTATTTATTTCTTTTCTTTTTCCTGTCTGCAACGTATTTGTTTCCCTATCAGATGTGGCTTTTTTCTACAGACTTTTG
>CM060336.1:6490965-6493465 GCA_030674155.1 Stramonita haemastoma
ATGATGGTGGTGGTGGTGGTGGTGGTGGTAGGAGATGATGGTGGTGGTGGTGGTGGTGGTAGGAGATGGTGGTGGTGATGGTAGTGGCGGTAGGAGATGATGGTGGTGGTGGTGGTGGTGGTAGGAGATGGTGGTGGTGGTAGAGATGGGAGATGATGATGGTGGTGGTGGTGGTGGTGGTGGTGGTGGTGGTAGAGATAGAAGATGGTGGTGGTAGTGGTGGGAGATGGTGGTGGAAGTGGTGGTGGTGGTGGTAGGAGATGATGATGGTGGTGATTGGTGGTGGTGGTAGAGATAAGAGTGGTGATGGTGGTGGTGGTGGTAGGAGATGATGATGATGGTGGTGGTGGTGGTGGTGGTGGTATGAGATGGTGGTGGTGGTGGTGGTGGTATGAGATGGTGGTGGTGGTGGTATGAGATGGTGGTGGTGGTGGTGGTGGTATGAGATGGTGGTGGTGGTGGTGGTGGTGGTATGAGATGGTGGTGGTGGTGGTGGTGGTATGAGTGGTGGTGGTGGTGGTGGTGGTATGAGATGGTGGTGGTGGTGGTGGTGGTATGAGATGGTGGTGGTGGTGGTGGTGGTGGTGGTGTGGCGGGAAAGGGGGGTGGTGGTAGTAGTTGTGGTGGTGATGGTATGGGTGTTGTGGTGGTGATAAGGGTGGTGGTGGTGGCGGTGGTGGTGGTGGTGTCGATGGTGGTGTGGTTGTGGTCGCAGTAGTCATGATACACAATCACACATGGGATCAGTATGATGGCAGTGGTCGTTGTTGTGTGTGTGTGTGTGTGTGTGGGGGGGGGGTGATGGAGAGAGATGGAGGGGAGGGAGAGAGAGAGATGGGTGAGAAGAGGGGGGTGGAGATAGGGAAGAAGAGGGGAGAGAGAGAGAGAGGAAGAGAGAGAATCACACGCACACACACACACACGCACGCACGCACGCACGCACGCACGCACGCACACACACCACACACACACACACAACACACACACACACACACACAACAAACACACACACACACACACACACACACACACACAACACACACACCACACACCACACACACACAACACACCACACACACACACACAACACAACACACACACACACACACAACACAACACAACACAACACAACACAACTCAAACACAACACAACACAACACAACACAACACAACACAATACACACACACCGTGTATATAATTTTGTTCTGTGGTGTGTGTTTTTTTCTCTCTCCACGCAGCGGAGACTTTTCTGCACGTATCGAGTGTGCTGGCACTGGTAGTGATGGGGGTAGTACTGAGCAACAACAGAACTTCCATCAGCCCAGAGGTGGAGACTTTTCTGCATAGGTACGACAACATCTTCCCAGTCAGTCAAGTCAGGTCAAGTCAAGTCAAGTCAGAAATCTCAGTGTTGTCTGGGTCAAAAGTCCGTGTGTTTTTTGTGTGTTTTTTTTTTCTTGTCTTCAAGTCAGAAATCCCAGTGTTGTCATACACACACGCACGCACGCACGCACGCACCACACACGCACGCACGCACGCACACAACACACACACACACACACACACACACACACACACACACACACAGCACAGCGCTTGCGCATTCTCACATACACAAACATACGCTCGCACGCATGTCCACGGCATGCATTCATTCAATTCAATGTAATCTTAATAATTTATGGTTGTGGTTAAGAATTAAACCTGGTACCTCTCACTTTCTGGACGCGGGTTCAAATTCATTTAACGGTGTTAGTGCAATTAAGACCATTTATCCACCCACACGAATAGATGTAAATATGGATGGATGGATGGATGGATGGATGGATGGGTATGTATGGACGCATGATGTGCATATTATGTACATGCATGGATGGATGCATGTATACTGTATGGATGATGGATGGTACATGCTGGATGGATGTATGCTGTCTGGATGGATGGATGAATGCCATGGATTGTAGTGTTATGTATGCAAGTACGTATTATATGCAAGTATGTATGTGCGGATCCGTTGATATAATGTATTATATGTATGTCGATTGTATGTATGTAATAACAGTAATAACAATGATCTAAGTATGAAATCTTCATCACTCTTGTTGGTCAGCGTCGAGCATGGTTACCAGTTGGGTGACCGTTTAATTAACGCGCCTTGGCATCAGTACAGTCCCTAGTTCACCCAGCTAGCTGTCAATGGGTACCTGCCCTCTTTAGGGTCAGGGAAGGTAAAGCAGCGAGGGAGAGAGGAGATGGGCGCCACTGCCCTCAACATGCTGGCCCCTAGAGAAAGTAGCTGAGGTCTCTGATGCCTCGCTGCCCTAAGCTACGACCGCCTAGGTTATGGGACACCTTTACCTTTTGCTTTTTACTATCACACTTGTCAAAGCAAACAAGGCCTGTGTGTGTGTGTGTGTGTGTGTGTGTGTGTGTGTGTGTGTGTGTGTGTGTGTGTGTGTGTGTTGTGTGTGGTGTGTGTGTGTCTGTGTCTGTGTGTGT
>CM060336.1:6503465-6512251 GCA_030674155.1 Stramonita haemastoma
TTGTTGCCGTAGGTTCTTTTACGTGCGCTAAATAATGATGTGTAACACACGGGACCTCGGTTTATCGTCTCATCCGAAAGACTAGCACCTAGACCACCACTTATGATCTAATGGATGAGGGAAAAGTTTGGGTCCGAACGGGATTCGAACGAGGATGAGGAGAAGAAGAAGAAGATGCGGTATATCCTCACAGTGACAAAAAAAATATATTGTTGGTTTTTGATGTTGTTGTTGTTGTTGTTGTTGTTGTTATTCTTTCTTCCTCTTGCTGTTGTGATTGTGCCTGTAACTCTGCCTTATGACGTTGTTTTTGCAGCAAGATGAGGATGAAACGAAGAAGATGAGGGTTTGGGCGGTATATCCTCACAGTGACCCCCAAAAAATTATTGTTGGTTTTTGCTGTTGTTGTTGTTGTTGTTGTTGTTGTTGTTGTGTTGTTGTTGTTGTTCTTCTTCTTCTTCTTCTTCTTCTTCTTCTTCTCCTTCTTCTTCTTCTTCTTCTTCTTCTTCTTCTTCTTCCTTCTTCTTTCTTCTTCTTTCTTCTTTCTTCTTGCATGCTGTGATTGTTACTATGACTATGTTCGTTGCTTACAGCAAGATGAGGATGAGGAGAAGAAGATGAGGGTGTGGGCGGTGTGCCCTCACTGTGAGGAAGATGTCCCCTACCAGCCCACCACCAAGGAGATGCAGGACCTGAGGAGTGAGGCCATTCTGAGGCTGCTCAAGGCTCAGAAGGTCGGAGAGATGGGAGGAGGGAGAGATGGAGGGAGGGAGGGATAGATTGGTTGGTTGATTGATGGATGATTGATTGATGGATTAGCCGCCGCTGTAGTCTAGTGGTTAGGGCGTTGGACTCGTAATCTAAAGGTTAAGGGTTCGATCCCGGCTTTCGGCTATGGCGTTGTGCCCTTGGAAAAGGCACTTTACGGCTATTTTCTCACCCCACCCAGGTGTAAAAGGGGTACCAACCTTGTGTTGGGGGTTAACCCTGCGATAGACTGGCGTCCTATCCAGGGGGGGGAGTCTATGACTCTCAGTCGCTTAACGCCACAGAAACCGGGATAAGCACCGGCCTGATGAGCCTTAGGCTCGGGACAGACTTTTAACTTTTAACTTAACTGATTGATGGATTGAGTGAGGGAGGGATGGAATGAGTCGTTGATTTGGTTAATTGATTGATGGATTGATTGAGGGATGGATGGAGTGATTGATGGATGGATTGAGTGATTGATGGATGGATTGAGTGAGTGATTGGTTGGTTGATTGAGGGAGGGAGGGAGTGAGTGAGTGGTTGGTTGGTTGATTGATAGATGGATGGATGGATTGAGTGATTGTTGGATGGATTGGTGGATGGATTGAGTGATGGGTGGATTGAGGGATGGATGGATGGATTGAATGATTGAGGGATTGATTGGTGGATGGATGGTGTGATGGATGGATGGGTTGAGTGATTGATTGGTTAACTGATGGATGGATGGGTTGAGTGATTGGTTGGTTAACTAATGGATGGATGGATGGATGGATGGATGGATGGATGGTTGAATAATTGATGGATGGGTGGATTAAGTGATTGACTGGTGAAATGGAATAGAAAGGCTGTGATGTTTTTTCCCCGTCGGTGCTGGGACAGCTGAGTTACTGGCGTCAGTTTGAGCACGGCATGCTGTCTGTGGTGGCTGTCCGCACCCTGCATGAGCAGACTGAGACAGCTGCCGACACCAAGGGCCAGTGAGTCTGGCTGGCTGGCTGTCTGTCTAGCTGTCTGTCTGCCTGTCTGTCTGCCCGTCTGTCTGGCTGCCTGACTGTCTTCCATCTGTTTGTCCGTCTGTCTGTCCGTCTGGCTGGCTGGCTGTTTGGCTGTCTTCCCGTCTGTCTGGCTGTCTTCCCGTCGGCGTCTCTCTGTCTTCCTGTCTTATCTGTCCGTCTGTCTAAAATCCAGTTCTAATCCCAATACTTTTTTAAAATCTCACGAAAAAGATAAATGAATGTGGGTTATAAAATAATGATCATAATGATAATGATAAATGGGGTTCATATCGCGCTAAATCTTATAACAAAAATATTTTAAAAAAACAGATTAAAGCACGTGTTTTTCATTCTCCCTCCCTCCCCTTCCTCCCCTCCTTCCGGGCCTCTACCCCACTTCTTTTTTTTTTTTTTTTCCCCTTTCTCTTTCTCTTTTTTCTTTTTTTGGGTTGATATGTTTGAATTTGGTGGTGGGGGTTGTGTGGGGTGGTGTGTATGGTGCGGTGTGGTTTATGTTTTTTCTGTTTTTTGGGTGGGGGGGGGGGGGGGGGGTGGGTGTTGTGGTGTTTGGTTTTTCTTTTTGTTTAGTTGTGTGGTATGGGTTTGGTGTGTGTGTTTTTTCAATTTTTTTTTAGTTGGTTTTGAGTAAAATATTTTTTTCCCCTATTTATAAAAAAAAGAAAAAAAAACAAAAAACAAAAAAAAAAAATTTTTTGTGTTTTTTTTTCCCCTTGGGGGTGGGGGGGGGGGTTTTTTTAGGTTTGGGTTTGGGGTTTGGGTTTTTGGGGTTGCCCGGGCGGGGCCTGGTGTGGTGGGGGTTTTTTGTTGGGGTTTTTTTTTTGGGGGGGTTCTGGGGGGGGTTTTGGAGCTTTAGAGTTGTGTGTTTGGTTTGGGGGTTTTTTGGGGGGGGGGGTTTTGGGGTTGAAATTTTTTAAAAGGAAAAGACTGGGGAAAAAAATTTGGGGAAAAGGGAACGAATGGGGGGGTTTTTTTTTTGGGGTTTTTTGAAAACCCCCAAAAAAGTAAAAAAAAGGAAAAAATGGGAAAAACAAAACCGGGGCGGGGGAACTTCTGAAAGAAAAATTTTGGGGTGGGAGGGGGGGTTTTGGTCCTTTTGGGGAAAATTTTTTCCCCTATTGGGGGGTTTTGGGGGGTTTTTTTAAAAACTCCGCCCCTGTGGTTACCGGGCTATTTCCCCAAAAAACCCCGGCAAAAGGGTTACATAAAAATTCTGTGGCCCCCAAGGGGAAACAAAAAGTTGGGGGGAAAAAAAAGGGAAAAAGGGGAAAGGGTATTTGTAGGTTTGGGGGGGGGACCCCCGGAATTTCAGCTCTCGGGGCTTTTGGGGGGGAAATCCCCCCCCCTCCCCAAAATCTTGGAAAGGTTTTTTAAAACGTTGTTTTTAAAAACCTTTGGCGGTAAAAAAATTTTTTTTTTTAAAATTTTTTAACGGTGGGGGGGGGAAAAATGGATCCCCCATTTTGGGGCCTTAATTTTATTTTTAATTTTTCCTTTTTAATATTAATTTTAAAGGGTGGTTTTTTTTTTTTTTAAAGGAAAAAATAGATAATAAAAAATTAAATTTAAATAAAAAAATTTTTAAAACCTTTTTTTTTGGGGCACCCGGGGAATTTGGGGGGCCCCGGGAGGGGGGCCCTTTTCCCCCTTTTTTTTTCCCTTTCCTACTCAAAAATTTCCCCTTTGGGGGGGGAATTTAAAGGGGGGAAAGGCCCCAAACCACGTTTTTTTTTGGGGGGGGGGGGTTAAGGCCCCGCCCCCTGGAAGAGGAAAATTAAAAAAAAAAAAAAAATGATCCAAACTTTTGTGAAAAATTGTGAATTTGTTTTTTGGGGGAAAAAAAAGGTTCGACAAGCCCCTTTTTTTTTGGGGGCCTTTTCTGTGGGGAAAAAAAAAGGGGGGGGGGGGGAAAAAAATTTTAACCCGGGAAAATTCCTTGTTTGATGGTTTTTTTTGTTTTTTGGGGGGGAGGGGGGGGTTAATGTAAAGAAAAAGGGGGCGGGGGGGGGGGGGGGGGGGGGGAAAAAACCTTTTAAACCCCAAATTTTTTGGGGGAAGTGGGTTTTTTGGGGTGGGGTTCCCCCGGGGGTTTTTTTTTTTTTTGTGTTGAAAGTTTTGTTTTTGGGTTTTTTTTTTTTTTTTTTTTTTATTTTTAAGGGGAAATTTTTTGCCTGGGTTTTTTTCCGCTAAAGGGTGTGAAAAATCAATGGTTTTTTCACCCAAAAAGCCCCCCCAAAAAGGGTTTTTGGGGGGGAAAATTTTGGAAAATTTGGGGTGGGGGTTTGGTAGGGGAAAATAAATTTTTTTTTAATGGTCTTGCATCTTTTTTTTTTAAAAGCCTTTTGGGGGGGGTTTCCGAAAAAAAAAAAAAAAAGGAAGGCTTTAAAACCTTTTTTTGGGTTTCAAAAAAAAAATTTTTTTCCCCCTAAAAAAAAAAACCCTGAAAATCCCAAAAAAAAAACCCCCGTCGCCCCTTTTCTTCTCTCCTCCTCTTCCCCCTCTTTTCTTTTTTCTTTTTTTTTTTTCACACCCCCCCCCCCCCAAACCCCAAAACCCCCCCCCCCGGGGGGTTTGTTTTTTTTTTTGCTTGGTCTGAAAAGTCGGGTTTGGTCTTTTTGGGGGTTGTGGTGTGTGTTGGTTGTGGGGTTGGGGGGTGGGGTTGTTTTGGGTGGTGTGGTGGGCGCGGGGGTTTTTTTGGGGTGTGTTTTGGTTAGGTGGGGGGTGAGGAAGGACGTCGGAGTGGAGAGCCCGGACGGTCCATGGTGTTAAAGCTCGCTCCAAAATGATGGGGGGGGGGCCCAGACCCTTTGAAAGGTCTGTAACCCAAAACCTAAAAACAAAGGTGCAGCAAAACACAGCACACAACATTCATACCCGCACAACACACCCAAAACCCCACCCACACAACACAAAACACACACCCCCACCACCCAAAAAACCACACCATCCACCCCACACTTCTACAAATTCATCCCACAATAAGCTGCATGCATACAAAAGCCGCAAATTAAATACGACCATTATAATCACAACCCCCCCCGATACCCTCTTAACTTATCATCGTCGTCCCCCACATCATCATCATCTTTATTTCATCTTATTTTCCCCTCATCATCATCACCTTTACCTCCTATCTTTACCTCTTTATCATCGCTATCATAATGAAAACCAACCATACCATCATCATCTCATTGGGCTCTCGTCTCGGTCTCGTCCGTCATTTATTCCCATTTCTCACTCACTCTTTCTCACTCATCTCTCCCACCCTTTGTTGATCTGTCTGTTTTCGATTTTTTTGTTTGTTTTTGTTTGTTTTGTTTTTTTTGTTTTTTTTTTTGTCTGTTTTTTTTTTTAGTTTGTTTTTTTTTGTTTTGTTTTTTGGGGTGGTTTTTTTTTTTTCTGTTTGGTTTTTGTGTCTTTTTGGTTTTTTTTGGTTTTTTCTTTTTTGGTTTTGTTTTTTTTTGTTGTTTCTTTTTGGGTTTTTTCTTTTTGTCTGTTTTTTTGGTCTTTTCTTTTTGCTGTTTTTTTTTGGTTGTTTCTTTTTGTCTGTTTTTTTGGGTCTGTTTCTTTTTGTTGTTTTTTTGGCTGTTTTTTTTCGTTTTTTTGGGGCCTGTTTCTTTTTGTCTTTTTTTTTGTTGGTCTTTTTTTGGGTTTTTTTTTTTGTCTGTTTTTTTTTTTGTCTGTTTTTTTTGTCGTTTTTTTTTTGTCTGTTTTTTTTTTTGTCTGTTTCTTTTTGTTGTTTCTTTTGGGCTGTTTCTTTTTGTTGGTTTTGTCTGTTTTTTTTGTCTGTTTTTTTTTGTTGTTTTTTTTTTTTTTTTGTTGGGGTTTTTTTGTTTGTTTTTTGTTGTTTTTTTTTTTTTTTTTGTCTGTTGCTTTTTTTTTTTTCTGTTTTTTTTCTTTTTTGGGGGTTTTTTTTGTTTAATTTTTTTTTGTTTTGTTGTTGGGGGTTTTTTTGGTTTTTGTTTTGTTTTGTTTTTTTTTTTTTTTTTTTGTTGTTTTTTTTTGTTATTTGGTTTTTGTTCATCCTTCTTTATGGTGGTTGTTTTTTTTTTTTTTTTGGTGGGGGGGGGTTTTTTCTGTTTGTTTTTTTTGGTTTTTTGTCTGTTTTTTTTTTTGTTTGTTTTTTTTTTTGGGGGGGGGGTTTTTGTTTTTGTTTGCCGTTTGTTTTTTGTCGGTTTTTTTTTTTTCTGTTTTTTTTTTGTGTTTATTTTTGTCCTTTGGGGTTTTTTTTTTGTTTTTGTTTCCTGTTTTTTTTGTAGTCTTTTTTTTTTTGTTTTTTGTTTTTTTTTTGTTTTTTTTGTTTTTGTTTTTTTGTTTTTTTTTTTTTCGTGTGTTTATCCTTTTTTCGGTCTGTTTTTGTTGTTTTTTTCCCGTTTTTGTTGTTTGTTTTTTTTTCTGTTTTTTTTTTTGTCTTAATTTGTTTTGCTGTTTTTTTTTTTTTTGTCTGTCTTTTTTTCGTTGCTTATTTTTTTGTTGTTTTTTTATTTTTGGTTTTTTCGGTTTTGTCTGTCTGTTTTTTTTTGTTTGGTTTTTGTTATTTGTTTTGTTTTTTTTCGTCTTTTTTTGCTGTTTTTTTTGGGTTTTTTTTTTGTCTTTTTGTGTTGATTCTTTTTTTGGGGGAAAATTTTTTTAGCCGAAAAAGGTTTTTTTAAAAACCAAAAATTTGCTAGCCAGACATTGGGTGTTGTGTTTTTTTTGTTGTTTATATTATCTCTTTTTTTTTGGCCCCTTTTGTTTGTTTTTTTTTCATTTCCTCTCTCTCTCTCGAAGAACGTCCCCGGTCTTGAGAGAGCTGTGCCAGACGTGTTTCGTTGTCACGGTGGCCTGGGCTGTACTCGTTTTGGATTGACGGTCACTTCGGTAAAATTATCCTTATGGACGACCCCTTTCCCCGGGGAATTTTTTTAGTATCCCGGACTGGCGGGATCATGTATCATGCTGCCCTCCGGGTAAGGAAGGAAGGAAGGGGGTGTTTTGCCCTCCCCGCTGTTTTTTTGGGTTTTCATTTTCTCCCCGGGGTTTTTTTTTTTTGGGGGGGGGGGTTTTTCGGTAGGGTGGGGTTTGGGGTTGGGGGGGGGGGGGGGGTTGATGTGGGTTTTGGGTTTTTGTTGGGGTTGGTTGGGGGTGTGGTGGTTGGGGGTGGGTTGGTGGTTGGTTTTTGGGTGGGGGGTGGGGGGGGTTTGTGTTTGGGTGTGGGGGTTTGTGTGGTGTTTTATTTATTTTATTCTTTTTACGAAATAAGGAAAAGACTCTGCCCTTTTTTTTTTTTTTTTTCCATCCCGTGGTATATTTTTTGTCAATTCCCCTCCTTTCCCCCAAACCGGACACGATCCCCCACTCTTACAAAAAGGGGAAAAGGATTTAAGTGTGGCCAAAAATATTCTGGGGCGTTTGCACCCCAGAGGCCCAATTTCAGTTCCCCGGTAAAACCCTTTAAAGGGAGAAAGGGGATTTAGCATGACGTTACCCCAAGGGGAAAAAACCCCCCAGAACGGGAATCGAACCCCGGGGTTGATATTTAAAAATTTCCCCGGCAATGTTTAACCCTAGGGTATCCCCCCCCCCCCCCCCCCACCCAGAGTCCATATTGAATCCCGGTAAAAAAAAAAAAAAAAAAAAAAATTTTAAAACCCCAACCCCCAACCCAAATGGGGCCCTGGTTTTAACTCCAGGTTAAAAAAAAAAAAAAAAAAAAAAAAACCACCTCCAAAAAGGGAAAGGGGACCCTTCTTGGACTTTTGTATGTCATGTTGCCAGTTCGCAGTCCCGGGGGGAAACGTAGCATCGGTGTTGGTTCTGGCTGGCTGCCCGATCCCGGGGGCGGACGTGGACCTGGGGGCCCCCAATCGCCCGGAGGAGGAGGTTCCAAAGGGCCCCGTTCCACAGATCAGTCTGTTTCGTTTCCTCTTCTCGGCACCCGCCCCCGTCGCATTCATGCCTGGAGGTACAGGGCACAAAAGAGAAGGAAGAAAAAGGAGACAGAGAGGAGGAAGAGAGAGAGAGGCAGGAGGAGGAGGGAAAAAAAGAGAGGGAGGGAAGGAGGAGGGGGGGAGAAGAAAAGAGAGAGAGAGAAGAAAAACAAAAAGAAGAAGAAGAAGGTAGAAAAAAAAGAGATGGAAAGGGGGGAAAAAAACCACCCCCCCAAAACACCAACAACAAAACAACTACTGATAGCAGGCAGCAAAGAAGGCCCGGGGGAAAACTGACTGGCACAAACAGGGAGGCAGGCAGACCACCACACCACCACACACACAACACAACTAACCCACCCCCACACACAACACGCACACCAGCAAACACACACCAACACACAAACACACAAAACAACAAGAAGGGCGCGAGGAAGGGGCAGGGAGCGGCAGCAGCAGAGCACCAACAAGACACACCCACACACAACACACACACACACACACACACAAAAACCCAAACACACACACACACACAAAACCCCGAATGAATGAAATGAATGATTTATTGATTTATTGATTGGGTTTATTGATTTAGATTTATTGAATGAATGAATTAAATTTTTTTTTTTTTTTCAAGGGTTACAGAAGAGCATTACTATTTTTTTTTTTTCCGGTCGTGCCGATTAGGGACTGTCAAAAAAAACAACAACAAAAAAAATTAATAAAAAAACCCCCCCCCACACAACCCCCACCAAACACACAAAACCCCCCCCAACAAAAAAAAGTTAACTACGAAAAGAAAAAAAAGATATGTGTTATTATAAACCAAAAAACCCGGCCCCCAATTCCCGAACATTAATTATGTGATCAAAAACTTCCTTGGCTGGGAGAAAGCCCCGGGAAATTTCAGCAGAGAATTGGTACAAAAAGGTGTTAAAATAGAATAAATAAAATAAAATAAAAATCATATCATATCATTTTCATTTCATATCATATTATTATATATATCATTTTCTATATAAAATTATTTATATATATATAATAAATTTATAATTATATGATATGATTATATTTATAATATAATACATATATACAATCAAATTTTAAAATAAAA
>CM060336.1:6519851-6522351 GCA_030674155.1 Stramonita haemastoma
GATATAGATATAGATATATATATATATATATATATATATATATATATATATATATATATATATATATATATATATATAACTGCATACACACTGGTGTTATGTTCCGACACATCTACATAGATAAAGTGTAGCTACTTTAATGGTGGGCAAAAAATGGTCGATCGCATACTCAAAATTCTCACCGTTTGGGAGGGAACCTTTGAAATCTCGCTGAGGAAAGAGAAAAGAAAGGGGGGGGGGGGAAACCTACGTTAATCAAAGAACTAGTCTGCTTTGTATGGTCAGTTTTTTGTTTTTGTGGGGGGGGGGGGCATACTCGTGAGAAGAGAGAGAGAAAGTGGGAGGGGGGGGGGGGGGTATTGTATGCCACTTTAAGTCACGGCAAATTTCTGTGTGTGAAGTTTGGGTTGCTCTTCCCGGAGAGATCGAGAGCGCATTGCCACAAGAGCAGCGCCACCCTTTTTTTTTTTGCCTGTCTGCAAGTACATATTATTTCCTATGAGTGGCTTTTAAAAAAAAAATTTTTTTACATAATTTAGCCAGGGACAACTCTCTTGTTGCCGTGGGTTCTTTTGTGCACGCTAAATGCGTGTTGCAAATGGCACATCGGTTTATTGTCTCATCCAAAAGACTAGCACCCAGACCACCAGTGAAGGGTCTGGTGGAAGGGAGAAAACCTTTAGGCACAAATCGCCCGCGCGTGCGAGCTGTGTGTGTGTGTGTGTGTGTGTGTTGTGTGTGTGTGTGTGTGTGTGTGTGTGTGTGTGTGTGTGTGTGTGCATGTGTGTGTGTGTGTGTTGTTTATTTATTCATTCATTCATTCATTCATTCATTTATTCTTTCAAATCGGTGATAATGGAATAAGCACTCATGAGCTTGTTTTCATCCAGTCCCCGTGTGTACATGTGTGCAGTTTTATCAATTTTGTGATCTGTTCCCACCGGCGCACAATGGCCTACTTTTCCGAAAAGCGGAACGGGTTTAACTGTGATCGAATTAGCATGCATTTGTGTATAATTATGAAAATGTCTGTGTATGTTAGGTTACGAGCCCACGTAAATATGCATGCGTGCGTGCATGCGTGTGCACGCGCGAGCGCGTGCGTGTGTGTGTGTGTCTCTCTCTGTCTATTTCTATGCACCCGAATGCCTGCTTTGTATGTGTGCGTGTGTGTGTGTGTGTGTGTTGTGTGCGCGCGCGGGCGCGTGCCTGTCTGCCTGCCTGCCTGTCTGCCTGCCTGTCTGCCTGCACATGCTTGTCTATCTGTCCGCCCGACTCTGTCTGTCTCTGTCCGTCCGTCCGTCTGTTTGTCTGTCCGTCCGTCCGTCTGTCCGTCCGTCTGTGTCTGTGTGTCTGTGTTAATGTGTGTGTATAAGAGTGCATGTGCATGCGCGCGCGCGCGCGCGCGCGCGTGTGTGTGTGTGTGTGTGTGTGTGTGTGTGTGTGTGTGTGTGTGTGTGTGTGTGTGTCTGTGTGTGTGTCTGTGTGTGTGTCTGTGTGTGTGTCTGTGTGTGTATGAGAGTTCGTGTGCATGTGTGTACATGAGTCTACGTGCATGCGTGCACGCGCGTGTGTGTGGTGTGGTGTGGTGTGGTGTGTGTGTGTGTGCGCGCGTGTGTATGTGCATGCGCGCGCGCGTGTGTGTGTGTGTGGTAGGTGGAGTGGGTGAGGAGACAGGACATGTCGAGAGTGGAGAGTCACGGACGGTCCATGGTGTTGAAAGCTCGCTCCAAAACTGATGAGGCGGGCATCCGGGCATGCTGCAAGGTCTGTACACCTCACCTCACACAGACACACACGCGCATGCATGCACACACACACGCACAAGCATACATGCACGTATACACGCACACACACGCACGCACACACCGGACACAACACATATATACACACAGGTGCGCCCGCACACATTCATACGCACACACACACACACATGCACACATTCACACTCTCATACACACATTCACTCACCCACATAGACGCATGCATGCATACACGCACGCAAGTTAAGTACGCACCATTATAATCACAACCACCACCGCCACTACCATCATCAACATTATCATCGTCGTCATCATCATCATCATCATCTTCATCTTCATCGTCATCATCGTCATCATCATCACCTTTACCTCCATCATCTTCACCTTCTTTATCATCGCTATCATAATGACAACCACCATCACCATCATCATCATTATCATCATCGTCGTCGTCGTCGTCATCGACGACGACGTCGTCGTCGTCGTCGTCGTCATCATCATCATCATCATCATCATCATCATCATCATCATCCTTACCTTTGT
This sequence comes from Stramonita haemastoma, assembly GCA_030674155.1. Lineage (NCBI taxonomy): Eukaryota > Metazoa > Mollusca > Gastropoda > Neogastropoda > Muricidae > Stramonita > Stramonita haemastoma. Next base: position 6,522,158 of record CM060336.1, read on the forward strand.
CATGATCTGTCTGTTTTCGATTTTTCTCTGTTTGTTTTTGTCTGTTTTTGTTTTTTATCTGTTTGTATTTTTGTCTGTTTTGTTTTTTAGGTGTTTGTTTTTTTGTCTGTTTGGTTTTTGTTTGGTTTTTTGTCTGTTTTGTCTTTGTTTTTTTTTTGGTCTGTTTTGTCTTTGTTTTTTTTTGTCTGTTTTGT
>CM060336.1:6527351-6529313 GCA_030674155.1 Stramonita haemastoma
AGATACAATCATAGTTACTCATACAATGGCCATTATCATATAATACAATACCATAGAATGCAATATACAAGAATACAATATATACACAAGACATGCTAACCATAAGTACCATATCATAAATACAATATCATAGAATACAATATACCATACATACATGCAATATCATACAATACCATACAATGCAAATATCAATCAATACAATACAACACCATACGATACAATGCAATACCATACAATACAAAATACTAATACTGAACACCATACATACAATCAATACAAATACAACAAACCATACAATGCAATATCATACAATTCATACAATACAATACCATACAATGCAATATCAATACAATGCAATACCATACAACACCATTACCAATGCATACCACAGCAATGAATAACCATACAATACCAACAATAATACCATACAATGCAATACCATACAATACAATACCATGACGACAACACCACCACCAACAACAACACAAACACCAAACAACAACACCAACACCAATGATAACAATAACAACGACAATTCTCCTCCCTTCCCTCCTGGGTGCTAGGTCTCCTACAGAAGGACAACCCCGAGGTGGCGATGGGGGTGAAGACTCGCCAGGCAATCCGCAGTGTGCTGAACAATCTCCGGGATGAGATCCACACCCTGCTCCAGGAAGGCGTCCTTGAGGAGGCTGAGGGCAACGACCTGGCTGGGGTAAGCTGACCATTTAAACCGAGGCCCCGTGTGCGAACGCACGCAGAACATCTTGCGCCACACGTTAAATCCGGTTCCGCTTTTCGTAAGAGTAGGCCATCGTGTGCCGGTGGGAACAGATGACAAAGATTTACAAAACTGCATACACACGGGGACTGGATGTAAAAAAAAAAAAAAAGCACAAGAGTGCTTATCTCCCGTTATCCTCGATATAAAAGAATAAATAAATAAATAAATAAATAAATAAATAAATAAAAATAGCAGCTAGCTCTCAGGGACCACACCCCAATGTTCACATCCTTCTTTCCCTTCCTCCCATCCCACTCCACCCCTCCTTTTTTTTTGTTTTGTTTCTTTTTGGTTAAAAAAAAAAAAAAAAAAGGAGTAAGAGTCAGTGTGGTGGTAATTAAAGGTGTTGTTCCCATAACCTTTATCTATCATCATCATCCTCCAAAATATTCAATAATTATTGTGTTTTTACCGTTTTCGTGGTTATTTCTTTCTGTCTTCTTTCTTTCTTTCTTTTTTTTTCTCTTTTCTTTTTCTTTCTGTCTTCTCGTCTTCTTTCTTCTTCTTTCTTCTTTCTGTCTTCTTTCTTTCTTTCTTTTTCTTTTTCTTTCTTTCTTTCTTTCTTTCTCTTTATTCATTTGATTTATTTATTTATTTATTCTTTTGTATCCAGGATAATGGAATAAGCACTCGTGTGCTTTTTTCTCATCCAGTCCCCGTGTGTATGCAGTTTTGTAAATCTTGTCATCTCTTCCCACCGACACACAATGGCCTACTCTTACAAAAAGGAACAGGATTTAACGTGTGGCAAGATGTTCTGCTTGCGTTCGCACACGGGGCCTCGGTTTACAGTCTCATCTGAAGGACTTTGGGGAGAGTAGAGTCAGCACTGATGTTAACTCCAGGGAAAAATCCTCTCGAACGGAATCAAACCTGGGTCGTCAAATTGCCAGCGCGATGCAATGTTCTGTCCATAGGCTATCCCGTCCCCCGTGGGTAACCGTTTGCGCGCCTTGGCTTCAGTAGAGTCCCCCCAGTTCACCCAGCTGTAAATGGGTACCTGCCCTCTTTAGGGTCAGGGAAGGTAAAGCAGCGAGGGAGAGGAGATGGGCGCCGCCCTCAACATGCTGGCCCCTAGAGAAGCTAAGGTTTGTGATGCCTCGCTCCCCTACGACCGCTTAGGTTATGGGATATCTTTACCTTTACCTTTTTTTTCTCCTCTCCCTTACTTTCTTTCTTTT
>CM060336.1:6529413-6536913 GCA_030674155.1 Stramonita haemastoma
ACACACACAAACACCAAAAAAAAAAGGGGGGAAAAAAATTAAAAAAAAAAAAAAATTTTTAAATAATTTTTTTTTTTTTTGGGCCCCATTCCCCCCTTTTTTTTTTCCCCCCTTTTTTTTTTAAAAATTAAAAACCCCCCTTTTTAAAAAACCCCCCCTCCCCCCCCCCCCCACACACAAAACCACCCCCCCCAAAAAATTAAACCCCCCCAAAAAAAAAAAAAAAAAAAACCAAAAACCCCCAAAACCCCCCCTTTTTTTCCCCCCCCCCCCCCCCCCCAAAAAAAAAAAAAAAAAATTTTCCCCCCCCTTTTTTCCCCCCTTAAAAAAAAAAAAAACCCCCCCCCCCCCCTTTTTTAAAATTTAATTTTTAAAAATTTTTTTAAAAAACCCCCTTTTTTCCCCTTTTTCCCTTAAAAAACCCTTTTTTTAAAAAAAATTTTAAAAAATTTATTTTCTTTAAACGGAAAATAAATGGAAAACAAAAAAAAAAAAAAAAAAAAAAAAAGGGAAAAAAAAAAAAAAAAAGGGAAATTTTTTAAAAAAAAAAATTAAAAAAAAAAAAAAAAATTAAAAAAAAAAAATTTTTTAAAAAAAAAACCCCCCCTTTTTGGGGAAAAAATTTAAAAAAAAATTTAAAAAAAAAAAAAAAACCAAAAAAAAACGGGGGGGGGGGGGGGGGGGAAAAAAACCCCCGGGGGGGAAAAAAAAAGGGGGGGGGGGGGGGTTTTTTGGATTTTTTTTTTTTTTTTTTTTTTTTTAAAAAAAAAAAAAAAAAAAATTTTTTAACCCTTTTTTTTTTTTTTTTTTTTTTTTTTTGGGGGGGGGCCCGGGGGGGGGGTTTTTTTGGGGGGGGGGAAAAAGGGGGGGGGCGGGGGGGTTTTTGGGGGGGGGGGGGGGGGGTTTTTTTTGGGGGGGGGTTTTGGGGGAAAAAAATTTTTTTTTGGGGTTTTAAGGGGGGGGGTTTTTGGGGGGGAAAGGGGACTTTTAAACCCGGGGGGGGGTTTTTTTGGGGTTTTTGTGGGGGGGGGGGGGGGGTTTTTGGGGGGTGGGGGGTTTTTTGGGTGGGGAAAGGGGGGGGGGTTAAAATTTTTTTAAAAAAATTTTTTTGGGGGGGTTTTTTAACTTTTCCCCCCTTTTTGTTTTTTTTAAAAATTGGTTTTTTTTTTTTGGGGGGAAAAATTTTTTTTTTAAAAATTTTCTTTTGGGCCCCCCCCCTTAAAAAAAAAAAAACCCCCTATAACATAGTAAAATTTTTTTTTACATAATATAATAAAAATAATATAAAAAATTAAATATAATATAAAAAACAAAAAATTTATATAAAATAATATACAATATAATATAAAAAAAATCCGTGTAAAAACAATGTAATGAAATTACAATCCCAATACAATATAATAAAATATAACAAACGATACGACACGACAACGACCCCAAACACGAAAAAACGAAAAAACGACACAAAACAAACACGACCGACCCCGACACGACACGACCCCAAACCCCCACGACACGACCCCGACACGAACGACCCCAACACAAATACGTTTACGATATGTTATGAAGAATAGAATACAAAAAGAAAAAAACCCAAAAAAAAAAATAAAAAAAAAAAAAAAAAATTAAACCCCCTCCCTCCCCCCTTATCACCACTATAATCATAAGATCCCTGTCCCTCCTGAACTCTGAGCTCCCTTGCCCCCAGGCTCGGGTGCCTTTGGTCATCAGGGGTCCTGGAAACCAGGAGGTCCAGCGGCGGGGTGACGGCTAACACTTGGCCCGGGGGGGTTTGTCATGGGGGGGGAAGAGATCCGAGGTCGCATTGACCACATGGCTGACCCCCCAAAACTCATCATCGACCAACGCGCACCCACTGTGGGCGCTGGGCCAAAAAGGGAAAATTCTGAAATTTCCTTTGGGGAGTTGGGGTGTTTTGGGTTTTGGGGGTTGGGGTGTGGGGGGGGGGTTTTGGGGGTTGGGGGGTGGTGGTGGGTTTTTGGGTGGTGGGAGGAGGAGTGAGGATGAATACTAAAAGCATAAAAAATACAATATCGTAGAATTTCAATATCCCTTACACAAAGACAGTACCCCCTAAGTACTGTATCCCTAGAAAACAATAACAAAGAATAAAAAATATCAAAACAATGCAATAGCATACAATGCGTCACCATACAATGCAATACCATACAATATAATACCATAAAATGCAATACCATACAATGCAAAACAATATAATACAATACCATACAATGCAATACAATACCATACATGCAATACCATACAATATCATACAATGCAATATCATAGAATACAAATGCAATACCATACAATACAATGCAATATCATACAATGCAATACTATACAATACCATGCAATGCAATATACAATGCATTATCTTTACAATACCATACAGTGTAATACCATACAATGCAATATACAATACCATACAATGCAACACCATACAATACAACACCATACAATGCAATATCATACAATACCATACAATGCAATATCATACAATACAAATACAACACCATACAATACCATACAATGCAATATCATACAATACAATGTAACACAATACCATACAATGCAATACAATACAACACCATAGAATGCAATACCATACAATGCAATACCATACAATGCAATACAATACAATACAACATACAATGCAGTACCATACAATGAAGTACCATACAATGCAATACCATACAATACAATACCATGACGACAACACCACCACCAACAACAACACCACCAACACCAACAACACCAACACCAACGACAACACCAACACCAACGATAACAATAATAACGACAATTCTCCTCCCTTCCCTCCTGGGTGCTAGGTCTCCTACAGAAGGACAACCCGAGGTGGCGATGGGGGTGAAGACTCGCCAGGCAATCCGCAGTGTGCTGAACAATCTCCGGGATGAGATCCACACCCTGCTCCAGGAAGGCGTCCTTGAGGAGGGCTGAGGGCAACGACCTGGCTGGGGGTAAGCTGACCATTTAAACCGAGGCCGCGTGTGCGAACGCACGCAGAACATCTTGCGCCACAACGTTAAATCCTGTTCCGCTTTTCGTAAGAGTAGGCCATCGTGTGCCGGTGGGAACAGATGACACGATTTACAAAACTGCATACACACGGGGACTGGATGTAAAAAAAAAAAAATTTTAAAGCACAAGAGTGCTTATCCCGTTATCCTCGATAAAAAAAAGAATAAATAAATAAATAAATAAATAAAAATAAATAAAAATAGCAGCTAGCTCTCAGGGACCACTCCCCCTCAATGTTCACTCCTTCTTTCCCTTCCTCCCATCCCACTCCACCCTCCCTTTTTTTTGTTTTGTTTCTTTTTGGTTAAAAAAAAAAAAAAGGGAGTAAGAGTCAGTGTGGTGGTAATTAAAGGTGTTGTTCCCATAACCTTTATCCTCATCATCATCCTTAAAAATATCTCAATAATTTATTGTGTTTTTACGTTTTCGTGGGTTTCTTTTCTTTTCTTTCTGTCTTTCTTTTCTTTCTTTTCTTTCTGTCTTTCTTTCTTTCTTTCTTTCTTTCTTTCTTTTATTCATTTGTTTCTTTATTTATTTATTCTTTTGTATCCAGGATAATGGAATAAGCACTCGTGTGCTTTTTTCTCATCCAGTCCCCGTGTGTATGCAGTTTTGTAAATCTTGTCATCTCTTCCCACCGGCACACAATGGCCTACTCTTACAAAAAGCGGAACAGGATTTAACGTGTGCGCAAGATGTTGTGCTTGGATTCGTATACGGGGCCTCGGTTTACAGTCTCAATTGAAAGACTTTTGGGGAGAGGTAGAGTCAGCACTGATGTTAACTCCAGGGGAAAAAATCCCCTCGAACGGGAATCAAACCCGGGTCGTCAAATTGCCAGCGCAATGCAATGTTCTGTCCACTAGGCTATCCCGTCCCCCGTGGGTGACCGTTTGCGCGCCTTGGCTTTCAGCAGAGTCCCCCCCCCCTCCCCCCAGTTCACCCAGCTGTAAATGGGTACCTGCCCTCTTTAGGGTCAGGGAAGGTAAAGCAGCGAGGGAGAGGAGATGGGCGCCGCCCTCAACATGCTGGCCCTAGGGAAGCTAAGGTTTGTGATGCCTCGCTCCCCTACGACCGCTTAGGTTATGGGATATCTTTACCTTTACCTTTTTTTTCTCCTCCCCCTTCTTTCTTTCTTTTGGTTAAAAAACGAGTAAATGTCTTTGTGGTAAGGGTGTTCCTATAACCTTTGCGGTTTTTTGGGGAGTGAGGCATCAGAGACCTCCGCTTCTACCATGGGGCTGGCGTATTATTGAGGGCAGCGCCCATCCTCTCTCTTCTCTCTCTCTCTCTTCTCTTCTCTCTCTCTCTCTCTCCTCTCTCTCTCTCTCTCTCTCCTCTCTCTCTCTCCTCTCTCTCTCTCTCTCTCTCTCTCTATCTCCCCCCTCTCTCTCTTCCCCCCCCCTCTCTCTCTCTTGTAGGGGGACGGATAGTCTCTCTCTCTCTCTCTTCTCTTCTCTCTCTCTCTCTCTCTCTCTCTCTCTCTCTCTCTCTCTCTCTCTCTCTCTCTTCCCTCTCTCTCTCTCTCTGTCTCTCTCTCCCTCTCTCTCTCTCTCTCTCTCTCTCTCTGTCTCTCTCTCTCTCTCTGTCTCTCTCTCTCTCTCTGTCTCTCTCTCTCTCTCCCTCTCTCTTCTCTCTTGTCTCTCTTCTCTCTCTCTCTGTCTCTCTCTCTCTCTCTGTCTCTCTCTCTCTCTCTGTCTCTCTCTCTCTCTGTCTCTGGTCTCTCTCTCTCTCTCTCTCTCTCTCTCTCTCTCTCTCTCTCTCTCTCTCTCTCTCTCTCTCTACTCTTTCTCTCTCTCTCTCTCTCTCCTTTTTTTTTTTTCTCAAACCCTCCTCTCCCCCTACTCTTCACTGCATTGAAGGAGGATTGTGTGGAATCAGATGGTGGAAAGCAAGATGAAAAAACTGGTCACGGCGCCACCCAAAGTGCCCTTGCCCTCTATTGAGAAGATTCTGCAAAATGTGCCCTGGATCGCAGATAATGAAGACCTCGTTCGCTTCATTCAGGTGAGTTCCTCCCCCTCCACACACACACGCGCGCGCGCACGCATACACACACGCACGCATACACACGCACTCACGCACGAAAGCACACGCGCATGTGCACACACACACACACATAGAAAGATAGATAGTAGATAGATGATAGATAGATAGATAGATAGATAGATAGATAGATAGATAGATAGATAGATAGATGATAGATAGATAGAGATAGATAGATATAGATAGATTAGATAGATAGATATAGACACACACGCACGAAAGCACACGCGCATGCGCACACACACACAATAGATAGATAGATAGATAGATAGATAGATAGATAGATAGATAGATAGATAGATAGATAGATAGATAGATAGATAGATAGATAGATAATGTTTGTATGTATGCACCTTAAAATGTTTTTTTATAATCTTTTTCACGTTGTTGTGGGTTGTTGCTTTTTTCTTTTTTCGCTTTTTTTTTTTTTTTTTTTTTTTTGGATGGGGGTAACCTGAGGATGGTAAATGAAGTGGAATGGCTGACATCCTCAGCACAGCCTGGTTTATTAAGTATTGTATCATTAGATGATGCTGGGGCTTTTTTTGTTAGCAGAGGGCATGACAGTGTTAACTATGTGAAGGTATCACAAGTGATGAATAGTTCTGTCAGTGTAGCCAAGCTTAGGAACAGTCTGTATCACAAGTGAGTCATGAAAGCTTAGCCTCTAGTTTGTTTGTTTGTGTGTTTGTTTGTGTGTTATTTCCCAGGCTCGTGCGCGAATGACCAATTACGAGTACGGAGACATCATCATGAGACAGGATGAGCCCACCACTGGCGTCTCCATCATCTTGTCTGGACTGGTCAAGGTAGTAATTGGTCTTTCTTCCCAGCCTCCTATTCCTTCTTCTCCTCCTCCCCTTTTTCTTCTTCTTCTTCTCCTTCTTCGCAATTCTTTTTCTCCTTCTTCGCAATTCTTTTTCTTCTTCTTTGCAATTCTTTTCTTCTTCTTTTTCGCACTCTTCCTCTTCGCGATTCTTCTTCTTCTTCTTCTTCTTCTTCTTCTTCTTCTTCTTCTTTTTCTTCGCATTCTTCTTCTTCTTCGCAATTCTTCGCAATTCTTCGCATTCTTCGCAATTCTTCTTCTTCTTCGCAATTCTTCGCAATTCTTCTTCGCAATTCTTCTTCTTCTTCGCAATTCTTCTTCTTCTTACGATTCTTCTTCGCAATTCTTCTTCTTCTTTACGATTTCTTCTTCGCAATTCTTCTTCTTCTTAACATTCTTCTTCGCAATTCTTCTTCTTCTTCTTCTTCTTCTTTCTTCTTCTTCTTCTTCTTCTTCTTCTTCCTCTTCCTCTTCTTCCTTTCTTCTTTCTTCTTCTTTTTCTTCTTCTTCTTCTTCTTCTTCTTCTTCTTCTTCTTCTTTCTTCTTCTTTCTTCTTCTGCTTTCTGTGCCTTTGTTTGTTTTGTTTTGTTTTTGTTTTTTAAATTACGATTCGTATCAATATGTCAATCACAATTGTGACTATACTACCCATCATGAATTGCTAAAGTGTTTCTGACTTTGACTTTGACTTGACTTTGACTGACCTTGACTTTGACTTTAACTTTGACTTTGACTTTGACCTGACTGTCTCCACAGCTGGAAATCAGCATCCGGTGCCTATGGACTCTGCGGATGGGGAGAACGAAGTACATCACCCGGGTTCTGGATTTCATGACCTCGGGCAAGTCTTGGGGGAAATCGGGGTGCTCACGGGCAAACCGCGCAGTGCTACCGTCAAGTGCGAAACGGGAGTGCAGGTGAGACAGATAGAGTGTATCCCTGAGGTAGAGGATTGGGGTGGGGGCGAGGTTGGGGGGTGGGTGGCGCATGTGAAAGAACCTACGGCAACAAGAGAGTTGTCCCTGGCAACATTCCGTAGGAAAGCCATTCTGATTAAGAAGCAAATGCATATGCAGACAGAAAAAAAAGGGTGGCGCTGCTCTTGTGGCGACGTGATTTCCCCAGGGAGAACAGCCCGAATTTTACGCAGAGAAATCTGCCATGACTTGCAATGCAATACAACACAAAACAATCCAACACAATACAACACAATGCAATACAAATACAACACAAAACAATACAACACAAAACAATACAACACATAACAATACAACACAAAACTATACAACACAAAACAATACAACACAATACAAAACAATACAACACAAAACAATACAACACAAAACAATACAACACAAAACAATACAACACAAAACAATACAACACAAAACAATACAACACAAAACAATACAACACAAAACAATACAACACAAAATAATACAACACAGAACAATACAACACAGAACAATACAACACAAAACAATACAACACAAAACAATACAACACAAAAACAATGCAACACAACACAATATAACACAAAACAATACAATACAACACAAAAC
>CM060336.1:6541913-6551913 GCA_030674155.1 Stramonita haemastoma
CACACACACGCACACACACACACACACACTTCTCCCTCTCCCCTTTTTTCCACCTCGCCCCCCCCAAAAAAAAACACTTGCAAAATAATTGAAACATTGATATTGTGTAATAATTATACAATCACAATGTCTAGAAGGCTAACATACTCATTGTATTGGCAGTGAACGTTTTGTTGTTGTTGTTGTTTTTTGGGGGGTGCTTTAACATTCTTTCCACTTTGTTAAGTGATATTTTTGTTGTGTGTTTTTTTCGCTTAACGTTCTTTCCACTTTGTTAAGTGATATTGGCCTGGTTGCAGGCCACTCTGTGAGCACCATGGGCATGGAGTTGAGTGGCAACGTCCACACCTCGGGCATGTTCAAACGAACCGCGCTGCACACCATCCACGAGATGAACGGCAAGCGAGGCAGCATCCAGATGATATTGCGAAGGGTGAGGTTGCAGAGGTTTTGTGTTTGGGTGTGTGGGTGTGGATGTTAAGGGGGGGTGGGGTGGGGTGAGGCGAGAGAGAGAGAGAGAGAGAGAGAGAGAGAGAGAGAGAGAGAGAGAGAGAGAGAGAGAGAGAGAATGTGTGTGTGTGTTTGAGGGGTGGAGGTATATATGAATGTGTGTGTGTTCAAACGACCAACCTGCAACACTAGCCATGGGTTAAATGACAAGCGAGAAAGTGTCCAGATGATATTACGAAGGGTGAGGTTGTAAGGTTTTGTCCGGGGTGTGTGGGTGGGTGGGGGGAGGGCGGGGAAGGGGGGTGGCTGTTAAGGCGGGGAGGGGTGTTGGTGGGGGGGGGGGTAGGTTGTGTGTGGGGGGGGGGGGGGTGGGGGGGGGGGGTGTGTGTGTGTGTGTGGGGGGGGTGGTGTGTGTGTGTGTGTGTGGTGTGTGTGTGGTGTGTGTGTGTGTGTACACGTGTGTGTTGTGTGTGTGTGTATTTGTGTCGTGTGTTGTGTGTGTGCGTGTTGTACACGTGTATGTGTGTTGTGTGTGTGTGTGTCTTGTGTGTGTGTGTCTGTGTGTGTGTACACTTGTGTGTGTGTACACTTGTGTGTGTGTACACTTGTGTGTGTATGTGTGTACACTTGTGTGTATGTGTGTGTGTACACTGTGTGTTGTGCGTGCGTATGTGGCGTTTGTGTGTGTGTGTGTGTGTGTGTGTGCGTACGTGGCAAAAATTATGATGTGTTTGGGATGTTGCAGGGTCTGCCTATCCAACACGACTTATAAAAAAGAACAGACTCACTGGATCCGCTTCTGTAACGCCTTTGTGAGTAGGCGTGTGTGTCTGTGTGTGTCTGTGTCTGTGGTTGTGTGTGTGTGTGTGTGTGTGTGTGTGTGTGTGTGTGTGTGTGTGTGTGTGTGTGTGTGTGTGTGTGTGTGTCGGTGTGTGTGTGTGTGTGTGTGTGTGTGTGTGTGTGTGTGTGTGTGTGTGTGTGTGTGTGTGTTGATCTCTGTCTGTGTATCTTGTGTCTGTGTCGTAACTGTGTCTATTGGGTCTGTGTCCCTTGTGTCTATGTGTCTTGGGTCTGTGTCCCTTGTGTCTATGTGTCTTTCGTCTATGTGTCTTGTGTTTGTGTCTGTGTCCCTTGTGTCTATGTGTCTTGCGTCTGTGTCCCTTGTGTCTATGTGTCTTGTGTCTGTGTCCCTTGTGTCTATGTGTCTTGGGTCTGTGTCCCTTGTGTCTGTGTCTTGTGTCTGTGTCCCTTGTGTCTATGTGTCTTGGGTCTGTGTCCCTTGTGTCTATGTGTCTTGGGTCTGTGTCCCTTGTGTCTATGTGTCTTGGTCTGTGTCCCTTGTGTCTTGTGTCTTGGTCTGTGTCCCTTGTGTCTATGTGTCTTGGGTCTGTGTCCCTTGTGTCTTGGGTCTGTGTGTCTTGGTCTGTGTCCCTTGTGTCTATGTGTCTTGGGTCTGTGTCCCTTGTGTCTATGTGTCTTTGGTCTGTGTCCCTTGTGTCTATGTGTCTTGGTCTGTGTCCCTTGTGTCTATGTGTCTTGGGTCTGTGTCCCTTGTGTCTATGTGTCTTGCGTCTATGTGTCTTGTGTCTGTGTCCCTTGTGTCATGTGTCTATGTCTCTTGTGTCTGTGTTTCCTGTGTCATGTGTCTGTGTTTCCTGTGTCATGTGTCTGTGTTTCCTGTGTCATGTGTCTGTGTTTCCTGTGTCATGTGTCTGTGTTTCCTGTGTCATGTGTCTGTGTTTCCTGTGTCATGTGTCTGTGTTTCCTGTGTCATGTGTCTGTGTTTCCTGTGTCATGTGTCTGTGTTTCCTGTGTCATGTGTCTGTGTTTCCTGTGTCATGTGTCTGTGTTTCCTGTGTCATGTGTCTATGTCTCTTGTGTCTGTTGTGTCAGCAGTAATTTTAACTCTAGGGTAAAAATCCCCTCGAACGGGGATCGAACCCTTTGCATTAACCACCGGACTTTTGGGGAGAGTGGAGTCTGCACTGATGTTTACTCCAGGGGAAAAACCCCTTCAAACGGGAATCGAACCCGGGTCGTCAAATTGCGAGCGCAATGTTTGAACCACTAGCCTATCCCGTCCCTTACACTACACTCTGTGTGTGTGTGTGTGTGTGTGTGCATGCGTGCAAGCATGCGTCTAACGTGTAACGTGTCTATACATGTCGACACGCTTTGATTTGTGTGCTCCACAAGATTCAGCGCTACATAAATCCCATGTATTATCATTGTCATCATCATCATTATCATCATCATCATCATTATTATTATTGTCACTATTATTATTATTATCATCATCATCATCGTCGTCGTCGTCGTCGTCATCGTCATCATCATCATCATCATCATCATCATCATCATCACCACCACCACCACCACCACCACCACCACCACCACCACCACCACCACCATTATCAGAATACACGTATTTTATTTTTAAAAAATTTTAAAAAATTCTTTAAAAACCCAGCACGGGAGGCAGAATGACAGCGGAAGGCCTCAACCTTCCCGAGGACACCCAAACCTCCCCGTCCCAATCAGAAGGCGAAGGATCCTCGGAGAAGAAGCCTAGCGGCACCCAGCTCCACACCGTCAGCGACCCCACCCTCAACCTGACCGAGGGATTCGAAACCAGCAGCCGCCACGACATCGGGGTCAGCCGGAGCCCTGTCTCCTTGATAGACACACGACCCACCTTCCAGCCTTCGTCCTACGAGCTTCAAAAGCATCGTTCCTACATGGGATCCATGTCTTGCTACTCCAACATGTCGGTCTTCAGTACTAGCACTACGGGCATGTTGGATCTGGACCGGCGCTCTTCCAGACAGAAGGTCAACCCGCGAGAGTTTTACCTGGAGTCTTCCAGGTCTGGAGGAACAGGAGGAGGGGGCAAGAGGCGTCACGGGGAGGGCGGGAAAAAGCGGCGAGGTGAGTGGTGGGGGTGTGGGGGTGGTGTGTTGGGGTGTGGTGGTGGGGGTTGGTGTGGTGTGTGTTAGTGTTAGTGTTAGTGGGGTGTGTAATGTATAAAGGTGGTGTGTTTGTGTATTGATGGTGTGGTACGAAGGAAAGATAGTGTTTTATGGTGCGGTTTGAAGTAAAGATGGTGTAGTGTATTGATGGTGTGGTATGAAGTAAAGATGGTGTTTTATGATGTGGTTTGAAGTAAAGATGGTGTTTTGTGGTGTGGTATGAAGTAAAGATAGTGTTTTATGGTGTGGTATGAAGTAAAGATGGTGTAGTGTATTGATGGTGTGGTATGAAGTAAAGATGGTGTAGTGTATTGATGGTGTGGTGTGAAGTAAAGATGGTGTAGTGTAAAGAGACAGACCAAGAAGAGATGGGAGGACAACATCAGTGAATGGGCAGGCCTAGAACTCAACAAAATTTTGAGAAAGGCAGAACGGAGAGAGGAATAGAGGGAACTGGTTGTCAAGTCTTGAGGGGTGCCCCCCACGGTTGCCAGACTAAGGATGGATAGATAGATAGATGGATAGACAGACAGACAGACAGACAGATAATGTATTGATGGTGTTGTATGAAGTATAAAGATGGTGTAGTGCATTGGTAGTGTGGTATGAAGTAAAGATGTGTAGTGTATTGATGGTGTGGTATGAAGTAAAGATAGTGTTGTGTATTGAAGGTGTGGTATGAAGGATGTTGTAGTGTAATGATGGTGTGGTATGAAGTAAAGATGTTGTTGTGTATTGATGGTGTGGTATGAAGTAAAGATGTTGTTGTGTATTGATGGTGTGGTATGAAGTAAAGATGTTGTAGTGTATGATGGTGTGGTATGAAGGATGTTGTAGTGTATTGATGGTGTGGTATGAAGTAAGGATGGTGTTGTGTATTGATGGTGTGGTATGAAGTAAAGATGGTGTTGTGTATTGATGGTGTGGTATGAAGTAAGGATGTTGTAGGATTGATGGTGTGGTATGAAGTAAAGATGGTGTTGTGTATTGATGGTTGGTATGAAGTAAAGATGGTGTTTTGTGTATAATGGATGTGTGTTGTTAAGTAAAGATGGTGTAGTGTATTGAAGGTGTGGTATGAAGTAGATGTTGTAGTGTATTGATGGTGTGGTATGAAGTAAAGATGGTGTGTGTATTGATGGTGTGGTATGAAGTAAAGATGGTGTAGTGTATTGATGGTGTGGTATAAAGTAAGATGTGTAGTGTATTGATGGTGTGGTATGAAGTAAAGATGGTGTAGTGTATTGATGGTGTAGTATGAAGTAAAGATGTTGCAGTGTATTGACGGTGTGGTATGAAGTAAAGATAGTGTTGTGTATTGATGGTGTGGTATGAAGTAAAGATAGTGTTTTATGGTGTGGTATGAAGTAAAGATGGTGTAGTGTATTGATGGTGTGGTTTGAAGTAAAGATAGTGTTTTATGGTGTGGTATGAAGTAAAGATGGTGTTTTATGGTGTGGTTTGAAGTAAAGATGTTGTTTTATGGTGTGGTATGAAGTAAAGATGGTGTTTTATGGTGTGGTTTGAAGTAAAGATGTTGTTTTGTGGTGTGGTATGAAGTAAAGATGGTGTAGTGTATTGATGGTGTGGTTTGAAGTAAAGATGGTGTATTGTAAAGAGGCAGACCAAGGAAGAGATGGGAGGACAACATAGTGAATGGGCAGGCCTCGAACTCAGCGAAATTTTGAGAAAGGCAGAACAGAAGAAGGAATGGAGGGAACTGGTTGTCAAGTCTTCAGGGGTGCCCCCCACGGTCGGCAGACTAAGGGATGGATAGTGATAGATAGATGGATAGACAGACAGACAGACAGACAGACAGATAATGTATTGATGGTGTTGTATGAAGTATAAAGATGGTGTAGTGCATTGGTGGTGTGGTATGAAGTAAAGATAGTGTTTTATGGTATGGTTTGAAGTAAAGATGGTGTATTGTATTGATGGTGTGGTGTGAAGTAAAGATGGTGTAGTGTATTGATGGTGTAGTATGAAGTAAAGATGTTGTTGTGTATTGATGGTGTGGTATGAAGTAAAGATGGTGTTGTGTATTGATGGTGTGGTATAAAGTAAGGATGGTGTTGTGTATTGAAGGTGTGGTATGAAGTAAAGATGCTGTTGTGTACTGGTGGCATAGAAATGAAGTAAAGATGTTGTTATGTATTGATGGTGTGGTATGAAGTAAAAATGGTCTATTTTTTGTGTGGTAAGAATGGTGTAGGGTATTGACGGTGTGGTATGAAGTGAAGATGTTGCAATGTATTAATGATGTAGTATAGCGTTAAAAAAAAAGATGGTGTTTGTGGTTGGTTGTGTTAGTTGGTTGGTCGGTTGGTTGGTTGGTAGTGGTCGGGGTGGTGTTTCTTGTAGACGGATAGCTGTAAAAAAAAAAAATTAATTTTTTAAAAAGCGGAGAGGGGGAAGAGATTATGCCGTTGTTGTCATTTGCACAAAGATAACACAGAAACAAAAAAAGGAGGGATAGAAAAGCAGGAAATTTTCACCCAGAAGATGGGGACACTTTTCATGCATACCCCCCCCCCCCCCCCCCCCCCCCCCCCCCCCGAATCCCCACAAGGGCTTGTTGGTCTGAAATCTGTTTGCTTGAAAAATCCGAAGCTTTTATTCATCTATCCATTCACACATTCGTTCATTCCTTCATTTCTTCCTTCATTCCATCCTTAAAGGAGCGAAGAAAAGCCCCAAACCGAGAACGAAGGAGACTGTCACTCAGCCAGATGCTTCCCCAGAGTCAACAATGACGTCAGCAGGCCAAAAACCAGATCTTTCCGACCAGCTAAGCTCAACCGCCACAGCAGTAAGCATCTATGGGTTTGTGTGTGTGTGTGTGTGTGGTGTGTGTGTGTGTGTGTGTGTGTGTGTGTGTGTGTGTGTGTGTTGTGTGTGTGTGTGTGTGTGTGGTGTGTGTGTGTGTTGTGTGTGTGTGTGTGTGTGTGTGTGTGTGTTGTGGTTGTGTGTGTGGTGTGTGTGTGTGTGTGTGTTGTGGTTGTGTGTGTGTGTGTGTGTGTGTGTGTGTGTGTGTGTGTGTGTGTGTGTGTGTGTGTGTGTGTGTTGTGTGTTGTGTGTGTGTTGTGTGTTGGTGTGTGTGTTGTGTTGTGTGTGTGTGTGTGTGTGTGTGTGTGGTGTCATTATTAACGCTTTCATTGTGTTTAGACGGAGTGGGGGTGGTGTGGGGTGAGTGTGGTGTATGATGTAGAGTGTGTGGCATGTATGGATAAGAGAATCAGAGCAGAAGCCAAATAAATAAACAAAACAAAAATTTGTAAAATGGCTACAGTAATCAAAAACCATGGCTACAACCTGACAAAATCAGACAGAAACAGACAGACTAACTGACGGAACGAAGACACGAACCCTCGAAAAGACGGAAACCCCAAAAACAGACAACAGTACAACAGCAACATACCTGTGAGGGGTGTGTTGTGTGTCTGCAAAGGGGCCTTCGACAACAGCAACTGCTGCTGATTCAAGACAGGCCCACTGGACAGACGGAGAGAGCGAGAGTGTGAGACGAGGTGAGACGAGACGAGAGACGATCGGGTGATAAGAAGCAGAGAAGAAACAGAGGTGTTTTGAAGCTTGACATCGCAGTCTGCTGGATTGAGTGGAGGTGAGGAGGGTGGGTGATGATGATGGTGATGGTAAGATGTGATGGATATGATGATGAGTGTGGTAGTGGTGATGATGAGGGGGGTGTGGTTGGGGTGGTGATGATGATAGAGTGGTGGTGTGGTGGTGGTGTAGCGTGGTGATGAATAATGATAGTGATGGTGGTGGTGGTGGTGATAGCGATGGTGATGATGATAATGATGGTGATGGTGGTGGTGGTGGTGATAGCGATGGTGATGATGATAATGATGGTGATGGTGATGGTGGTGGTGGTGGTGATAGCGATGGTGATGATGATATGATGGTGATGGTGTTGGTAATGAGGATGGTGATGGTGATGACGACGATGGCGATGATGACGACGACGATGACGATGATGATGATGACGACGATGATGATGATGATGGCAATGATGTTGTGTTATGTAGCACAAAATGCTGGGGGCTGAATCCAATGAGATCTCTGAAGGCAGCTTTGATTTTTTTGACGAAGACGAGGCGGCCATGTACAGGAAAAAGTTGTCCATGATTCCAGAAAAGTCAGTTCCGAAAGTCTTTTCCTCTGATATCTCTGCCTGTCTGGTCTGTCTGTCTGTCTGTCTGTCTGTCTGTCTGTCTCTGTCTGTCTGTCTGTCTCTCTCTCTCTGTCTCTCTCTGTCTCTCTCTGTCTCTCTCTGTCTCTCTCTCTCTCTCTCTCTCTCTCTCTCTCTCTCTCTCTCTCTCTCTCTCTCTCTCTCTCTCTCTCTCTGAATTGGACATTCTCCCCTTAATTTACCATCTGGAATATAATAAAGCAATCATAATGTATCGAACAATGAATGGTCTCGCTCCATCTTCCTTGACTACTAGGTTCCCAGTAAATCAGTCAAGATACACCACTATTATTATTCTTATTTTTTTGGATTATTATTATCATATATTATAGTAATAATAATAGTAATAGTAATAACTATAATAACAATATAATAATAACGATACCTAAACCAAGGCTCGATCCTTACAAAACAAGTCTTCGTTACTCCGGTGGAACTGTTTGGAATTCTTTACCACAAAATTTCAAAGACAAAAGTAGTATCAGAGACTATAAGCTTATACAGTCTCTGGTAGTATTGCATCTTTTAAGCGTAATTATAAATCTTTCCTGTTTCAAAAACGAGTCAAACATGCTCCTAAACTATTGTCGTTATAATTACTATGCTCGTTAAAATTGGGCCAACTGTTAGCATCGCATTCTAATGAAATCACCTTGTAAACATGAATAAAAACAGCATCGACAAACTGTATTCATGACCTCTGGTCTCGCACTAATTTCTTCTGTTCTTGTATTATATCGCATGATATATTATCGTCGTCATGTACTCTGAGTGGTTTTGTTGTTGTTGTTGTTGTGTTGTTATTGTTGTTTTGTTCGGTTTTAAAAAATATAGATTTGGAATCACTCTTTTCAGAATCCATTACATATCAATTCTAGCGAAAATGAGAACATGTCATGCACTCAGAGATTTTTTTTGTTTTTGATTCGTGCTTTACTGACTGGAAGGGGGTTAGTCAGGGGGGTGGGTATGTAAAATGGCGGTCTCTTTGTATGTGGGGGGGGGGGGGGGGGATGAGGGGGAAAGGTGAAAGGATGAAGAATGTAATGGATCATGATAAGTTTATAAAATTTCATGTACAGTAACTGTCCCACGTGAATGGCAAATACTTTCTGCAACTGATACTAGGACATGCGACTCGGAATCGTACAGAACACTTTGGATATTTCCATATTTTTTTCTTAGATCTATCCCTTTGCTTTTATATGAGGCAATGAGCACAGGGCAATCAAACAATATATGATGGACTGATATAAAGGCAGAACAAATGCAGAAAACATTTTTTGAATGTTTAGTTTTCCAAGCACTTAGACGTAGTTTATGAATTATAATTTCTATATTTCGGGGGCAACACAAATGGTTTAAGTGAAGTCTAAAAAAAAACTTTGAATACATAGAGTTTGCTAGAATTGAAATCATTTCGAATGAAGATAAACGTAAACCTATACTATTAATAATTATGTTATTTGTACATTCTGAAGCACCGCGTTTTGCCAGAGAATCTGCCAACTCGTTCCAGTAAAGACCGCAATGTGATGGCACCCAGCAGAAATTTATTTCAACACCTTTAGAAACAAGAAAATGCACAAGAAACTTGATTTAAAAAATAACATCATTTCTCATTTTAGAGTTCCAATGTTTCAGAGCAAGTAAGACTGATTTGGAATCAACACAAAAAACGACATCGTAAATAGCAAGAGAAATATTTGAAAGATAATTTAGCGCCATAAAAATTGCGAACAATTCAGATGTGAATATTGTAAAACTTATTCCAATACAAAAAGATCTTTTTACTTTTAAGTCGGGTATAACGAATGCAGCCCCGCACATGCCCGATTCTAAGACAGATCCGTCCGTGTATACTTTCAAGTGGTTTAAATACTGACCATTTATATGATTTTGAACCTCAGTTGTGAGTAGGTTTTGATTAGATCTAGTGTCCTTTTTTGTTTCTGTGTAGTAAATATCAAAATTTGCATATTTATGTTCCCATGGTGGAATCTGGGGAACTACTGGTAAAACTGGGACGTTTGATATATCGATATTATTTTCCTTCATAAGGTCTTTGGTATAATTTCTTATGGGCTGCAAAAAAGAGATTTCCCTCACTCTTTTTTAATATTCCTTTTGATTAATAAATATTACATCGCGAACAGAATTTAAAATAGCTAGACTTCGAATGATATATTTAGAGGCAGATAACATTTTTGCTCAGAAAGGGGAAGTCAATTAGCTTCTGTATAAGTTTTTAGTGTACTGGAATGAGCCGGAACTCCTAGCGCTATTTTGATTGCTTTGCTATCCACACTTTGCAACTTTTTAAAGAGATAATTTGGAGCAGAAAAATACACTTCTTGACCAGAAA
>CM060336.1:6554413-6571913 GCA_030674155.1 Stramonita haemastoma
TCAGACATCTCAAGCCTCGAGACAACGCACTGGTCAGCAGCGACCACCCACGTCCGATTTTTCTGGACAACAGGAATGAGACCGGTCACTAGATTTTTTGGGGGGTTGAGAATCTGCATCTTTTTTTTAGGGGGGGTGCTTGAGTTCTATCTTGGATGTGTAAAGCTGGTGGTAAGGCCAGAGGACTTGACTGTTACTACTGCCCAAGATGATGATGATGAGGAGGATGTGAGGGATGTATGAGGCTTGTGCTGCTTCCCACCCCATCCCCCCGTTTTTAGAGCTGAATCGGTTTTGATGACTTGATAGACAAGAGCATGGATAGACTTCGTTGAGCTTGCGAATGTGTAAGCTGTGATGATGATTGGTGTTGTGTAACAAAGGCGGGTGAAATTAATGATGTGCTGATTGTGTGTGTGTGTGTGTGTGTGTGTGTGTGTGTGTGTGTGTGTGTGTGTGTGTGTGTGTGTGTGTGTGTTTGGCTTTCGTGGTTTTGGTTTCGCTTAGTTATTGTGAGATTTTAAAAAATTATTATTTTGTTCTCTTATTTTAGGGGCGGGATAGCTCAGTGGTCAGAGCATTTGCTTTCTTTCCCCCAGTCAAGTTAAGCAGCGCCAGCGTGGTTACCAGTTGGATGGGTGACCCTTTGCGCGCCTTGGCTTTTCAGTACAGTTCACCCAGCTGTCATGGGTGCCTGCCCTCTTAAGGGTCAGGGAAGATAAAGCAGCGAGGGAGATGAGATGGGCGCCGCCCTCAATATGCTGGCCCCTAGAGAAGCTGAGGTCTCTGACACCTTGCTCCCCTACGACCGCCTAGGTTATGGGACACCTTTACCTTTATTTTTTAACTTATTGTATTCTTTTATTTCGAGATAATGGAATAAGTACTCGTGTGCTTTTTACATCCAGTCCCCGTGTGTATGTAGTTTTGTCCGTTTTGTCACCCGTTCCCACCAGCTCAATGCCTTTTTCTGAAAAGCGGAACAGGTTTTAACGTGTGCGCAAGATGTTCTGCGCGCGTCTGCACACAGGACCTCGGTTTATATAGTTTCATCCGAAGGATTTGTGTGTGGTGTAGCTAATGATTGTTTTGGTTTGGGTATTAGCTTATTTAAGTCGTGGTTGTGGAGGTTTGACGGTTGTCTGGTATTTTGTTTGATGTTTGTGTGATTAAGAAGTTGGGGTTTATTTGGCGCGTGTATGATGATGATGATTTGTGTTTTGGGTGTTTGTTGTTTTGTTGTATTCGTGATGTGTGTTTTCGAAGGCTGTCTGATTCGTGTTAGGGTTGTTTGGTGATTGCCAGGCTTTCATTCTTTGATGATTGTCTCTCCGTGATTGATGAGTTAGATAATTGATTTGTGTCTCGTGTGTTTGAAGATGCACCTTGTGTCACTGGTAATGTTTGTTGCGGTCTTTTTTGTGTTTGTTTCGTTTTTTTGCTTAGAGCTCTGAGGTTTACCAATGGTGAAGTTTTGTGGGGGCAAACCCTTTTTGCCTACCATGAAGGTAGCTGCATTCCGACTTCGGGGATGTATGCTGGGTATGTTCGTGATTCAGTAACTCGCCGAACACTGACATGAATGACGGGATCTTTAACGTGTATAATTATTTGATCTTCTGCATGTGTATATACACCAAAGAGAATGAAGGGAATGGCAGGTCTACACTTGAGGCTGACCTGGGAGGTGGACCACACCCCCACCCTCCGCCCCCTAGTCCCCAGTTCACCCAGCTGTCAATGGGTACCTGCCTTCTGTAGGGTCAGGGAAGGTAAAGCAGCGATGGAGAGAGGAGATGGGCGCCGCCCTCAATAAATATGCTGGCCCCCAGAGAAATTGAGGTCTGTCTCAGACATCTCGCTCCCAAACGACCGCATAGGTTATGGGACACGTTTACCTAGTTAAGATAATGATCTGTGTTTATTGTGGCTAAAACGGGTCTACAATTGATTGTGGTGGAGTTTAGAGGGAGAGAAATCCGGATGGGCTAATATATAGGAGTTTTTACTGACATGTATTTTTTTTGTATTTTTTAAAAAAAAAACTGTTTTACATTGTAGCACAGAATGTTTTTGTAGGACTGTGAGTTTGATAATCAGTATATTTTTTGTTGTTGAATATTTCAAACATTGGTTTTGGTGTTTTTGAGGGTTCTTTCTTTGCTCTAATGCGGTAGATGTATTCCGGATGGTAAAGTGATTGTTTAGATTTAATAAAAAATGATTGAATTAAAAACAATCTTTGTAATGTATGTCCGTGGAATGGTGTTCATTGGTATGTGGTTGTATGTGCCCATATATGTGTCTAATGCGCTCCCGTGTCATATCCATATTCCTGTATGCCTGTGAATCGGGGACCCTGACTGCAGATTTGAAGAGAAGAGGCACATGCAGTAGAGATGAGATGCTTCCGGAGACTCCTTGGCATCTCTACAAATACCACAAAACCAACGAAGAAAGGCATAACAGAATCCAGCAAAACCATTGGGTCCTACGAAAACCATCTAACAAGAAGTCTCAAAGCATATGCACTTCCACAGTAGCATCATTACATCATCCTCATCACCATTGATCATCATACAATAATAAAAATTGCCTCAGGTTCGGTAGCCCCCGTTGCTCTGGTCTCATGGTGACCTCAGATTCGGTTTTTCCATACACTTCTGTGCCTGTGGTGAGTTTGTGTAAAAAGCCTTTGGGGTTGGAGGTTCGCGGGGGGACGATCGTTGGAGGGATGTTGTGATGGTCGCCACCTCAGGTGGGCTTCTCACTCAGTCTGGCTCCGCGACTGAGCTAATACTGTCATCAGAAGGGGGCTTAGTAGGTGGTGTCCTGCGTATGTTAGCTCAGAACAGACACCACTGAACAGCACCAAAGTGACCCCAGCAGCAGTGCAGGGCCCTCTGGCTGGTGGCCTGTGGCCTGATATTGATGGGCTCCCTGTGGACTGCCGCCCTGAGGATGAGACATAAGCAAATCTGGGAATGGCTGTGGCGGGAGATTGAAATGAGCGGCGTGGGAACAGTAGGACGGGAACGTTGCGGAAGATGAGGCAGCAAAATAAGTCTTCGGGAGTTCCCCCATGGTCGCCAGACTAATAAGGGATAGATAGATAGATAGATAAGATAGAGAGATAGATAGATAGATAGATAGATAGATAGATAGATAGATAGATAGATAGATATGATAGATGATAGACGGACGGACGGAGGAGGAGGATGGATATTTATCCGTCTATCTATTTATTTATGTATTTATTTAATTGTTGGTCACTTGTTTACCTCATCGATCAATCGATTGATTGATTGATTGACTGATTGATCGG
The DNA here is from genome assembly GCA_030674155.1 of Stramonita haemastoma. Taxonomy (NCBI): domain Eukaryota; kingdom Metazoa; phylum Mollusca; class Gastropoda; order Neogastropoda; family Muricidae; genus Stramonita; species Stramonita haemastoma. Next base: position 6,557,739 of record CM060336.1, read on the forward strand.
TTTTTGTACGTCTAGATCTCATTTTATCCAAAAATGTAAAGGTATTTCATGTGTGAGTATACACATAGTGTTGCATGCAAACACGCCTTTACGTGCTCATACACGTGGGCGCGTACACACATGCACGCGCCACATGCAAATGCACACACATACACGCACAGCCACGCGCGCACACACACACTCACACCAACACACACACACACACACACACACACACACACACACACACACACACACACACACACACACACACACACAACACATGCACACACACACCACAAACACAAACACATGTCTATTCACTAGGATTGAACAAACGAAAAATCTAAGACGACAACAACCACCGCGCGCACGCGCGCGCACACACACACACACACACACGCACGCACGCACGCACGCACGCACGCACGCACCACGCACGCACGCACGCACGCACGCACGAACAATGTAGGTATGTACTTTGTATACACTCGCGCACATGCCCATACAAGCATAAAAATACGCACATATGTGCACACATGCATTGACACATATGCATGTAGGCACGCACATATACATACAAACATACATACATACATCATACATACATACATACATACATACATACAACATACATACATACATACATACATACATATGCAGGCACGCACACATACATACAGACATACAGACATGCATACAGATACATACATACATACATACATACATACATACATACATACATACATACATACATACATACATACATACATACATACCTACCTATGTACATACTTACTTTTACATACCTGCAGTGTGTGTGTGCGTGTGTGCGCGCACATGCAGGCACACATAAACGCACAGACACACACATTCACACACACACGTGCGCGCGCGCACATGCACACTGGTCCCATATTTATCTGCTTTCCTGAACCGTAAGTCAATGTGAACGAAATGTGTGCATGCGCTTCTGTGTATAATGTGTGTGCGTGCGTGCGCGCGCGCGCGCGGCGCTCGTTTGTCTGTGTCTATGTGTCTGTGCCTCTTAAGTGTTTTCATGTGAATATGTAGGTGCACGCGTACATACTTGCAGGACACATGCACCGATATGCAAAATTGCTTATACATTTTTCTTTTGCTTTAGGGGTTGTTGTTTTTTTTGGGGAAGGGTTGGGTTTTTTTTGGGGGGGTGCTTTTTGGTATGTCTGTATCCAATCTCTCTCTCTGTCTCTGTCTCTGTCTCTTCTCTCTCTCTCTCTCTCTCTCTCTCTCTCTCTCTCTCTCTCTCTCTCTCCTCTCTCTGTCTCTCTCTCTCTCTTCTCTCCTCTTCTCTCTCTCTCTCTCTCTCTCTCTCTCTCTCTCTCTCTCTCTCTCTCTCTCTCTCTCTCTCTCTCTCTCTCTCTCTCCTCCTCTCTTCTCTCTCTCTCTCTGTCTCTCTCTCTCTCTGTCTCTCTCTCTCTCTTCTCTCTCTCTTCTCCTCTCTCTCTCTCTCTGTCTCTCTTCTCTTCTCTCTCTCTCCTCTCTCTCTCTCCTCTCTCTCTCTCTCTCTCTCTCTCACATAACAGGCCTTATCATAATATATCACTACTCTTCCACGTTGCTACTGAGTCTGTTGTTTGTTAGTTTAGGGTTTTTGTTTGTTTGTATATTTTTTTTTTCCCCAGAAAGATTAAAGACTAGACTTGGCAACGCCGCACCGGCCTACTCTCTCTCTCTCTCTCTCTCTCTCTCTCTCGTCTCCTCTCGTCTCTCTCTCTCTCTCTCTCTCTCTCTCTCTCCCTCTCTCGTCTCTCTGTCTCTGTCTCTCTCTGTCTCTCTCTGTCTGTCTGTCTCTCTCTCTCTCTCTCTCTCTCTCTCTGTCTCTCGTCTCTCTCTCTCTCTCTCTCTCTCTCTCTCTCCTCTCTCTCTCTCTTCCTTCATGTATACATGTCTGTGAAGTGTTTATATATATGTATATTATACACAAATTCACGCCTTCTGCATTCGTGTACGTTCGTGCCTGTATACCTGCACGCATACACAACAGGCAGCCACACACACACACACACACCACACACACACACACACACACACACACACACACACACACACACACACAATACATACACACACACTACATACACACACACAACATACACACACAACACAACATACTACATACATACATACAACAACATACATACAACACACACATACATACACACACACAACAACACACACCACGCACGCACACACACACACACACACACACACACACACACACACACCACACACACACACACACACACACAACAACACCACACACACACACTAGATGCCGCAGTACCGCGCCTATACTAAGCTGTAACGAACCTATATGCTAGGTCATTGATATCCCTCTCTCTACTGGGCAACATTGTACAGACAGACAGACAGAATATCAAAAGGCGGAATGTGGGGGGTGGGTAGGTGGGTGCCAGTTTGTGTGTAAGACAGAGAGACAAACAGATGAAGTAGTAGCGCGGCAGCAAGTGATTCGCGCAGGTAAGGTTTTTTGGAATAACATCATCTCCATCCCTTCCTTTTTTTTTCCTTGCTTCTTTCTCATCTTCATTCTCATCCCATCCTATCCTATCTCTATACCCCCCCCCCCCCCTCCTCCTCCTCCTCCTCCTCCTCCTCCTCCCTCGGTGTTCTTAGGAAGTTGGCACAGGTTCGCATTCTTACTGCAAAAGCCAGAGTTGCATGCTTCGATCCTCTGAAGTAGACTACTGAACTAATACTACAAGAAGATTGTGTTTGAGCCAAGACTTGTGTACTCGTCAAGATAGGGTTTTGGGTTTTTTTTATTATTGGTAGGGTTTTTTGTGTAGGTTTTTTTTTCCTCAACTGTGTTAGCGATGAGAGGAAAGCATATGCAAGGGGTGGGGGTGGGGTGGGGGGGGTGGATAGCGAGTGCACCTTTACACTCTAGAAGAGGGCTTTCTGAATCGGGTCAAGAAGTGTGTGTGGGATCAGACAACTGAAAGGGAGAGCGCAGGTTCAAAATCTGATCGTGTTTTGTACGAGGAAGGGGCTTGTTTGTGTTTTTGCAAACTATTGTGGCGGTAAGGCAGATGTTTTTATTATTTATCTGACTTCTTTACATAATCGATTTGTTGATTCGCGTTCTTTGCTTATTATTTTGTTTCTTTATGAACTCGTTTTGGTGGGCTATGTTTGTTTTTTCATTGCTTATCTAAATATCTGTTAGGGAATCGTTGTTATTTATTGTTTGTTTATTTATTTATTTTATTTGTTTGTTTACTATTTGTTTGTTTATTTTTTATTTTTGGTAGGCAGTGTTTTCTATTTATCATTTACACATTCAGTGAATATTTTTTTCATTCATTGACTCACTCGGTGGGCAGTGTTTGTTCATATATGTACTTATTTACGTCTTTATTCATTTAATTATTTTTTGTTGGGTTTTTTGTTAATTTAATTTTGTGAATTGTTAATCATCTACTCGTCCATTCAGGCCACCATTTGTGTATTTTAACAAGCAAAAATCAGAAATACGGAACCCCCTACAACAAAACTCTCAGCCGGTGAATTACTCAAACATTTTTTCTGCTGAAAACGGAACTGTGTTTATAGAGCTCAGTTCGTAACTTATAAAAAAATACTATCAACCAGAAAGTAAAGCTATAAACACTGAATTTTTTATTTATATATTTATTTATTTATTCTTTCATATCCAGGATAATGGAATAACCACCATGTGCTTTTTACATCCAGTCCCCGTGTGTATGCAGTTTTGTAAATCTTGTCATCTGTTCCCACCGGCACACAATGGCCTTCTCTTAAGAAAAGTGGAACAGGATTTAACGTGTGGCGCAAGATGTTCTGCGTGCGTTAGCACACGGGGCCTGGTTTATAGTCTCATCCGAATTCAGAAAACAAGAAACGCGTTGTATACAAATACAGTTGCAGTATTGTGCGAGAGCCAACAGCTTACAGTGTACTTCACCATCAAACAAAACGAAACTCGTTATTTGGCAGGTGATAAAGAAAAAAGCATCGTTACAACAAATCAGTCCTATTGAAACAAGTGTTATCAATAAATTAAAGACATCACTTCTGCACTTGCTGCCTTATACACTAAGTTGAAAGAATGATATTGCACTCTAGAGCTTATCACGTCATGTAAGCTTTGTCACACTTTAATTTCTTTGTTTGGGTGAGGGAGGGGGAGGGGAGGATAGTTTATGAGGTGTTGAGGTTGTTGATCAGGTTGTTGTTGATTTTCTTTGTGTTATGTGTGTGGTAAAGGTGTGACATAGTTTCCTTGTGTGCCTCTACTATTCGTAATATTTGAGATTGTAAACTTGTCAAAAAAAACGATTCCAGCTTTTTTTATCAGAAAGTTTTATCTTCCAAGTTGCATAATCATCACCCTGTGAGTCCTATTTTTCTTACTTCTCAACAAACGTTTCTTGTTAGACCGGGATTTTCCCAGTGCGGAATGGAGTTTTGTTTTTAGTGGATATATTGGAGATCCCACCCAGTAATACTATCTAATCTATCTTTTCTATCTATCTATCTATCTATCTATCTACTATCTATCTATCTAATCTATCTATCTATCTATCTATCCCTTCGTCTGCGACCGTGGGGCACCCCTGAAGACTTGACAACCAGTTTCCCTCCATGCCTCTCTCATTTCTGCTTTACTCCAAACTTTGGCCAGTTCTAGGCTGTCCATCGCTGATGTTGTCCTCCCTATCTTTCCTCGTCTTGTCTCTTTTTCTTTTTTTCTCCAGTAATACTGCCATTATATATATATAATATATATATATATATATATATATATATATATATATATATATAATATACTATATATATATAAAAATATATAATATAAAAAGCAAACCTGTGTGTCCAAGATGAATTTAGCTGTCCGTGTCAACGACCGGAGGTTGGTAGCTTAGTGTGAAACAGGTACTAAAGTTCCTCGCGCTTGAGTTGCAGACTTCAATTGCATAACTTCGCTGGGATGTTGATACAACCAGTCTAGCTGAATTTAACCAGTCCAAGCTGAATAATGTCGGTGACAACGACAACAAAAAATAGGTCATGGTTTTTAACGTGTGACAGATCTACTTTGCTATTCTGTAGTGGACAACTACAACCACAACAATAACTACAACAACACCAACAACGACGACGACGACGACGAAAAGTGTTGTGAAGGTAAGGTTGCTTTTGTTGTTTTTTTGGTTGGGTTTTGCTTGTTTTTCTTGGGTGTGTGTGTGTGTGTGTGTGTGTGTGTGTGTGTGTGTGTGTGTGTGTGTGTGTGTGTGTGTGGATGTGGGGTGGGGTGGGTGGGGGAGGGGGTGGTTGTTGTGCTTATGCCCAGTAGCTAGCTGTGTTTTTGTTGTGTGTATTTTGGTTCATATTCTACGTCTGTATGTATGCACACATACAAACACACGCACTAACACACACACTCTCTCTCTCTCTCCTCTCTCTCTCTCTCTCTCTCTCTCTCTCTCCTCTCTCTCTCTCTCTCTCTCTCTCTCTCTCTCTCTCTCTCTCTCCCCGCTCACACACACACATACACACACACACAAACGCACACACACACACACTAATCACACACACACACACACACACACACACACACACACACACACACACACACACACACTCACACTATTGATCCCCACCATCAAACCCACCCACCTTTGTGTGACCACCACCCCTCTGCTCTTCACATTATTTTAGAGTGTGTGTGGGGGGAAGGAGGTAAGGAGGTGAGGAGGTGTTCTGTATCTCCCATCCACACCACCCTCACCCTCACCCTCATCACCATCATCCTCATCATCATCATGCATCACTATCACCCCATGCCCAGGGCACATTTCCCAAAAATAAAACGTCTCCAGCCAAAGTAATGATCCCTGCCCTGTACCTTATCTGTTTCCACCGCCCCCTAACCCCCCTCCCCCCTACTACCCCCCCCCCCCCCCCCCTGCACCCCTAGATCGCTTTTGCAGCTGCTGAAGGAACCACAGCGCATTAATCCCACATCGCTCAGTTCAGTCCAGAGCGCTAAATTTAGCACGCCCCCTACCCCCCCCCCCCCCCCCCCCCATTCCCTTTCCCCTTCCTTTTACCTAGTCTATGTGTATGTGGTCAGTTCCTGCTATACTTAGCACCAGCTGGCCCCCATCTGGGCTTGGCTGGGCTGGGATGGGATGGATTAATTTAGCTGCTGAGAAAAGCTGAATGTAGAAGAAACTGACTGACAGCTGTGGAACCCGTTACACATACAGGCAGTATAGTCCGAGAGCCAGTCTATGTAAAAGTACTAGAACCTTGTTTTCCGTCATAAAGTTTTTTTCTTTGGTGATTCTGCTTCCTCAGGGTCTCTAGACTTCATATCAGTCGGGGCCAACTTGTATCTTATGGGCATAAGTTTTTCTGGTGGTTCAAATACACATACCCCTCTCATGCAAGAGTGATGGCTGAGCGACTCGTGGATGAGTCGACCTAGATTCGCGCAGGGGTGCCGACGCTAACAGTGCCTCTCGCAGTGATATTACAGGCTGCGCCGAAAGATGCGCGGCGCGGCCTGCTTCCCCCCTATCTGATATGGACTACGCTTGTTAAGGAATGCGCTGCTAGCAGACGATGCTAGACACACCTGCTATGTGTACTGAAAACAAAGAGTTGAGCGTCAAATACACTATCACGAAAGGTCGCACGATGTGTTAATGGCCTGAAAATGAAAGACGAGTGTTTCTCTCTTCAACACCGGACCCATAAGTACTGAAATAAGTGTAGTTTACTGGTACTAGATCTATTGGAATGTTAATAGAGATCAGCCTGCGATGCCAGTGATCCACCAACACATGCAGCACTTTCACTTTCACTTTATTCTTTTACATCGAGGATAATGGGATAAGCACTCTTGTGCTTTTTTACATCCAGTCCTCATGTGTATGCAGTTTTGTAAATGTCATCTGTTCCCACCGGCACATGATGGCCTACTCTTACGAAAAGCGGAACAGGATTTAACGTGTGCGCAAGATGTTCTGCATGGGTTTTTTTTTTAGCTGTTTTAAAAACTATGCTCAGTGTTTTGAGAATTCTTGATGATTCATTTGGGTGGAGGGGGGTAGAAAGAGAGAGTAGAGAGAGAGGAGGAGATATTTATGAGGTGGGAGGGGGAATGCAAAGCATATTTTGATATGAAAGAAGTCAGCCATTACACCCTACATCTAAACGCTTGTGTATAGATCTTCACGTTTGTGAGGACGTGATGCCATCATTCTGGTTCAACACAACACACACACACACACACACACACACACACACACACACACACACACACACACACACACACACACACACACACACTGTCTCACTACTGTGACTCTTAGTACACACACTAATGTGATCTCTATTTCTTATTTTCAGACATGGAGTGTTTTTTTCTGTCAAAGAAAGAACCCACTTCTAATCAAATCTACACGGATTAGTAGTTTTCAGGAAGCAAGCCGGCAGCGAGATGATAGACTCGGTCAAAGGCTTCCAGAAGATGCAGAGTTCATACTGTGTCACAAGAACTGTATGAGCACATAAATTATTGTTCCAAAGACCATATTCAGCGTCTGCTAAAAAAGAGAAAGACTGACGAACTCTCTGAAGAAGAACAGAAACGTCTTAGGGGCAGTACTAGTTCTTTTAATTTTCGTGAACATTGTTCTTTTCTGTAGGTACTTAGTTAGTTAGTTAGTTAGTTAGTTAGTTAGTTAGTTATAGTGCGGTGTGTGTGTGTGTGTGTGTGTGTGTGTGTGTGTGTGTGTGTGTGTGTGTGTGTGTGTGTGTGTGTGTGTATGTATGTGCGCGCGCGCGCGCGTGCAATGATGATGACAATAACGATGATGATAGGCTAAAAAATGTTTCCTTAATCTCCTCTCTCTCTCTCCTCTCTTTTCTCTCTCTCTCTCTCTCTCTCTCTCCTCATTCCTTCTCTCTCTCCTCTCTCTCTCTTCTCTCTCTCTCTCTCCTCTCTCTCTCCTTCTCTCTCTCTCCTCTCTCTCTCTCTCTCTCTCCTCTCTCTCGTTATGTCCACTCTCTTCATCATCTTCTTCAAGCACGCTGACCAGCTATTACTTACTCTCATTCAAGATTGTTCAGCAGTTTCTCACATCTCTCCTCTCCTGAAGAATCCACTTGCCATATGGGCCTTCTTACAAGCACGCTGACCACAGCTATGAACTCTCCGAAAGCAAAGATGGGGTGCAACAGTGTCACACACACAAGAAACGCCACACACGCATCGGCTGCTACTTGACAAAGCAAGTTTGGGCACGCTACATTGACATCTGAACCACTATAACTGATCAACGTTTTGGCGCTCATGGACCAGTCATGTATGAGGAGAGTGGGTGCTGCAGAACAATGGGCGTTTGAGGGTGGATGGCCTGCCAGTTTCCACCTCAAGCTCACAAAGAAAGTGAAGAACATGGCTGCAGGCATGAAAGTGACTATAAAACATGCTAAAGTGGACACAGCTATTGACATTGAATTCATATATGAACGCGTTCTTGGCATTTTGGCGACTTCCAGGGAATCCATTTCTGTTGAGACCTTGTTTTCCCATGAGCTAGCTCTACAACCTACAGCCCTTTTTGACGAGAATGGTGACATGAGGACAACTAGCAAGGCTGCTCTGAAGAACAAAATACAGATTCTGTCTGGTGTTCGCAACCAAGAACCTCCCACTGTTGTCATCCTAGATGGCTGTGCAATTTTGTGGACAGTACCTTGGCCTGCAGCTCCAGCTAAAGTCTCGGCTTTCATCACAGCTGCAGTTTCCAGCATTTTGCGACGAGTTCAGTCAGCACCAGTGTCACATGTGGTCGTTGACAGATACTACAAACTGAGCACAAAGTCATGCTGTCGAACCATCCGTCAGAAGGGGACTAGTCGTGTGAAGAACCTGACCGGAGTCTCCTCTGCCACAGCAAAGTGTCACGCTAAAAGTCACAGCCAACAAGGAACAACTGATACAAATGATCGTACATCGGATTTGCAGCATGCAGCCTCCACCAGCAACATAATATTATGTTATCATCATTGCGCCAGACCCGAACACTATACACATGGGGTCTGGACTTCAGCAAGCCCCTCTGTATCACGAAGAAGCTGATGTGCTGATGGCGTTTCATGTCATCAACGAATCGTCATTAGGACAGAGGAACATCAGGGTTGTTTCTGATGGCACCAATGTACTCGTCATCTTGGCCCATCATCTCTACATGAAGACCAAAGGACTGTCCCAGAGTATGACTCTCACTATCGAGTCGTGCACATCCACACATAATGTCATAAGCGTCAACGACGTTACCAGAAAGCACGCAACCATAATGCCTATTCTGCTGGCAGCTCATGCACTGACTGGTTGTGACACAGTTTCTTCCTTTGCTGGAATTGGAAAGATGACAGTCATCAAGAAGCTTGAAGTATTCTCTGATGAGCTGAAGCTCGGGAAGATGTCTGTACCTTTCCAGGAAATCTGAGTCATGCCTTAAGTTCACTGATCTGCTCTATGGGGATGAGTCAGGGGCCAATCTGAACACCGTTCGAGCCAACCTTTTCAGGAAGAGGATTGCTGGAAAGAGACACATTCCCCCGAAATTGAGTCCCCTTCCTCCAATGATGGCAAGTTTTCAGGCCCACATCAAACGAGCACACTTTCAGGCTGTGCTGTGGCAAGCTGCAGGGGAGCCATCTCCTCCTGAGCTGGATCCTGTTGACTAGGGATGGCAGTTACACCAATCAACACTCAGCCCAGCCCCTGGACTTGATGATCAACTGCCAGCTCCTGATGACGTGCTAGATCTGGTCAGTTGCAGCTGCAAAACTGGATGCAATACAGCACAGTGTACCTGCACCAAACTGTCTGCCATCTGTATGGCCTTTTGCAAATGCGAAGGAACACTTGCTTGCAATAATCCAATGACTGTCGTTGTCCCACCCTATGAGGATACATGAACTGTCTTCAGACGCCCTTCAGCCACTCTTGCTGTGAGAGCTACCAGCAGACACTGGAGAGTGTTCCAGTGTTTTCCCCTTATTAAACAATTTAAGTGATTTCAATACTACGGTTTTTCAAGTGTATTGCGGATTAACATATTTCTGAAAACTTGGTGAATACTTTACATAGATGGTGGCCATCTTGATTTCTCTGAAGTAGCCATTTGTGACGCTCCACCACATAAAGAATCACATTGCACTAGAGGTAAATTTTTAGTTATTGACATGCAAAAAACAGACTGAAAATCGAACAATTCTATCAAAAGTTACTACAATTTGAAATGATAGACTGCAGGAAATGTCAAAATGAGAAATGGACAATTTTAGCATCCTAACAGGTGGTCAGATTGAGGGGTTCGCTATTTTCAAAGCACGTTTAAAGACAAAAGGAAACAGAATTATGCCTTGATATTTTACTACAAGGTACAATAAGTGCTATAGTTTTATAATAAATCAAAATCTCAAAATCGACCACCTCACCCCCTCCTGCCTTTAATGGCTCCTAGCGGAAAAATGGATTATGTGCTAAGCGACTCATTTCGTGGTGGAGTGTCACATTTTATCCAATATTTGATATGTATTTCATCAAGTGTGATTACTTTTTCTTCCATTGCATGCTATTTAGCCAAGTTTGTAGATTTTGTATGTCTTTAAATGCATGATACCCCTCACAACATCTTTCACTCTAATTCTACGGCGGCCATCTTGGATTTTCACTTCCAGACAAAAATGCCCAAAGTTTAGCGTCTGGCCCCCATCAGATTTGAAATCAGCAATGAAAACTCAGTTAGAATCACCAAAGAAAAAAACTTTATGACGCAAAACAAGCTTTTCCATCTGGCGCTCGGACTAGTAGTGGATTTATGACCACAGTTTAGCCTACCAGACTTCTGTGAATAACCTTTGGGAGGAATTTCAGTCCATCTACTTCCTCAGCTTGTAAGAACTTTCGGGTGGATTCAAGACCCCTTTACCCCGACTCCTGTGAAATGTTGGGTGTATTTTGAGGCCACCTACCTACCTACCCAACCCCCATAAACTACAGAGTTGATTTTAGGAACACCCCCCCCCCCCCCTCCTGCTCTCGACTTCTTTGAACTATTGAGTTGATTTAAATGCTATACCCTCTACCCAATTCCCATGAGCTTTAGAGTGGGATTTGAGACCACCCACCCGACTCCTATTAACTATTGGGGGGATTTATGACTACCCACCCCACTCCCATGAACTATTAAGATATCTTCAGTTTAACGTTTATTCACATTTAGTGATTTTAGAACTATTAAGACCACCTAGCCGACTCCTATGAACTATTGATGTAAGACCAGCTTATTTATGAATTATTGAGCGTATGTAAGATCATCTATCCGACCCATGATCATGAATTGATGTAAGATCACCCACCCCACTTCCTTGAACTATTGAGTTAAGAGAAGACAACCTACCCTACTCCCTTAAACTATTGAGTTAAGAGAAGACAACCTACTCTACTCCCTTGAACCATTGAGTTAACGGAAGACAACCTACCCTACTCCTACTCCCTTGAACTATTGAATTGATGTAAAACCATCTATCAGATTCCCATGAACTTCTGATCCCAGGGTCTGAAGAAGCGCCGCTGAACCTCTCTCCCCAGTCAGACCAGCAAAACCAGACCAGACCAGTCAGAGACGCCAAACCAGTCAGACCAGCCAGACAAGCCAAACCAGTAAGACCAGTCAGACTAGCACAGTCAGACCAGCCTAACCGGTCAGACAAGCAAAACCAGTCAGACAAGCCAAACCAGTCACACCAGCCAAACCAGTCACACCAGCCAAAACCAGTCACACCAGCCAAAACCAGTCAGACCAGCCAAACCGGTCACACCAGTCAAACCAGCCAAAACCAGTCAAAACCAGTCAGACCAGCCAAAACCAACATGGCGCAAAGGTCAGAACAGACCGATACCAATGTCGGCGCCATCACGCAAAACTCTCTGAGTTCTGGCAGCGCTCAGAACTGCCGCCCAGGAGGTGACCTCACAGCCAATCTGTCACTGTCAGCCCCTGCCAAAAGTTTCGGGGAAAGTTCTTCTTGTGTTGGTGGTGGTGGTGGTGGCGATGACACCGTTTCTTGCGCCAGTGCTGGTGCAAAGTCTGCTGGAAGAAGTGAGGCTTTCCCAGACAGTGACAGTAAGGCGACAGAAGACAGTATGGCGCCACAACAACACAGTAAGGCGCCACAACAAGACAGTAAAACATCACAACAAGACAGTAAAGCGCCACAACAAGACATTAAGGCACAACAACAACACAGTAACCCACCACCACAACAACACAGTAAACCACCACCAACACCACAACAACACTGTAACCCACCACCACAACCACAACAACAACAACACACTCACAAAGCATCCAGCTGCAGTATCAGGAACGAAACAACTACCACTTCTTCAACAGACACGGTGCCAGACAGGGACTCTGAAACCTGCATTCTTCCCACCTCCACCTCCACCACCACCACCATCATCAACAACAAGCCTCTGAACAACACCAAAGATGCAAGTCACCACCACCACGACAACCTCGCTACTTCAAGAATGAACAAAGATGCTGCAGAGAGAGAGGGTTCTAGTAACGGTGGTGGTGGTGGGTTCTGCTACAACAACAGACACCATGGTGGTGGTTGTGGTGGTTGTTGTGGTTGTTGTGGTGGTTGTTGTTGTGGGAGGAAGAAATCTCGAGGTCTTCCGCCAGGGCCTAGTGGAGCCCCTTTGGTAGGGGCTGCTCTGAGATGGGAGGGGCCGGAGACCAATTGGGCCTGGACCCAGCAATTCGGGCCCATCTACAGCGTGAAGATGGGTACTTCACAGCTGGTGTACCTCAACACCATTGAGCTGGTGGAGAAATACCTGGAACGTCAGGGGTCCAAGTTTCTGGGGAGACCTGAAGGGCCTGCTGCTATTGCTAATGGTGAGTTATGTGTGGGTTGGTGGGTTCGAATCCCGTTTAGGCCCTAAACTTTTCTTTCCCCTGCTCCATCATCCATTAAGACCGTGAGTGGTGAGTCTGGGCGCTACGTGTTTTGGGTGAGATGATAAATTTAGGTCCTGTGTGGTGTTACACGTCTTTATTTGTTGGCGCACGTTAAAGAACCCACGGCAACAAAGGGGGTTGGTTGTCCCTGGTAAAATTATCTAGAAAAAAGCCACTGTGATAGGGAAGCAAATACAGTTGCATGCAGGAAAAAGAAAGAAAAAATAATGGGTAGGCGCTGCAGTTGTGGCGACGCGCTCTTCCCCTGGGAGAGCAGCCCGAATTCACGCAGAGAAATCTGCTGTGACGTAAAGTGGTACAAAATTTAAAGGTATATATAATAAAACTGAGTGGGGTGGGGGCTGGGATAGCTCAGTGTTCAGAGCGCTTGCTACCCGCCCAGCCAATGTTAAGCAGCGTCGAGTGTGGTTACCAGTTGGATGGGTAACCGTTTGCACGCCTTGGCTTTAGTACAGTCCCCCCAGTTCACCCAGCTGTAAATGGGTACCTGCCCTCTTTAGGGTCAGGGAAGGGTAAAGCAGCGAGGGAGAGGAGATGGGCGCCGCCCTCAACATGCTGGCCCCTAGAGAAGCTGAGGTCTCTGATGCCTCGCTCCCCAATGACCACATAGGTTATGGGACACCTTTACCTCTTACCTTTAAGTGGTGTAGGTGGAGGGAGGGCGGTTGGCTGGTTGTGTGGCGATGAGGGAGTGAGGGTGGTTGTGGCGGTGGTGGTATGGGGTGAGTGCGTGTGTGTGTGTGTGTGTGTGTGTGTGTGTGTGTGTGTGTGTATGTGTGTGTGTGTGTGTGTGTGTGTGTGTTGTTGTTGTTGTTGTTGTTGTTGTTGTGTGCGAACGTGCCTGCGTGCCTGCGATCGCACACGCGCGCCAGCGTCTATGTCTGTATGTATAATTATTGGCAGGCGTGCGGGCGTTTGCGAGCGTGCACACGCGTGTGCACCTGTATATGCGTATGCATGCGTACGTTATTGTATCGGTAATTATGCTTACAGGCTTACTGTTCGGGCAAGGAGAGCGATGGGCAGAAAACCGACGTGCCTTTGTGAGAGTGTTTGGGCAGGCTTCTTTTATCTCACGATGCGA
>CM060336.1:6591913-6609413 GCA_030674155.1 Stramonita haemastoma
CTAACTGAATTTCAAAGTCCTTAAATGAGACCATAAACCAGGCCGCGTGTACGAATGCACGCAGAATATCTTGCTCACACGTTAAAAAACACGTCCCCCCTTTCAAAAGAGCGGTCATTTCGTGTCGGAATGACTTATCTGAGACCCATGCACACAGTTCTAGTGTTTAGACACTATCCCCAAAGTTGGAATGCGGCTACTAAAATTATGGTCAGGTGGGAGGGGGAATGGTCCGTACGCGAAAAACAAAACAACAAAAAACCAACCAAAGAATGTCACTATCAGTGATCCATGGAGCTTTAGTCGAGGAACAAAGAAAAACAATGAAACAAAACAAAAAGACCCAAAAAATCTAGCCATTAATTTAGCAGTAAGTAGTAGTAGTATCACAAACATCATCATCATCATCATTATTATTATTGTTATTGTTATTATTATTATTATTATAAATCCGCCACAACAAAACAAAACCCCTTCAGGACTGGAAACGTAGCTAATCGATGTTCATTCAGAGCCCCGGGGGGGGGGGGGGAGATTAACAACTCCTGTGGCAGTGTCAGCTCTGTGATTATTATCATTATAGCCAACCAGCCAGACAGCCAAGAGACAGACACAGATTTGATTCGAGATAATATATATATATAAAATATATATAAATATATATAATATAATATATATATATATATATATATCGAGGATAACGGAATAAGCACTCTTGTGCTTTTTTTTTTTTACATCCAGTCCCCGTGTGTATGCAGTTTTGTAAATGTCATCTGTTCCCACCGACACACGATGGCCTACTCTTACGAAAAGCGGAACAGGATTTAACCTGTGCGCAAGATGTTCTGCGTGCGTTCGCACACGGGGCCTCGGTTTAAAGTCTCATCCGAACGACTTGTGGGAAGAGTGGAGTCAGCACTGATGTTAACTCCAGAAGAAAAATCTCCTCCACCCGTCGTCAAATTGCCAGCGCAATGTTCTGACCACTAGGCTATCAGACAGTCAGCCAGCCAGCCAGCCAGCCAGCCCCAGACAGACACAGACAGGCAGACAGACAGACAGTGAGACACAGACAGCCATACAGCCATACAGCCAGCCAGTCAGCCAACCAGACAGCCAGCCAGCCAGCCACACAGCCAGCCAGACACAGACAGCCCACACAGCCAGACACAGCCAGACAGCCAACCAACCAGCCAGACAAGCAGACAACCAGACAGACAGATAGACAGTCGTTATTCGGTGGACATGCCACTGTGGCAAAATTCTAACTCTCCCTAGCCTATAACAGAGGTCTGTCTGACAGCTGATAAATCCTCACAGGAATGTGTATAATTTTTCTCTGTGTGCTTGCTTACTTTATCGTGCCTGGCTGACTGAGGTCATTGCCCGCACGAACGCACGAACGAACGAACCCGTGCCGTACGTAATGCTATCAGCACCAACCAACTTGTCATATTTATTATAACTGACTGGTCGGACTCGACTGGACTAGCAAGCAGATTAACTAACTAGAGACGGGACTGGGATAGCTAGCCTAGTGGTCAGAACATTGCGCTCGCAATTTTGACGACCCTGAGTTCGATTCCCGTTCGAGGGGATTTTTCCCTTGGAGTTAACAGTCATTAGTGTTGACTGCACTCTCTCCAAAAGTCTTTCGGATGAGACTGTAAACTGAGGCCCCGTGTGCGAACGCACGCAGAACATCTTGCGTATTCGTTCAATCCTGTTCCGCTGTTCCTAAGAGTAGGCCATTGTGTGCCGGTGGGAACAGATGACAAGATTTACAAAACTGCATACACACGGGACTGGATGTAAATAGAAACATATAAGTGCTATCCTTTACCCGAGTAAGATAAATAATAAATAAATCTAATCTATTCAATCCAATCTATATAATATATATAATATAAAAAATAATATTATAATATAAATAATAAAATATAATATAATATAATATAATAAATATACGCGACAGGAATTAAAGCCCTAGCAGGTCTGTATCTAAAGCTGACCTGGGAGATCGTACTATTTTTTTTTTTTTAATCCCCGAGGTCAATTCAACAAAGATCGCCAAGATTTGAACTCAAAACTTCATGGACCCGCGCAATTGAAGGGGGAACAGGCTTAACCACTCGGCTATTGCGTCCATCGGGCTCTGTGGGTTTGAGGGGTCAGAGAAAGGTGCCCCCCGGCGAATCGGCCTCTTGACCAGTGTGTAATCAAGCAAGGCCAGGCAAATTCTTCTATTTCGAAGATTTGATTTGATTATTTTTTTATATCGAGGATAATGGAATAAGGACTCTTGTGCTTTTTTTTACATCCAGTCCCCGTGTGTATGCAGTTTTGTAAATGTCATCTGTTCCCACCGGCACACGATGGCCTTCTCTTTCGAAAAGCGAACAGGATTTAACGTGTGCGCAAGATGTTCTGCGTGCGTTGCACACGGGGCCTCGGTTTATAGTCTCATCCGAAGGACTTTTAGGGAGAGTGGAGTCAGCACTGATGTTAACTCCAGGAGAAAAATCTCCTCGACCGGATTCGAACCCGGGTCGTCAAATTGCCAGCGCAATGTTCTCACCATTAGGCTATCCGTCCCCCCCCCTCCCCCCTCCACTCATGTGCTTTTTTTTTTTACATCCAGTCCCCGCCCTAATCAGGGATTACATCAATTTTAAAAAAACAACCTCCAACTACCAATAATAATAAATCCAAATATACAAACAAGACAACAAGACCAGTAATAATCAGAAGACAAGATGTGAGCAGAGAAGATAATAATAGAACAACAAAAGCGCAAACACAGAAAACTAAAAATTAGAAAATAAAACAATCAAATGATCATTATATGAAAAGCAAAAACAAAATAAAACCAGAAAAACCGATAATAAGTAAGTAGTGAATAAACATAACTAGTTAGCAACTGAAAACATCAATCACCATCATCTGTCGATAAAATTAGTCATAGGCCTATAGACCATAATATTTTGGTAATAGAGGGGGGGGAAACAAAATTTAAAAAACTTAAAGCAAGCAAGCAAGCAAGTAAGCGCGATGTGTGTGTGTGTGTGTGTGTGTGTGTGTGTGTGTGTGTGTGTGTGTGTGTGTGTGTGTGTGTGTGTGTGTGTGTGTGTGTGTGTGTGTGTGTTTGAAGCTTAGCTTTGTGTTTCGATTTGTCACTTTAAATTCCTACTGAAATGGAGATCTTTGTACAGTATTTTTTTTTATATGAGCTCATATATACTTATTCATTTATTTATTCATCTATCTATTCGTTTATCTAAGTGGAAACAGCAGTCAGATCGCTGTAAAAAAAAAAAAAAAGGGGGGGGGAAGTCAGCAGGGACTGACAACTTCCAGCTGAGTTTGTTCAAGCTGGAGGGAAAGCCATGATCAACGCTCTGCTAAAAATCTGCCAAGATCTGGCAGTCACTCATCATCACCCTTCCCAAGAAAGGAAATCTCAGCAGTGCAAGAATTACCGCACAATCAGCCTCGTATGCCACCCAAGCAAGGTCATGTTGAAGATTATAATTGTTGAACAGACTGAAGCCACAAGCAGAGACCATCATTGCTGAGGAACAAGCAGGTTTCAGAGCAGGGCGTAGCACAACTGAACAGATATTTCAACCTCAGAATACTCTGTGAGCGGTACCTTCAACACCAACAAGACCTCTACCACGTATTTATTGATTTTAAGAAGGCATTCGACAGAGTGTGGCATGCAGCTTTGTGTGCAACCATGATTTTGTACAGCATCAATGCAAACCTGATAAGAGTCATCAAAGAGCTGTACAACAAGGCCACCAGTGCAGTGTACTACAACAGCAACATTGGAGAGTGGTTTCGAACAACAGTTGAGTAGCAGGAACGCTATTCCCACTTCACATTCCTAAGAACCATGTGATGCACTGGACACCTAATGTCCAGCATTGGTGGCAGAACGATCACAAACCTCTGCTTCTCAGATGACATTGACAGACTACAGATCAGACAATTATTAATTATTATTCTTATATCGAGACAAAAGAAGCAATCTGTGCTTTTCACCGGCCCTTGGTATCATTTGTAAATCTTCATCTGTTCCACGACACGATGGCCTACTCTACGAAAAGACAGGATTACGTGTGCGCAACAAGAGCTTGCCACTAAGAACCGACAAGGCCTCTAAACATACTGCATGAAATCAGTCAAAGAAGACCAAACTGATGACCAATAACGCCAAGGGCATCAGCGCTGATATCAGGGCCATGACCAAAGCTGGAAACAGTTTACAGCTTCAAGAACTTGGGAGCCGTCTTATCAGACAAGGGGTCCAAGCCAGAGGTAGTATGCAGGATTTGCACAGACAATAACAGCACGTCAAAACTGAACACCATCTGGAAAATAAAAATACCTCACTCAAGCTCCAAGATCAGACTAATGCGCTCCCTTGTCATATCCATATTCCTGTATGACAGTGAATCGTGGACCCTGATTGCAGATTTGGAGAGAAGAATACAGGCATAGAGATGAGATGCTTCCGGAGACTCCTTGGCATCTCCTAGGAGACCACATAAGCAACGAAGACGTGCATAACAAAATCTAGCAAACCATAGGTCCCTACGAAAATCTTCTATCAATCGTAAAGAAGGTAAACTTAAATGGTAGGGCATGCCTCATTTCCCGGTATTATATGCAGCAATCTCACCGTTGATGAACCTCGCAGCTTTTGCCGAGGAACGGGAACAAAATGTTTATCATCCATTCCCACCGGTACACATTGGTCTACTCTTCCGAAGGGCGGAACAGATTTTAACATGTGCCCACACACTGAATGCCCTCACCAGAACTATTATGGAGGAAATTTTTTTGTAGAGCTATACGCGAGGACTGAATGACATCAGTCCTCTGTAGGTGTATTGCGCGTGTGTGGGTATGTGCGCGTGTGTGCGCACACGTGTGTGTTCGCGTGCGTGTGTGTGTGTACATTAGAATTTGCTAAAATTATTAATTGTTATTGATTGCTTGTGTGTTGTATAGGTCGAATGCAAGCGCTTTGATTTTTTTTTTGTGTGTGCAAGATATAGCGCTATATAAATTCCATGATATGTAGTAGTAGTAGTAGTAGTAGTAAGTAGTAGTATGTAGTAGTAGTAGTAGTAGTTCAAGTAGTAGTATTAGTATGTATTCACTATTGCTTTTCAGAACATTACTTCCATACAAATCATGCCTCTCTCTCTCTCTCTCTCTCCATCTCTCTACTCACCTCTCCTCAACTCTACTTCCCTCTCTCTCTCACTCTCCCTCTCTCTCATCTCACTCCTGCGCACAACACACACACACCCACACACACACACACACACACACACTCACACACACACCACGTGTGCGCGCTCGCACGCACCACATCACACATGCACGCACTTACGCACGCACACACACAATACTCCTCTCTCTCTCTCTCTCTCTCTCTCTCTCTCTCTCTCTCTCTCTCTCTCTCTCTCTCTCTCTCTCTCTCTCTCTCTCTCTCATGGGCATGCATGTGTTTCACTTCTTGCACCCCTCTGTATCAAAGTAAACTTTCAGAGGGTATGAATAAACAATATATTTGATTGTTTCATCAAGGCATCTGTGAAAGAAAACTCAACAAACAAACAAAAAAGCTAAGGAGAAAAAAAATAATTAAAAAAAATCCAACAAAAGAAGGAAAGAAACAAACAAATGAAACAATAAGCCATGTAGATGTTTGATACTGATCTTGAGTAATGTGTGTGTGTGTGTGAATCATGACTTCATTACCATGATTGTCCATGTAAGATCCCTTGGGGTTTTTTGTGTTTGTTTAGGTATCTCTCTCTTCTCATCTTCTCTACCTCTCTCCCTTCCTCTCTCTTTTATCTCTCTCTCTCTCTCTCTCTCTCTCTCTCTCTCTCTCTCTCTCTCTCTCTCTCTCTCTCTCTCTCTCTCTCTCTCTCTCATTATGTCTGAATCTTGACTTGGTGTATCAGATATATAAATGTTCATAAATTCAGATACACAGAATATGATTTTGATGACCCCAGGTTACTATGCCCATTATGCAAGCAAGCACCTGAAGATGAAGTGATTTGGTGTTTTGCTGTCCAGTGTTAGAGGATGTTAGGTCGAGTTACATCCCTGTAAGATATAGTAGGCAGCCTTATTCTTTTAGACTGTTTAATCATGGCGACAAGTCAGCTTTAAGTTGTGCGCAGCCTCACTTTATATTTGTGGGAAAGCTTTTAGAATAAGAGATATTTTATTATGGCAAGTCACATTTTGTAACTGATTTTGTTGCTATACAATAACTTCTTTTGTTGTTATTGCTGTTGTCTTATTCCAACACCAAAATACAAAGCAGTTCGGCAACTCCTTTCATGTATGGGCCAATGGCCTTTTCGTGAATAAATCATTGAGCTTCTCTCTCTCTCTCTCTCTCTCTCTCTCTCTCTCTTCTCTCTCTGTGGGACTCTATGAGTTTGTGTGTTACTGTCGAGTAGACCACTGCAACAAAGTTTCCAATAATGACGTAGATTCTTGAGACTGACGTCAGATCATCACTTCATTACCCACCCCCCCCCCCACCCACCCCAAAAAAAAAATCTTCCAAGGAAGCAAAGCCGAACTATTGGGGAATTAGAAGACCTAGAGTTTAAGATTTGTTTGTTGTTTTACTAGGCTATCCCACTGCAATTACACACACACACACACACACACACACACACACACACACACACACACACACACACACACACACACACACACACACACACACACACACACACACACACACACACTGAAGCAAAACAAAAGCAAATGAGCTATATATATATATATATTTATACAATATATAGCTATATGAATAAACAATGTAGATGGGGGAAAAAAATCAGAAATAATTGTTACCACCTGTTGTCTGTCTGTTGACTTGGGGAAAGGGAGTACTCTGACCACTTAGCTATCCCGCCCTTACAAGGAAAAAAACAAAATCTTTAAAGTTGGAGTATGGATGCCTCCAACGAGAGCGATGAGTGAGACTGAGCATTTTATACTGGGTAACCCCCAGGGTGTTAAGCTCAGGAAAGCCAATTACCAACCATAACAACAACCAAAAAAAAAAAGGAAGAGGTCTGAACATCAGAAAGAACAAATCAAAAAGAAAAAAAGAAGTGAGACAAAGAGAGAGAGAAAAAAGGATAGAAAGGGGGAAACATCTTGAGCACACCTTTTTTGTTTTTTAAGAAGGTATAGGGAAGTACAATATACACACAGATGAATTGGAGAGCCATTGGCATTAAAACCCACAGAGATAGAATCAACACACACACACACACACACACACACACACACACACACACACACACACACACACACAACACACACACACACACACACACACACACAGTTAACATTAGTGCTGGCACCACTACCCGCAAAAGTCCATCGGTTGAGACTATAAACTGAGGTCTCATTTGCGAACTCACACAGAACATTTTGTGCACACGCTAAAACCCGTTTCCCTTTTCTGATGGGAATGGCTGACAATTTTTTTCAAAAATGCATACAGGCGGGGACTGGATTTAAAAAAAAAAGCACATTAGTGCTTACTCCATCATCCACGCTCACATAACATCTTGCGCACACGTTAAAACCTGTTCCGCTTTTTGGAAGAGCAGGCTATTGTGTGCCGGTAGAAACAGATGACAAAATTGACAAAACTGCATATACACTGGGGACTAGATGTAAAAAACAAAAACATAATGCTTATTCCATTGTCCTCGATATAAAAAATAAATGATAAATAAATCCACAAAATAAATAATAAATAATAAAAACGAATCACACACACACACACACACACACACACACACACACACACACACCACACACACACAAAAATAAACTCATCTCACACACACACACAAAAACGAATCACACACACACACACACACACACACACACACACACACACACACACACACACATGTAGTGAAGACAGGACATCACTGGTGACTGGGAAAGGGGGGGGGGGGGGGGGTAGAGAGACTTTGCAAGTGTCACCTTTCTCGAGGGCAGTTCCCGCTTCCAATGTGTTCTTGCTTCTGTGTTAGTATTATGAGTGTTATAACTGTTTAAAAAAAATTTTTTTAACTAACACTGGGTCGTGATCAACACATTTAGAGCTAATTCCATTATACTCATGTATTTTTAAAAAATGATGATAAAAAAGAAAGAAAAAAAACGAAGGGATAATTAAAAAAAACACAAAAAAACAATATCATGATTTTCCAGAATCTGATAGAATCAGATGTCGACCAAAGGACTGAGGGCCGTTTGAAGTTGTAAGTAAATCAGAGCCACAGGTGGGATCAGAGAACAGGCCTATAAATTAGGACCATCTGTGGCTGATAGTCAATGTGTTCCAGTAAGATAAGAGAAATGCACTGAGATTTAACCTCGATGTCAGTGTCGACAGAGCTTAGCAGCCAGCCAATAACCGTTGCGCATTCTCACCTGAGAATCAATGACGTAGGCTAGGGCATGCCGCTGTTGCTCTACTTTCTGTTTCTGCAGAGAAGCAAATTTGGGTGCAAAATATGCACAAAAAACTTCTCGGGGTATCTTTTAACACAATCTAGGGAAGTGGGTGTCAGAGTGGTTGCACAATATTGAGACATGTATGAAATAAATATCTATAAACCTATCAGCTATATGCTGTCGCTTGCTCCCAATCCGTCCGTGCATTCCTCTGATCTGTGCATCGCTGTTTCCGCGAATGCCTCTTCCTGCAAGCAGTGTTCGCTTGAGCAGAAATGCATTTTCACACTGAGAGCAATGATTACACACACAATAACATGTAAGCATGATGTGGGATATCTTTTGGCATAGTTCAATACAAAAGGGAACTTTTAAAACTCGAGCATTTTGACTGGGAAGAAAGTTTATTCCAGAAAATAGCTTATCAACTGCCACGAAGCCTGCGCAGAACGTGACGTAATGAATAATTCATGAGGTTCAGAAGGAGGCTTTGGGATCTGTGTACTGGTAGGGTTGCACCATGTCGGATCGAGAGAGTGGTGACGAGCAGCAACAGCCGCAGGCTCAAGGTACGGCAATAATTGTGTAATATTATTAAGGCATACTGTCCACTTTTGGATGCATATTGAGTGTTTGCTTTCCTGAATAATTAAACCGTTCCATAATGTTGGTAAACACACTTCGTTTCGCTCCTTCTGTGACCGGGTCAGAGTTTCCTTGGAAAAATTACAAGATCCTGCGTCGTCAGAAATCGGTGGCGGAGTTTTTATTGAAATATTTTGCTTTTACCACTTATATTTTAACTCCAGTAGTGTTTTAAGTATGCGATACGTTCGTGGGAGCGTGAATGGACCAGGTGTGTTGAGCCCCACTGGTCAGCAGAAATTCAACATGGCGTTCCAACCATCAATCGCAAACTCCAACCACTGCCTAATTATCACAAGCTCGCAACCACCTGATACTTTCACTACCAAATTCAGTATCTTGTGAACTCTATTGATTTGTTGTGCCTTGAAGATAAGTGCCCAAACTAGAAAAGCGAGAATAAGAATGCATTCAGTGGCTGCGCAATAGGAAGTGCAAGCTGTCAATTTTTTGTAGGTCAGGTTTGTTTTGGTGTAATCCTCGAGAGCGCTAGTTGTGCCCCTTGCCAAGGTCACAGAAAAAGATTTGGGGTCGGGTGCAAGTCAAATTATACCGAATCAGACAGTGGAAAGGTAAATTTTCACCAGTTTGGTTGCCTGTGTGATATCTGTGGGTACCATTATGTGAGGAGATTTCGATAACCAGTGCCCACAGACCGTGCAGTGTGCGCAAGAGCAGGTAAGTAGTGGGAGTGGCTACAAGTGAGTGAACACAGCCTCAAGGCCAATACAGTTGACCTGGGAAGTGTCACAGTGTAGGTTGGGACCCTTTACCTGGTCACTTCCTGAGGTCATGACATGAAAGTGTTTTGCATATCATACATGAGACAATCTCATTGCTGAAGGAAATGGAGGCACTTAAAGGAAGAAAGGAAACTTCAGAGGAGGGTAAATGTTGTATTATGTGTGTGCTTATCTTTTCACTAGTTCCAGGATTATTATTGTTGTTGTTTTTTATAATAACAGCTGAAAGCAGAACCAAGCTGCATACACAGCATGGACATTGTGCATCCTTTTATCTGAGTCTCAGGCTAGGAGACCAGCCATTTTACTCTTTTAGAATATCATACACAAACTACTTTGAAGTTTTGCTTCCTGTTTTACTTTGATATTTCACTTTGAAAAATTCAAAAGAATGTATATTGTATTTGATTGCAGCTCAGCAGACAGCCAAGACTGAATATTTTGAGTGACAGATATATGGTTTCAGACTTTACAGAATATTCATTCCTCATGTTTTATCTTTCATTTTGGAGCTTGAATTGTTTGAAAGTCAATATATTTTATGGAATTTCAGTTGTGTTTTGAATGATTTAAAGAGAAAATCTGCTGAATGAATATTTCTTCCAGTTATTATTTTTTTTTTTTACATTTTGGTAAAAGTGAACAGCTAGATAACCAAATGCTAAACAGTAAATGCCTGAAAGACATTTTCATTATTCAGCCATGTATTATTTAAAACTAAATTACATTTAGATAAAATGTCATATAGTTTCAACTCAAGGGTTGACAAAACTTTTTTTTAAAGTTTGTTGTTGTTTTTTTTACAATAAAGACAAAAAACAAACTGCATTACACAAGTAAGTGCTTTGTTGCGTTAGAGGGTTGTTATCTTTGACTGAAAACTAATGTTTGACTGCAGATAATCCGTTTCAGACTTTAAAAAATATGCATTATGAACATTTGGCATTATGAACATTTAACTTTCATGAAGGAGATTGTGAAGCTTTTCTGTCAGAATTTCCTGATGAATTTTCCGGCTGCATGCACATGTGCATACACACACTCTCATGTAGTGATGTACACACACACACTTACTCACACAACACAACTTAAAACTCTACCACACACACACACACACCACAGCACACACACACCACACACACACAACACACACACACACACACAACACATCACACACACACTTCTCACTACACATTCACTCATCACACGCGCGCACACCCACACACACACACACACACACACACACACACACACACACACACACACACACACACACCACACACTCACTCACTACTCATGCACACACGCGCGCACATACACACACACACACACACACACCACCAACACACACACACACACACCACACACACACACACACTCACACACACACCACAAAACACACACACACACACACACACCCACACACACACACACACACACACACACACACACACACACACACACACACACACACACACACACACACACTCCTACACACACATGCTGCACACACACTACACACAACACACACACACACAGAGGAAAATATGCATGCACACTCACACATACTCACACACAGCAAACTGAAGCATATTTCAATTTATTCACTGGGGCCTATCCGCCTCCACCCGCCCCCCCCCCCCCCCCAAAAAAAAAAGTTCTGAAGATCATAATCTACTAGTCATTAAAAGCTGTTTGCTTTAAATTTTATTTCATAGTCATGTTTGTTTGACAATTCCAGTTTCTGGATTACTGATAAATAATAGCATTAACAAGCTGTCGAGTTAGTCGCCTTTTACATGGATAAATTTACATTATAAAATCTTTATCGAAAAGAAAGGAGTATTCAGAGTAGGCTTTCAAGTGTGTGTGTGCTCTTTTATTTTGCTTATGCAATGTGTCGGAGAGAGAGTGTGTGCCCAGTTAGAAATTAATTTGAAGCACCAACTTGGCTGATCAATGCAACCTGATTTGCTGTCACTGTGTCAGTGTTATGCAACATTAAGATTGAGTCATTGACATACATATTTGTTAGAGATTAAGTCATTGTACTATCCACTTTGAATTCATTGACCTGCTCAGGATCATACCATTAACTTTAATTACCAAAAATGGTCGATTAAAAAAAATGTTTACATTTTATTTCTAAGTAGATCTTGTACTGTTGTTGTTTTTTGTTTGTTGGTTGGTTGTTTTTTTGTTGTTTTTTTAGGGGGATGTGTTTTATTTTGTTTTTAATAATGGTCTTGCAGTTTTAATCAAATTTTTCTTGTTTCAAATGACAACAGGAAGACGGGATTAAACCCAGTGCACAGAAGATCTTTTTAATTTTCAAGGGTCACCAGGATATTTAGGCAGCCTCACTGCGGTCTTATTGCTTGTAAAATTGAATTGTAATATTAACATGAATTGAGACATGTGCAAAATAATGCAGATAAACATTACCCGATACTAATATCCACTGAAACATACACAAGAGTTATGGACACAGTCACATATGATGGTAAGTGAAGTAGAACTTCGGAAGTCTAGAAAAAAGAAAAAAGAATCCCCCAAAATTTAGAAGAAAAAAATTTGCATTTAAACTTGCGCAGGTAACACACACACACACACCGCACACGCACACACACACCACACACACACCACACACACACACACACACACAGGTATGCATCCATACATATGCACATGCTGTAATTAGGGGGAGGGGGCGCTGGGAAACAAACCCTCCCCCCAAAAAACTTTGCCTAGTAGACACACAATATAAAATCTATTTCATGAGCAGAATCTCAGCATCTTGTCAACACAGTTGTTTGTTTGATGCAAGGAGAAGAAGACCACTGTTTTATCATTAGACAATATTCCATGAAAGAATAAAAAGAAACTTTAAAAAAAAAAAAACCCTACTAATTTGTTGTTAATTTGTTAATTGTGAAGAAATGATACATGTATTAGAAACCTGGAGATGAGAATGATAATGACTCACTGTAAACACGAGTATGACATGTAAATTGTCTGGGCCAGTCACAACGAACTATTGGACTTTGCAAGGTTCTCTACTTTATCACCAGCAGACAAGTGGTAACTGCTGAGACCTTGAGTTTGAAGAGAAAAGGACATGATATATTATAGACTTTGATTTTGTTGTGGTCATGTCGAATTCAATGCACCTTGGCTGAATCACTTTTTAATTGTTTTTTTTCCTTTTGAGTTCTGATTTAATGTAATGTTAATAGACTCTGATAATGATAATAGATGGTGTCTTATTAGGTAAAATTATTTTTACACCATTCACTTGTGTCATTTTTTTGCACAGAGGGAATCGGTGTGTCAGGATTTTGCATTTTTTAGTTAATTGGAGAAAGGGGCACTGCTCAAATTACAAGTCAAAATTTTGCTTCCGCTGTTGAAGTTTACAGAACTGAGTCAGGAAACACCCATACTGCCACTCGTGGATAATGTGTGTATGCTTTGAGATGCTGAACAAGAAACTGTTCATGAAATGTATCATGACAGATGAGCTTATACCTTATCTAGAACACCAGAAGTATTACAGTTTTTCTCGTAACTGATATGCATACAGTGGGGGTGCTATCAATCATAATTCATGGTTATTAGTAAGGATAGATCTTGAATTCATGACATTAAATGAAAAGTTCAAACTACAGTGGGGCACAAGATTGTACATTTAGATACATGTCCTTTTTTTCCCTTTTTCTTTTTTTTAGCGTTTGGTGTGATTGTGTATAGATCTAAAGGTCAATGTTACTGACTGCAAAATGTTATCTAGACATTTTCTTTTTCTGAAGTATCTGTCTGCTCTTTTCCTTGCTTTACTGTTTACATTATATTATGAATTTGTTTGAAAGTAAAAATTCGAAGTAGGTGATCCAGCCTGGAACAGAAAATACTCTTCAAAAGTTTTAGGGAGTCCCTGAAAGATTTTTGGGGTAGTGAAATCTGCTCTGATGACTCCAGATGAAAAACCTCCTTGAATGGGTGTCTTGGTGGTGGCTGGAACCTGGGCTCAACCCTGGGTAGTCAGATCACGAGCGCAACACACAACACTCTTAACTACAAGGCTTTCCTGTCCCCTGTGTCTGTGTGTAAGAATATCGCATATCAACACAGCATAGAACAGAAGGCGAACTAAAGCATGTTTTCATGGTGCCATTATAATGATGATTTGGTGGCTTCAAAATAGTGTCATTTGTTTGATTCTTGTCATGGTAAAGACAACTGCTATGAGATTTAGCATTTAAACAAAAAAGGTGCTTTGAATTGATTACTGACCAGCTAAGTTTGCAGATGGGTCCGTAGATTGCAGTCTATCCATGCGATAAAAGAGACAAAAGCTGTGACTAACAGTAGCACAGAATTTTTCCTGAAGTGCTTAGTTAGACTTACTTAGACTTAAGTGACGTTATTGACAAAGGTTCATGAATGCACATTGATGATCAAAACCGGTTAGCCTCATATTCTTTGATCAGCATCAAAATGTGATAGATCTATGTTGGAGCCAGATGCGTCTGTCTTTTTTTCTTTTTTTTTAAAGTGATGTTTGTCACACATGAGATTTACCTTAGACACTCAGTATAGATCATTTTTCGTGCACTGCGCCCACACCATCTGTCATGATATAGTGTTAGCAGTGTGAATGTCAACATCAAGATCAAGAACACAACTGCCATTGATTATTGCCTCTTGTTCTCTTTTTCTTCTCCTTCCTTTGCACTGTCAACACAATTATTATGCTGATGACTGAATTTTTTGTGTCTTGTTTTTTTTTGGGGGGGGGGGGGGGGGATTTTGTGGTTCCTCGGCTAGAGCTTCAAGATTCTTCAATAGTGAGAATTTTGCATTAAAATTATATGCAACAGTTTCCCCCTCCCCCTCTATTTAGGTAGCCACATTCCATTTTGGGGGTAGTTTTAGACCTGAGGTTTTCAGAAGAGGGAAGGGGACAAAAAGAAAAATAATGAATTCTATTTAATTGTAACTGGAAACACTCAAACAGCTAATCTGAGTAATCAGTAAAGTAATTAACAGTGACTAAAAAAACAACAACCGAGCAAGACCATAGCGTACGTGCTTTCAGGCATTTGGTTCAAAAGTGCAAGGTATTGGCTTTTGCAGTGTGTACAGGAACTGGAAGTGTGTGCCATTTCTTTCCAGATCATTCTGATCTGATTCTGCCCAGACCATATTGCATTGTTGATAGAGACCTGTGAACTGTTGGGAAAGTCACTGCCTTGACAACATTGCTGTATAGGTGTGAATTTTTTTTTATTTTTTTTTTTATAAATGTTTACCACTTCATGTCTTTAGTGTAAGTTATGGCAGATTTCTTTGCATGAAATTAGTCTGGGAGTCTCATACTGCATTGAATTGTAAATTTGTATCAGTGTGCGCCTTACAAATGATGTATGCCATGTCTTCAGCTCTGTAGGAATTGTTCTTGAGATTCATCTTCTTCAAGAGTGATTATTAGCTCCAGCACTGATATCTGTGTGTTTACCCCAATGGTTACCCTAGCTGATTATACTGGGATATTTTAGCAGATAAACGAGCTTCGTTTTCCTGATTACTGGCACTGTAGTGCACTTTCTTGGGTTGAATACTTGCTCTTCATCCAGTCTGTTGGCTGATGCCATGGGGGTCAAGTTGTGGCTACTAGTACTAGCTAGTCTTGATACATCAGCAGAAACAAAAACCCTGCAATAGTACAATCAGCAAACAGTCTATAGAGTGGTGTTAGGCAAACTGGAGTTTGGTTATGTCATGTGTAAAGAACAGCTTTAAAGGTTGATGACGTTAACAGTAGTTTTCCAAGGAAAAGGCAGGGCCCAAGAACTGAGCTCTCTGGGACTCGAGAATATTTTGATATCCATGGTTTCCACTTGAGAGTTAACTCTTTAACTCTAAAAACAAGCCCTTTTTTGCATTCACAGCCTGTCTGGTTTTAGCCAGAAAGCCCATATCCATGCTAATTGCCTGTGTTTTTTTACCTTAAAAACTATTGATATGAGGTTGTGAACCAATTGATTGTGGTTATCAGATGCTTTTTTTAAGTCGAATCGAAATGTTAACTAGTCTGCTGCTCTTCTTTCACATTATCTATGACTTTTGATTCATTTATCGGTAGCAAAAGAAAACTTTGGTTTCTGAGGGTTTTTTTTTTTTATTATAAAACATGTGAGGATATAATATACTCCATGAGTTTGCAGTGTACTAGTTATTGAGTGACATTTGTCTGTAATTGGCAAGATGCTGCCGCTCTTCTTCCTTCTAGTTAGTCACATCTCAGATGTACATGCTTTCAGTCTGAAAGTACAACTTTCATGTTCAGGGAGGTGAATGTCAGGATAGTTGCTACCCCAGGGGCCTGAAAGATACTGCTTGATTTAACATTTGTTAGTTGCAAGGAGGAAGAAAAAGAGGCAGACCAAGAAAGGATGGGAGGACATCAGCGAATGGACAGGCCTAGAAGTAGAACTCAACAAAACCCTGAGAAAGCAGAACAGAGAGAGGAATGTATGGAGCAGGTGTCAAGTCTTAGGAGTGCGACACAGTACAGCACAGATAGATAGGTTGGAGGTAGATAGGTAGGTAGGTAGATAGTAGATAAGTTGCTGTTTCAGGAGCACAAATAGCTTTTTAGAAAGAGAGGAGAAAACTTGCAAATAGACATGCTATAACCGTGGTTGCTGGGGACTTGTCAGTATAAATTTATATTATAGGAACATTGCGAATTTCTGGTATCTGTTAATTCTTTTCTATCCCTCGTTGTTTGCTGTTCTTTTCCCAGTACTCTTGTCTATTTATTGCTTATCTTTACTGCTTTTTCATAAACTTATAAGATAACAATTTTCTCCCACGCCAAAGCCAAATGCACCGGGCCTGACTTGTGACATTGTTATTGTCAGGAGCAACAGCACAAAGCTTTTTTTTTTCATATTACCAACAACAGTAGTTCCCTCTTGTTCAACAAAGAAGAAGATGTGACAATTGATTTTTTTTCTTTTTCTTGTAGTGTATTAGCAAATTTGGAAATTTGACATTTTTTGAAGAAGGGGGCTGGAGATGAAACAAAGAGTAAAACAAAACTTGAAAAAAAACACACCCCAAAGTCCAAAACAAGTAATCCACCAACCAGAGAAACAGATTAAAACAACAAAAATGATTAAAAAGAACTTAAATTATAACCATGTTCAAAGAAAACACAGAGTTTAAATGACAGTGTGTATATATATATATTAAATAAATGATCTATATTAGTTGTCCCTGCTTAGATATGAACTAATATATAAATAATTTGCCTGCACTCCAGGCAATGAGCTGCAAGATCAAAGCTTTTTGAGAGATTTACTCGTTTAGGCATCTTGCCATGCTTGAAAAGGATGAAGGCATCTGTCAGTTACTGAGTTAGTTGATAAAAAAAAGAGAGTCACACACACACACACACACACACACACACACACACACACACACACACACACACACACACACACACTCCACCACACTCTCACTCCTCTCTCTCTCTCTCTCTCTCTCCCCCTCTCTCTCTCTCCCCTCCT
>CM060336.1:6611913-6636913 GCA_030674155.1 Stramonita haemastoma
TTGGCCATTGTGTGCCAGTGGGAATAAAAAAGAAAATTTACAAAACTGCATGCACACAGGGACAGAATGTAAAAAAAAAAAAAGCAATTAACATAAGTGCTTAAATTCATTTTCCTCAAAATAGAATTGAATTGAATCGAAATTGACAACATATTAAAAAACACATCCATCTTGTTTAGAAGAGTAGGCCTGCTTTGCGCCAGTGGTATGGATTCATGACACAGACATGCCCAGCATGCAATCTTGGACTCAGAGAGGGGTGGGCTTGGCCAGTTCAGCTTGCTTTTAGAATGAAGACATACCGCTTGACTTATGACAGTGCATGATAGACTCACTCAGCACGAGGCCTTGGTTCATAGTCTCATCCAATGGATTTTAAGATTCGGCTTGATTGTTTTTCGTCTAATTGGGGGGAAAGGGCGAGGCTGAGAATCGAGTCCAGAACGTCACAGTTTACTTGTTACAATGTTAGGCAGATAAACCCTTTACAATCTTGCCACCCTCCTCCTTATCTTATCTGGTTGCCATGGCAATGGTGTGTATATTATAATGTACAGCGGTGGTTGTGTGTATGTTTTCAGAGTTTGATGTCACAGGGTCGGGAGAGCAGGAGCTGGCTACACGCACACTTCACATTCAGTCCAAACGATTCTATCTGGATGTCAAGCAGAATCGACGTGGCCGCTTCATCAAGGTGGCAGAGGTGAGAGAGACATGGTCTGTGCTTATTATTGTGTCACTCTCTCAGAGCTAGACTCATCAGGCCTGCATTGCTGTATGGGTCAAGCCTGAACATCACAAAAATTGGAAATCTATAGACAAAATTAATGCTGCCGAAATAGGGTTATTAAATATAGGTGACTTCTAAGAGCCAAGTGGTCAGACAGCAGTGGTGATGCAGTGCAGATCAGCATGGATTTGAGACCGAATGACCCCTCTCTGGGGGAATACCAAAGGCCTGTCTGTATGAACAAACAGGAATCAAACCCAGGTTGTCAAATTGCAAACGCAATTTTCTCACCACTAGGCTATCCCGTCCTCAGGTAGTGATACGTAGACACTGGGATGGGCACAGGATGTCCATTTTGCAGTGGTATTTGCCCGTGTGGCACTTTTTATGTATATTTTTGTAATTTGACTTCTAGTTATCTTTTTTTTTAAATGTTTTTGTCATCTGGGGATGAGAAACTAAGCGGAATGGCTGGCGTCCTCAGTACAGCCTTGTTTATTTGCCTTAAGGAATGAAATAATTCAGGTATTGTGTCATTTAATGCTGTTGTTGTTTTTTTTTCAGATGGACAGTGTTAGATATTTGAAAGTATTAGATGTTGGTTTTGAACCTGAAGTTGGAAGTTATTGGAGCCACTGAAACTGAATGAGGTGACAGCCCTGATATGGCTTCTG
Organism: Stramonita haemastoma; assembly: GCA_030674155.1. NCBI lineage: Eukaryota > Metazoa > Mollusca > Gastropoda > Neogastropoda > Muricidae > Stramonita > Stramonita haemastoma. The sequence goes on from CM060336.1 coordinate 6,613,318, forward strand.
TGGTCAGTTGGGCTATATACAGTGTCGTGTTTATGGTATGCAATGTGTCAACATGGTTCTGAGACCAAATAACAAAACTGTAATATTCAGTGTTTTCTTTACTGACTGACCTCTGCTATCAACCAGTTCCAGCAAAAACAATTGCAGTCAAAGAAAATAAGCAACATTCTTTAAAAATCAAACTGTAAAGGGTATCATCATATTTGGCAACTTTCTTTCAAAAAAAATTCAACTGCAAATTTATCATACTCAGCTGTGTGGTTTTCTTTTTGTGCTTTCATCACTCTCATCTCTGGATAAGAGAGAAAACTCCTACTCAGAGAGAAACAAAACAAACATGCTCATGTAGACACAATAACATGTGCATCATCATAATTGAAATGCTTTTGAATTGAAAAAAAACAACATTATTTTGTTGTCAGAAACTATGTGTATCCTAAAAAGAACAACAACAAAAAATCAAGAGGGGAAAAAAGGAAGTTCTGTCTCGGGCAGGGCTTGAACCCCTGATCTCTTGGGCCGGAATCCGTGACACTTAACCACTGCTGACTGATTGATTGATAACAGTTATAGTTGCAGAGCACTGAAAGGGAGGGAGGGTTCAAGGTTCTTATTTCCGCATGAGAAAAGTAACTGTCACGTGGGTAATCTTACGGTGCAAAGTGTAGACACGTGTGAGTTTCAGGTTAACGATCCAGATTGCCCCCTTTATCACTCTCTGTCTGAAATCAGAAATTGCCGGTTTGCCTGAAACGCTTCAAGACTGCTTTTATCTTGTCAGCCGTGATGTTAAAGAGAAGGCTGTTTAGTTTTAGTCGCACTGTGAAAACTGGCTGAAAGGGTTTTGGGGGGGGGGGGGGGGGGGTTGTTTGTTTTAAAGTAGAGCATGTTTGGAGAGAACGGTTTTGAAACTGATGGGCTGTAGTATGGGTTAATATATTTAAGTGAATGCTGAAAATTCTTGTTTGGTTGCTTTTGAGGGGGGGGGGGGGGATGTTCCTCGGTTAAAGCTGTGAGGTTGGTTCACAGTGGTGAGATTTTGCAATATACGACTGTTTTTGCCGCAACTTGCACAAGCCCTGTTCTGATTTGGGTGATACTAAAATGTTAAAAGGTGATATTGAAAATTTATTAAAAATAGTTCTCAGATATCAAAGTCATTTGGAAACTAATGAAATTAGTGTTGAAAATTTTTAAGAAAGTTGGAAAGTATTTGATTTGACTAAAATCTTTTTTTTTTTTTCTAAAAACTGTCAAAGTGTTTAGGTGTGGTTTTGCATATAATTGAAATTCTTTTGAAGTGAAAAAGAAAAACAACACATTATTTTGTTGTCAGAAACTCTTTCAGTCTTTGCAACAAAAAAACCCAGCAAAATATTGATTTTATCCATAATTGAAAAATTCTACCTGTTGCCTAATATTTGTATATATTTGTGTTTTTAGTTTTTTTTAACAAAGGTATGACTTTGCAGGTGGGTGCAGGTGGAAAGAAAAGTCGCCTCCTTCTCGCCATGTCTTCAGCGGCAGAGTTCCGAGACTACTTGACAGACTTCACCGAGCACTACGCCTCATTAGGTACGTTAGTTACTGGTTCTGGGCCCTTTGCCGTGGGAAAAGCGGGGATAAGGAATATGTCGAATAAAAAAAAAGAAAAAAAAAGTAAAGGTGTCCCATAACCTATGTGGTTGTAGGGGAGCAAGGCGACAGGGGTCTCTAGGGGCCAGCATATTGAGGGCGGCGCCCATCTCCTCTCCCTCACTGCTTTACCTTCCATGACCCTAAAGAGGGCAGGTACCCATTTGCAGTTGGGTGAACCGGGGAACTGTACTGAAGCCAAGGTGCGCAGTCACCCATCCAACTGGTAACCACGCTCGACACTGCTTAACATTGGCTGGGGGAAAGCGAGCGCTCTGACCACTGAGCTATTCCGTCCCCTGATGTGTAGAATACCTTGTTTTAAATCATAAAATATATGAAAAATAACATTTAAAAAAGAGGCATTCATCATTGCAGATATGAGCAGAGATAAGTGAAAAACAAACAAAACCCCCATTTCTTATGAATAAGGTGTGCACAAACACACACACACACACACACACACACACACACACACACACACACACACACACACACACACACACACACACACACACACACACACACACACGTCGTCTAGAAGTAAAATGTTAAGCGCGCTCGCGCATGCACACGCACACACTCATACACATCATTTGACAGTTTTGTCCCCATTTGAAATAAATCCATGTTACTTTTCTGGGTTTTTTCCTAATTTTGTTTTAGTTGTTTGCTCTTCTGTAAGTCAGTGAGTAGGAATCAGATTGAAAAGAACTTTGGGACCAATTGAAAAAAAAAAAGCAGCAAACATAAAGTAGATGACTCTCCTAGGCTGTGTCTAGTGCCTTTGATGTTGGTGAATGCTGTGTGTCTGCACACGGCTGTTGGCAAGCTGTTACATTGCAGAAGAAAGCTTGGTTTTAAGACATGTGGAATGTGGATGATGATGTGACTAACCACATGTTGCAAGTCCTTGTGTGGACTCCATGATCCGCAGGGCTGTGAACACTGTCTTCAAAGTGACTGTCTATCAAGCCTTGTGCATGGTTATGTGCCGTTTTTTTGTTTTGGTTTTTGGGGGGGGGTTGTGGGTTTTTTTAGCATTGTGATAAAACCATGTCGGAATAATGTGTGCATGTTTTTGAAGTGTAGCAGGTTTGAAGGATGTGTGTTATAGAATTTGAATTAACCTTTCACTGCACAGAAACTTTTTTTTTTTTTGGCCTGTGATAGGGATCTGTAAGGCCCATGTGTTAGGGGACGACAATATTCTTTCTTCTACACATCCTGTGAAAATGTGAGACTTGTGAAGCTAGAATAGGGGAATCTTGAACACAACATGCATTTATTTATTCATTCGTTTGAAAACAAAAAAGAATTAATCTGGGCTGTAATCAATATCAAGTTGAGTTTTTACCAATTTTTAAGTCACTCCGAAAGAAACCAATTTTTCGTCTTTGTTGAGAAAATTGGGTCCACTCGCAATAGGTGAAACAAATTTTGAGAATTAGTTTGGATAGGGTTACCCCGCTTTACCAACAATGAATATAAATCAGCAGCTGTGATGAATGTTTTGATTTAGCCTAGGTAACTAAAAAGTCGGGGGGAAATAGTATGCATGTATTGCTGTGACTGTGATGAAGGAGATGGCTAGGATCCCAGGACAGTGTATAGGGAAACTTCAATAGCTGTCACATGAAACAAATTATTAATGATCATGCCAGCTGTTGTTGTTGATCAGAGATGGTCCTATACTCTTTCTTGTACTTTCTGTCTGTCTTCTACAGCATCGGTGTGTGTGTGTGTGTGTGTGGCATATGTGTGTGCGTGTGTTGTGTGTGCATATGTTGTGTGTGTGTGTGTGTGTGTGGTGCTGTGGTGATGTGTGTGTGTGTGTGTGTGCGGTGTGTGTGTGCATGTGTGTGTGTGGGTGGGTGTGTAGTGAGAGAGAGAGAATAGATGCTGATGATCTGTGTGGGTGTTAGTTTCTGCCATAAGTACCATTGCTGCCACACATCAATATAAACCCAGTTCTGTGAAGTCATTTGTAATCAAATTTCCCCTTGGTGTCACTCTTTCTTTTTTTTTTTAATCAGATCAAACTGCAGATTTACCTTGCACTTCCAGGGATGACTGCAGTAGTTAAACTTTACGGATAATCAACTCTTTAGGTCTTTTTTTTTTTCCACAATAGAAAATAAAAGGTCTAACTCGTGTGGAAATTGATTTTATTGCTCAGGTGACATCAGCAATTCCAGGCTGCTTAGTTTGTGAGTGCAGTCAGTAAAGAGTTTAAATTTGTGTGTTTGGGGGGTGGGGAGGATTTAGGGAAAGGGTAGAAGGGAGGAAGGTTAAGGTTTCCAGAATAATCCCCTCCATGGGGGGGGGGGGGGGGGGGGGGGGGGGTAATGAAATGACCTTTTGTGTGACTGTAGTATCTTCTCCACTTACGTTATGGCAGCATGCCAACTTGCTCAGGTGTATGTATATATATATGTCCACATAGTTAAAGAGAACAGAAAGAGGACCTTGCCTTTACAAAAAAACCAAACTGTTCTGTTGGTGATACGTAAATCGGGAGTAACGTGACAGCACTTAACAGCACACACATTCTGTTAGAGACTTGACGACTTGCAGTGTGTTGCAGCCATTGCAGGCGTTTTGTCACAGGTGGTTGGTGGTGTGTGTCATCAGCTGGCGATTTCTGTAATACTTTGGTTGATTTTCCGGCCTTGTGTTTCCCAGTCCTGGCATAAGAAAACCACATCAAACTGCTGGATTTACCTCTCCTGAAAGAAATTTCATTCCCTGGGTTTTGTTGCTGTTTAGATATGAGGATTTATACATATTATGTACAACCCCAAAATGATGGGTATTGATCGTTTTTCGCTTCATTGGCGCTTCCTTTATCAAAGGAGTAGCTGACATTTTCCCCTCAATTGGACGGAGTCGAGACCAGGAAAGTTTTTGTAACAAGCGCGCTGTAACATACAAGGAAGTATTCGACTTGAATTCATAATTGTACGATCAATACTGGGCAGTCCAAACAAACGCTCAGATAATGAACAGAGCAGTTTTTTCAATAAGTTTCTCAGGATGGAGGGAGGAGGAAACAAAAAATGAGTCAGATGTGTGGGAACGATGAATGGAGCAGGAAGAGAGGAGAATGTAGGACATCGATGAAGGGGGAGGGGGGGGGGTGTAAGATGATTTAGGGATTGGGGTTGAACATGGCTGATTTTAAAGTGCCACTGATAGGGTCTTCAGTTATTTTGCTGCATGATTAATATTGCAGGCTTTTAAAAGGAGGAATGGTGATGAGTTGTTTTGGAGTGAAAACGGCGGGAGGGGGGAATCGAAGATTACTGAATGATGTTGAAATTATCATGGAGGGGCTGGTTTATTTTCTCTTTGTTGAGAGATTTTTTTCTTTATTTGAAAAAAAAATGCATTGTGGGGGGGGGGGGTTTGTTAAACCTTTTTCGTTTTAATGGGATTGTAGGGGGTGATTTGGTTTTTTAGGTTGATATTTTAGGATATTTTTAAAACATGTTTGTATGCTTTAAAAAAGGGGGGGACTAATTACAACACAGGCATACAAACATGTGCAAATGCTCTCTCTCTTTCTTCTCTCTCTCTCTCTCTCTGTCTGTCTCTCTCTTCTCTCTCTGTCTCTCTCTTCTCTCTCTCTCTCTCTCTCTCTCTCTCTCTCTCTCTCTCTCTCTCTCTCTCTCTCTCTCTCACAACACACACACACACCACACCACACACACACACACACACACACTCACAGAGACTACACACATGCGACACATGCACCAACATCTTATGCTCAGTTAGATACACATTCACATGGACACATGCACTCAAACTTTCCCTTACATTCCTCCATTGACAATCACATTCTGGGTTGTACACCTGTGTTCGCACACATTCACACTCAACAAATCCACATACATACACACACACACACACACACCCACAACACACACACACACACACACACACACACACACACTCACAACACAAATACTACACACACTCACAAACACACACAACACACACGCACGCCAACGCACCGCACACAGAGTTATTTCAAGAAAAAAAAATTCTCAAGTGCTCAGGTGCTGGATTCTTTATCAGTAGAAATGTGGACTAAAAATCTGTTATGTACATGCATGCATGAAATGATTCGGTGCACAGGATGTGTTGAATTGATCGACTTCTTGACCAAGATGTATTGTAGCAGATAGGTGTTTTTTGTTGTTGTTGTTTTTTTTGGGGGGGGGGGAATTTATTTTTTTTTGTTCTTGTTAGGAAACAGATTCTTCTTGTTTGTGTGAAAACTCATTGAAATGTTTCTTTATGAAAACTACGAATTAGTTTATTCCTTCAGTATAAATACAAACCAAATCTGAGCTAAAAGCAGTGTGTGTGTGTAAAACAGTGTATTATGCTTTGAGGGGGGTGGGAGGGGAGAGGCTGTGCAAATCTGTACTATGCAGATGGCACATCGGTAATGTCATGGGCATACTGGATACCTTATCACCACAGCTGAATGTGGTGGTGGTGGTGTACGGTGTGTTGGTAGAAAGAAACGGATATCACCAGCATCTGTTGTGTGCTTGACAAAGCGTGCCGTCGTCAGCGTGGTTCAGGGGATGGGCTCAAACACATGCTGTGGCGTGTCTGCTGGAAATAATCTGCTTGCTTGCAGAGTGAGGGCTGCTTTGAAAAGGGCCTCATGCCGAGTAAGAATGGGCAGAAAATGGGGTATCACTGTTGGCTTTTTCATTTTTTGAATTGTCCTTGCAGGATGATGACTTTAGTATAATATAGAAGAAGCACTTTAAAAATTTGTTGCGACGGAAGATAGTTTTTTTTGTTTGAAGTCCAAAGTTTGGTTTAGAATATCCCGGGGGGGGGGGGGGTGTTGTTTCAGGACTTCCATAGGGTGTGTGGTAGCTGCCACATAACAAAGATTGGTTTTTCCCTGTTTTCATATGATGAGGATAATGGTTGATCGGTTTGGGTTTTTGTTTTTTGGGTGGTTTAAAGGAAATTTTTCTTTTGGCATGACCTCCTTTCTTTACAAGTGTTCCTTGAAAACCAAGGTTTCTGTGAGAAAAAAATTGTGTGAGGTTAACTTGCGAGGACTGCAGTGTTAAAGTAAACTGACACTTTGTGACTGTGGGGTCAGCTGTAGGGATGCTGGGAGCCTGTCTATATATAAATAGCATTCAGGAAATTTTGTGCTAGGAATGTCCTTTTTTTTTTTCTATCCCTTGCTTTGTTTCTGCCTTGTTCCTTTTCTTCCTGTCACCTCCTCCTTGTATGTTTCTGCCTTCTTGGTCCTTTCTCCTGTCTTGTTTCTAAAAGGACTTTAAATGTTAAGTTTAGATTCTCTCCCAGGCAGAAGTGGGATCTCCTGGGCTTGACTTTTCAGGCACTTGCTGGCAGCACATCGCATTTTTCCTCATTTGAACGACGACGATAGTTGCTGATGGAGTGTTTGACAATGATGAAGAGGTTGCTGTTTTATTCGCTATTATTGTTTCCCAACAGTTCTCAATCTTGAAAATGTGCACACACTTTTAAAGCTAACCTGTTCAGGTTTTTTCGCCCCGTTTCTCAGCTCGAGATCTGAGGATCACTATGGTGAGATTTTGCGCATGCAACTATTTTTGCCCCCACCATAGGTAGCTCATTCCGACTTCGGCAAAAAAATCCCCCCAATCTCATTTTATAATATTAACATCCAAGAAAAAAACAAAAGGCATGTGTGGAAAGCATGTAAGCTGTAATAACCAACCACTAACGAGTGTGGATAAACCCCCACCTCCTAAAACACTAATGGGTGTCGTAGACTGGGTGTGGTTGTGGCGTGTTGTGGTGGTCTCTGTGTGCATGTGGGCCACAGCTTGTGGTTATCAAGTACTGGTGTACTCACTGCTTGCAGGACCCACCAACACAGAGAGCCCCCTGAGGACGGCAAGCTGAAGAGCGAGACCATCGTCAAGGACAACCGCCGCTACTACCTGGACCTGAAGGAGAACCAGCGCGGGCGGTTTTTACGGGTAATGTGTGTGCATGGGCTGTGGTTTTTACGGGTAATGTGTGTGCATGGGCTGTGGTTTTTACGGGTAATGTGTGTGCATGGGCTGTGGTTTTTACGGGTAATGTGTGTGCATGGGCTGTGGTTTTTACGGTAATGTATGTGCATGGGCTGTGGTTTTTTTAGGGTAATGTGTGTGTGCATGGGCTGTGGTTTTTACGGGTAATGTGTGTGTGCATGGGCTGTGGTTTTTACGGGTAATGTGTGTGCATGGGCTGTGTTTTTACGGGTAATGTGTGTGCATGGGCTGTGGTTTTTTACGGGTTATGTGTGTGCATGGGTGCTGGGTTTTTTTTACGGGTAATGTGTGTGCATGGGCTGTGGTTTTTTACGGGTAATGTGTGTGCATGGGCTGTGTTTGCTGCTGGGTCGTCTGTAGTAGCGGTTTGGGGGTGGTGGTGGGAGTAGAAGTTTTGTGGAAAGTGCCGTTTGTTGTTGTGCGTTTTGTTCGTTCCCCAGTTTAACAAACTCGGGCCCACAGCCTACTCACTTTAATCCAACACCACTCAAGTCAATAGTGCTATATTTAGCACACCCTTTCCATTTATATAAAGTGTGGTCAGTTCCTGCTATAATTAGCACCAGCTAGCTCCATCTGGGATGGGATGGGATGGATGAATTAGCAGCTGAGAGGAGCTGAAAGTGGGGGAAACTGGCAGCTGTGTATGGGGGGTCACCCACAGTGTGCTGTACTCAGACTGAGTTACTAGTGTGAGATTTTTTTAAAAATTGCACACTGAATGAGAAGTTTGCGTTTATAACTGTTTTTCGAGTACCTTGCCTTATATGCAGCCATACTCCGACGTCAGAGGATAGAAAGTGCAGTGAGTGGGAAGTTGTAAGTACACGGAATTTGTGCAGGTTGCGGCTTTGTAAGGAAAGCAGGTATGCCTACTGTCCTGTAGGGATGGACTGTACTTGTTCCAGAGAGTGTCCTGTCCTTTTTTTTTTTTTGTTTACTTGTCCCGGGAATCTTATTTTTTGATGTGCATCATGGAAAGTTAAAATCCCAGTGTGGAATTTCCTTTTGTCCTTTTTTGTTTTAACTATGTGTCCCAGGAATGATTTTTCTTTTTTGAAGCAAATCGTAAGGAGTGCTTTGTGATCCCCCTCCAGTGTCTGTACCTATGCACATTAGCTGAAGAAATTTATTGAAGATCTCTACTTTTGTAGTCATAGGAATAATGCGCATGCATGTCAGTGCTTTTTTTTTTTTTTTTTTAAATGATCTGAAAAGATCCCGTTAAAGAGGAAATGGGATGGTGTGAGTTTTTTAACAGAAAAAGTTTGGGGTTTTTCTGTGTTTCCATAAGTGTCCTGGGAAAGCAGTCCAGTGTCTCAGATTTTTTTTTTTTTTTTTTTTTTTTTTTTTTTTTTTTTTTTTTGATCGAGGATAATGGAATAAGCGCCCATGTGCTTTTTTACATCCAGTCCCCTAATTGGCTTTGTCCCCTGACAGTAAAACTTGAGGGTAGGCATGCCTGCAAAAGTAGAACCTACTAGTGTTGAAGCTAAGCATGTTGTGTGTTCTATCAGTTTGGCTTCAGACAGAATTTGGTATCTGTGTATAACAAGTGTGATTTTCGGCAAGTTTTGTTATCCTGGTTTGTTTGAAGGAATGAAAACTTGAGATTGAGTAACATGCATGTCCCAAATTGATTTTGATTTATGCTAAAGTTGCTACACCTTGTTTTGAGATTTTGTTTTATGTCTATATTCAGGTAGTTTCTTTTTTTTAATGGGGGGGGGGGGGGGGGATTTGTGTTAAGTTGCTACAGCTTGTTTTGAGAACATGTTTTTATGTCTGTATTCAGGTGGGTTCATTTTTTTTTGGGGGTGGTGGTGGTAATTTTTTTAACACTAATTATGTCAATAGTCAAGTCATGTTCAATAGAAAATAAACTGTAATCATTTCTATTTATGATTTTTTAAATAGCATTTTGGAATTGCTCAGTATTGTGTTAAAAGATTGATATATAATTATGTAGTTTTCACTTTTCGTTTTTAAAGATTTGAAATTATATTTCAGAGCCTTTACTTTCAGTTTGAAAACAGTTGCAGGTAAACTGATAAAGCAATTTTACCATTGTTTTCATAACTGGATTTAACAATAATTCTTACGGCATAGATATACTGAGTTGCTCTAATTTTACCATATTTATAATGGCTTGATAACCAACCAGACTTTGTGAGAAATGGCAGTTGCTGAAGGCAGTTGGCTTTGAACACTTTGTCATTGCGAACAAAAGGAAGTCTGCCAGAAACTAGAGATTCTTGGGTTAGGCGAGTGCTTCTGATCGTATTAAAAGAAGTGACCTAAATCAAGTTGTTAACTGAATAGAAAACCCAAACATTGGTCTTACAGGTCAGCATCATAGTTTGCTTATAAGAAGAATATCAGTAATATATAAGCAGCCTTTTAGCTGACCTCTGTGAAATAGCAGACTTTGAACAACAGAATGGTCTCCGTGATGTAATTGTAATGTAACAGTAGCTGATTTCAGTGCATTGACAAACAGGGAACACCATAATTTTCACTGTGGATATCACCAGTGTAATTGCAGTACAGTGTCCGGTGATCGCTCTCGGTAACGCTCTGTGTTTAACAGCAAAATTGTCACCTTCAGTGTAGAGACCTTTATCAGGCTATCCGTTGGAAGAACCTTATGCTGGAATTAAAAGAAAAAAATGAATAGTTTTTTTTTTCATTCTTTTCATGTAATGTTTGTGCTGTCCAGAAGATTTCTCGTAGCTCAAAATCAGTGAAGAATTTTCAGCATGATCTGCAGTGTCTTCTGTGGTACATTGACTATTTTTTGTGGGGGAGGGGGGGGGGGTTGTGTTTGTTTGTGTTTTGTTTTTTTAAAGTTGGGGGACGGGAGTGTTTGTTCTTCGTCTAGAGCTCCAAAATTTACCAATGCCAAGATATTTGCACATGCAATGGTTTTTGAGGGTTTTTTTTCTTTTCCTGCCAGAGAGGTAGTTGCATTCTGACTTATGGTTACTGTTGGGAATTGAATCTACCAATTTTGCCTCGACGGTTAGCTCTCTGCTCTGTCTGATTTTCAGCTGTCTTGGGTTCTTTTAAATGCACAAGTCCTTAAGCACATGGGTCCTACTGATTAGAGTCTCCTCCAAAGATTTGACATTCATTTCAGTTGTACCATCAAATTGGAAGATAGGGCAAGGCTGGGAATCAACCCAGAACCTCATGGTTTACTCGTTAGGCAGATGAACGTCTAAACAGCCCTACCACCTGTTTCAATATGGCTCCTGATAAGGAAATGGAGAGGAAATATCATTGCAAGAGTCAGCTGGAAAGTGAATCCTAAATAGTCTCTTTGGTGTAGTTGGGTAACTTTTCACTTAAATTTTGTCACTGCATATGCTGATGGATAATGCTGCTTTATGTTGAATTGACAATGTTAAAATGTTTTTTTTATTTGAAGAGTTGATGATGAAATGTGTGATGAATGTGAATGATCTTGTTTTCTGTGTGTATGTGTATATAATGTTTCTCAGATTGTCTGTGCTATACTGTTATCTTTTTTAAATACTTTTCTTGAGACTTTTCTGCTCGGTTTAAACTTCCTTTTAAATCTTTTCTTCTCTCATTCTGTTTTAATCTATCTACTGTATTTTTGGAACTGGTATCTTTCCCCTTTCGTACTGTTACTTTGAGCTCAGTTCTGAGTTGCACTTTTCTTTTTTTGACTTCCATCTTCTACTTTATGTTCTGTTAAAACTGCTCCTCTGTCTGTAAGCAACTGTCTTCCACATACTGCTTTTGTTGCTGAATTTTTTTCTTCCGTCCACACTTGCGCTTTTCTTCTTCTTTTTTTTTCTTTTTTGGTTAACTATCTCTCCAGAATTTTCTTTTTGTCTTTCCTGTCCTTGTCCCCTTTTTCCTTCTTCCATTGTTGCTTGTTTCAAAATTGACCTTTTGACGCTCATTTTTTTTTTCGCCGCCGTAGGTAGTCTCCCAGTTTTGGTTAGACATTTACAGCCATGTTTACAGGTGGTATGCTACGAACAGGTGTCACAAACCATCCCTCGAGGGGGGCCACGATCGCAGATTGCTATACCAGCACAGGGCATGATTGAGTTCAGAGATGCACTGACAGAACTGCTGGACGAGTTTGGCACAGATGATCAAGGTCAGTGGGCCTGCGGTTCTGCATGTAGAGTTTTCTGTCTGTAACCAGTATCTGTACCGATGCTACTTTTATTGTCTCGATAAACAGAGAAATTCAGGGTTGGGATCAGGATAAAATGTGGATATTTGTGAGTGTGTGGCCTGTTGTTTGTACCAGTATCAGTACCCATACTACTCTGTTGTCTCGATTTAAACAGAGAAATTCAGGGTTGTGATCAGGATCAAATGTGGATATTTGTTAGTGTGTGGCCTGCTGTCTGTAGAGTCTGTCTGTAACCAGTATTGGTACCGATACTACTTATATTGTCTCGATAAACAGAGAAATTCAGGGTTGTGATCAGGATAAAATGTGGATGTTCTTGAGTGTGTGGTCTGCTGTCTGTAGAGTCTGTCTGTACCAGTATCGGTACCGATACTACTTTTGTCACAATAAACAGAGAAATTCAGGGTGGTGATCAGGATAAACTGTGGATATAGTCATGAGTGTGATGAATAACTAAAGAAAATGTTAACTAAAGAAAATGTATATATTGAAATGGTTGATTGATATTGAAGTCTTAGGCTACGGCCATAGTAAACCCGGCCCAGTCCTGTTGTTTTGGGCGTCTCTTTGACGGTAGAACGGATCCGTCAAAGCGGCCATAGTCAACCCGGCCCGTCTCTTTCTGACAATATGGTCACCCCGAGACTGCGAGTGACGCAAAAATGAGGCTGCCACGGTGTCGCAAATCGACAGAAAATAGTTTGACATAAAAAGTGTTTTTACGTAAAATCACCCAAAAAAACTTCTATAAAACCATTGGAATATAATCGGGAAGGGTCAATTTACTAGTTTGTGTAGTCAGAATTTTTGAAGCACCATAATAAGTTTTTCTTGATTATTTTCCTTTCCGTCGACCCGGCAAACGGACGTGTTGCTCGAACGTCAAAACGACAGGTTAAAAAGAACAGGCCGGGCTGGCTGTACTATGGCCACGCACAGCCGTTTTCAGTGACTCCACAGAGTAATTCAGCAGCATTTTTCACCCGGTCCGGCATTTTGACGGCGTCAAAATGCCGGGTTTACTATGGCCGCAGCCTTAATCCTTGCCTTCGGTAGTAATTCAGCTAGTATGTTTCTGATAGGAAGGTATGATTTCACCAATGATGGTTTTTTGGTGTGTGTTTTTTGTTTTTTTTAATAGATAAACCCTGTTACAGTGCTTTTCTGATGTTCATTCATGGCAGATTACCAGTATTGATAAATACACACAGTATAACAAAGACAGGACCATTGGTTTCAGAAGAGATTTAGGGTTAACTTTGGTGTAGTACACTTTGTGTCTTTCAGATACAACTGGACAAACAAAAAAAAAAAAAAAAAAATAACAGAATCATTAAGAGATGAATTATAACTCTACCACACAGTATCTTAAAAAAAACAAAAAAAACCATTCCATTCTCAGCTTAAAAACAAAAGTAAGGTAAAGGTGTCCCATAACCTTGGTGGTCATAGGGGAGCAAGGCATCAGAGACCTCAGCTTTCTAGGGCCAGCATGTTAAGGGCAGCGCCCATTTCCTCTCCCTCGCTGCTTTACCTTCCCTGACCCTAAAGAGGGCAGGTACCCATGTACAGCTGGGTGAACTGAGGAGGACTGTACTGAAGCCAAGGCGTAAACGGTCACCCATCCAACTAGTAACCACGTTCAACGCTGCATAACTTGACTTGGGGAAAGAGAGCGCTCTGATCACTTAGCTATCCCACAATGAAAATGTGGGAATGATTGCGGATTTGTTTGCAATATGAGTATGTGTTGTTTTTCTTTTTTCTTTGGAAATGGTGTATATTCATATGTGGCCTGTTTCAAATGTGGCTGTTGCTGCTTTGGTGTGCAGAACCACAGAATGAACTGCCAGAGAGTCGCTCCATGCGCGTGGAGAACAAAATGTTCTACTTTGATGTGGGGTCGAATCGCAGAGGGGTCTACCTACGAGTGTCAGAGGTAGGTTGCAATTTTTGTAGAATATCCTACAAACACGGACAGAGAAATCTTCTTTGTTTTTTTGCTGGTTTTTTTTTCTTTTTGGAAAGGGAAATACTCGTGGAACAATTTATGCTTACAGTTCTGGGATGCTAAACAACGTTAAAAATATATGAATCATTGAGATTGGGGGGGGGGGGGGGGGGGGGAGAGAGTTTGCAAGGTTAAAATGAAATGATGTTATTCTTTTGTTTTTCTTTTTGTTTTTTTTAATCAAGGAAAGTGCTGCATACTTATTTTGATGAACATTGATCGTAACAACCCCAGGATGGGATGGGATTCGAACTGTAGCACCCTTGCTGAGAGTGGGCTGGGGTAACCACTTCTGCTGGCTGACGAATGAAAGTGACAGTGTAATTAGCAGAGTGTGTTATACTGTAGGACAGACTGACTCGCTTGTGATGTGAACCAGGAGAGGGATGGGGTCTCCTAGTTTCATCACCTCCCCCCCCCCCCCCCCCCCCCCCCCAGGTGCTAAAGGTTAAGAAATGAGATGCACTTTTTTGAAAAATAATGAAGAAAAGTAGCAAGGTAAACTTACTGTTACCCCCACTTTTTTTTTTTTTTTTAATAGAGAGAGAGAAGGGGGTTGAGAGAGAGATGTATGTGTGCTTTGTGTGCTAAAAAGTTATGTTTTTTATATGAAACTATTAGTGTGGTATATGTAAACACATACAAATATTAATCAGGTCAGACTCTTTTATTCAAATTCACATGCTGCATGTAACGAGATGGGAGGGGTAGGGTGGGGGGTGGGGGTAATCTTTAGAGTGAATAAACATTAAAAGTGAAGAAGCATTCTTGATGTGTTTTTGTTTGTTGATTGTTCAATGCCCCAGGTTTTATTTCATCTAAGTTTGCTTTTTGTTTCTTTTGTTTTTTTTAATATATAAAATAAGCAAATCAAACAATCCCCTTTTTTTTTTATAATGAGCAAACTATTGTGTATTCAACAATAACTTTCTAATCCTAATATTTTTGGGGTTAATATGTGTTTATATGATTACAAATGCATTCAATGATCCATCTTCAAAACCCAGTGTGTGTATTTGTGGTCTTGGTACTAAAGTGACCGATCCAGGCTTCTCTGTCGCAGGTTCGCAACAACTTTCGCACAGCGGTCACCATTCCAGAACGGTCGTGGGCGCGATTTCGCGATGTACTGTCAGAGTTTGTGGACAAAAGCAGCCTGAAAGACACGGAGTAAGGTTGCCTGCTGCACGCCACTGTGATACTCTCTACAAACAGAACAGAACTCACGCAGACAGACAGGGGGAATGTGCCGAAACAAGGGAGCCTAAGCTGGGGCCCGACTGCTTGTCAATGTTGTTCATCGTCATCATCCAATGTGGAACAGGTTTGCATCGCACGGGGTGGCATGGTGTGGCGTTGGCGTGGCGTGGCGTGGCCAGGCCTCTACTCTCGCCACTACCACTACTACACGCATGTAGGACAGGATGGGAGGTATAGTTTACTATGGGCTGTGAAACGAAAAGAAAAGAAAAGAAAAGAAATGACGGACCTTTGCCTGTTAGATTCTGGGTGACGCCAAGCAGAACTGAACTGTGAAATTCTCTGACGCTTGTACCGAGTGGAGGAGCCTAGTGTTGTTAAGCTGAAGCAGTGTTTGTCAGACCCGCTTTCTGCTTCAGGTCAAGTTAACTAACTGTTCTTTGCGTCAAGGTTAAACGAGGGACTGAAGAAGAAGAAGAAAAAAAAATCTGAAGAAATGTGTGCGTTTGGCGTACACCCCGATTTTTTGTTGATTGAAAGGATTGGGATGAATCGCAGAAGGGAACGGAGTCCCCCCCCCTTCCCCCCCACATCTTTCATTTGTTGAAATTTATATAACTTACTACTCTTCCCCAGTGAACCAGCAGCTCGTTGTGATCTTTCTTCATGTGGGATGTCCACTAAGATGGCGGGCAGATGGGATCCCATGGTACCCAGACCCTCTGCGCATGTCATCGTTCTCCACAAGCAAGATGGAGACTGGCAAATAACAAATCTGGACATTTTAAGGGGACTTGAAAAGGAAATAACTGCCATATGAAAAATAAAGACATAAAAAAAAGTTCAAACTTAGAAGAGAAGATCAGCAAGTGAAAGTCTTGCTGTGTTAAGGATCCTGAAATTACATTGTGCGGTTTTTGTTTTTTTTGTCATTGGAAAACATACATTGAGGTTGATTTTTGGAGGGGTTGGTGGAGGGGGGGGGGGGGGGAGTAATGATAAAAGAACGCATCTCCGGTGTTTTCCTGTGTATTTGAGAAGAAAAAAAAAAACATTTAAAAAACCCAAAAGAAATTAGAAGTAAGTAGGCCATTGGCGTGTCCCCTCTAAAAAGCACATTTCCTTTGTTTGCCCCAAAAGTTGTCTGTCTTGGCTGGAGCTAGTGCAGAGCCAGAGAGCCAGGGGGCAGATCAGCCACCTCGCTCTCGGGCTCCATGACGTTGTCACTTGTTTGAGTCGCCTTTTTTTTTTTTTTTTTTTAAAGGGTGGCTGTCTTCGACATTTTGTTGTGGTTGTTTGGACAACACGAAAAAAAAAAAAAAGTATCACTTGTCTGTTTTGGTTCTGTGGGGTCCCCTTGTTGTTGGTTAGTTGGTTGCTCCATTGGTAGGATGGTACAGGTTTACAAGTTGTTGTTGAGTGGCGTAGAGTGCACAAGTGCTGTCGTGTCAGCTGTCTGTCGTTGGTTCAAGTCCTGCTTCCGACCCGTCCATATTAATTCAGCAAGCGTCAACATTCACATTCTGTTCACCGGCTCCAGAGGAATGAGAGGGAAATGAGAGGAGTTCAGTAAGAGCGGTAGATTGAAAAGAGAAAGGCAGTGTTGACACTTTAAAAAAAAAAGAGAAAAAAAAAATAAGAAAAAGAAAAAAAAAATAGTTGGCAATGTAAGGGCCTGTTGCATTGGGCAGGCAGAAGGTAATTGGAAGATGATACAGGTGGAAGCGAAAAGCAGAAGGAAAGTCGCGTGGGTTTTTTTTTTTTTTTTTTATACATTCAGCATACCGCACTTACACGCTTGCGCAGTAGTATGTTCTTGTACGCAGGGAGGGGGAGAGAGAGAGAGAGAGCCATACAGTCCACTTGCCTATTCTGCGCAAGCGTGTGACTGCCTATTTTCTTACCAATCAAATGTTTGAACCAAGTGCAATCAAAGATGTATAATAGCAAAATAAATTAGCACCTGTTTTTTTCATGAAAAAAAATGGCAAAAAAGTGCAGATTTTCTTGAGAGAGAGAGCGAGAAAGAAAGACGACCAAAGGCTGGATCTAGCCTGGTTATCAAAACGTGCATGAAAAATAAAAGTAAAGTCTGGCTGCATGATAGCTCCAGACTGCAGAAGAAAGATCAGAAAATCTGCCATTATCCAAAGAGTTAAATCAGTGTGATACTGATTTGTTGGGGTTCTTTTTTTTTTTTTTGTTTTTTTAAAAATCAGTCAACAAAGTTAAAAAAAAAAAAAATTATCTTGTTATATAGCTGTCTGTTATCATCTGTTGTGTTCAACTGGGATTTTGATAAATGCAGACAGCTATGTTATGGTTGTTATCATCAGCGCTGTTTTTGAGTGTGGACGTGTGTGTGTGTGTCAGTGTACATAACGATACAATGGCATTTTTGTACGTGTATGTGCAGTGTGTTGAATGTGTGGGTGATAACATGCTAACTCCGTAAATGTGTGTGTGTGTGTGTGTTCTCGAGGGTGTTCATGTGGGAAAACGTGTGTCTGTGTGAACACCAGGGCAACAGTGAGAGATAATGAATCACAAACCTACTGATTGTTGGAAAGCTTGTGATATTAAATTTGTTTTCAAAGAGGCCTGCCTACATGCTCCCAATTTTTCTCTTTCCTTCCTTTTTTTTTTTTTTTTGTTGTTTTTTTTTGGTAATTCTTCTTCTTTTTTTCTTACTATATTTTTTCAAAATGTTGATGCTGTTGTTTCTCCTTCCCCCCTCCTCCCAATGCTGGTGTTACTTGTTTTTGTTAGTTGTATGTGATGATGCTGTGGTTTATACCCTATTTAGCTGTGATACTGTTGTGTGTGTGTGTGTATGTATGTACGTGCGTCGTTAGTCGCATCTGTTAAAAAATCCTCTCTCTCCATTTCCTTCCTTCCTTCCCTTTCTTTCCCCCCCCCCCCCCCCCCCCCCCCCCCCCCCCCCCCCCCCCCCCCCCCCCTATCTCAGTTGGTGTAGGTTTGGCGGCCAAGAGTGACTGTGGTGTAGCGTTTCTGTGTTTGTTCTGGACAGCAGTGTGGTGGGTTCGAGCCTTGTCACTGTGTGGTGTGTGCACCCTTGAAAGGGACGGGTCTAGATCGGGACTTAGCCAAACGTTACCCAGTTCTGTTGTAGATAGTCGTCTGTTGCTCTGTACATGTGTGTCGCTGTGTATGTGTGTGGGTTGGGTGCAGAATAGAGCGAGAAGAGAGAGTGTGAGCTTGTGCAGCTGTGTACATTATTTTTGCTAGTATATTTCTGTGTGTGTTTTGTTACATGGAAGACTGTATGTATGATATGTATGTATGTGTGTGTGTATATACATGAGGTGTATATATATATGAATGGGAGAGAGTGTGGCAACCCTTTATAGTTCACTTGCTTTTTTTTTTTTTTTTTTTTCGTCATCTCCCAATTTTTGATTACCATTTGTTACTTTAGAATACAAAATTTTTGGAAAAAGAAAAAAAAAAAAGAAGAGTTTTTTCAGTTGTGTTAGAGTTTCTTGATGTTGAGCTTAACGTAAGTTATTTATCTTTCAACACAGACGTGATAATAAAAAAAAAAGAAAAAAAAAGATATGTTATTGGTGTGTATCATGTTGCGCTGTTACTTTTTTTTTTTTTTTTTCCTTTTTCTCTTTCTCTCTCTCTCTCTCCTCTCTTATTTTCTCCCCTGCCACCACCTCCAGCCCCTTGTTTTGTCTTGTTTTGAAAGCTACTGTTTTCTGCTAAGGCTTTGTTATGATTATTATTATTATTATTATTCTGTATGGTAGAGTGTTGGTGTCAGTATTTTTTTTTTTTTTTCCCCTTTTTCTCTCTTTCTCTAAAAAATCTTTGCTGTCACTGTACCCGATTCTGTTTTCCACACTACACAGAGCATATGCTGATTGGCTGGTCGTGTTTTGGCGTACGTTATCAAGAGTCAGCGTATTTGTGTATCCTTTTGTGGGAAACGGAGCCTTTGCAGAGGCCATTGACATCATTTTTCTCTTCATGACAGAGGTTCTGACTTCATCAACGCATAGATTTCGTATTTTTCTAGTATTTATTTACTTTTTTATTTATGAAAGATTATCGCTTGTTAATGTTATCGTTGTAGAGAATGGCTGTAGGACTAAAAAAAAAAAAAAAAAAAAAAAGAGCAGACTGTTATTTAGATCCCAAGGTTCTAAGCCCCAGCTCGTGTTTGAGTAAGTGGACGCTGATCAGTGTGGAATGCAGAAGTCACAGTTTACCGTCCCCTGTTTTGAACATCTATCACTGACTGGGAAAAAGCGCTGTTCAGTTCAGAAATGCACTGGAAAAAAGGCATGTCCCTTTGTGTACTGCATGATTATCCAGTGTAGAATGAACTAGTGCTGTGCTGTTTTCAGCCTTCTTGAAAACAGTATGATGCTTCATCAAAAGATGCTCAGTGTGTTGGATATATTCTTTGTTTCAGATTATAGTTTTGGCGTTCCCTTTTTAAAACAAACGACCAATCCACCAGGAAAGTAAATCTTAAATTGAAAAAGAAGTTGTCAAGAAAGAACAAAAAATTTAATGGATAAATCTGAAAACAAAAACATGCCCCCCAGAAAGTTGGTGGGTTTGAAAAAGAACAATCAATAACGAGTGTCGCAACAGGTGAATCTAAAGTACGAAACGGCTTGATTTTCTTTTTAATCTGTCTCTTATTCACTGCTGATAAGTCTGCACAGAGACTGTGGACAAAAAGGAATTGGAGAGAAAGTAGGGGGGGGAAAAAGCGATCATAACATTGCGATCCACCATTTCATTTTCATTTAAAAAACAGAAAACGTACAAAAATTATTTATATTTCGTTTCATTTCATCATCGTAGTTCTTTTTTTTAGCTTCTTGTAGTAGGTTGCTCTAGTTTTTCGCGTGAACTTCTGGACTGATTTCAGCATTAACATTGTTTTTATGGATTTTGGTCGTAGTGTTAGGATTTGTTATATCGATATAGCCATTCATAGTAGAAAAAGTATACTACAGTCGGAATCTCTGTCATGAAGCACACTGCATTAACAACAACAACAACAACAACAAAAAAAGCTTCTTGTTGCATCTAGTTCATTGTACAAATTTTCATGTAAATGATGTCTTTGTACTGTAATTATGTTCTGATTATGGATGAACACATGTTGAGACAAATACACTTGCCTTTGTCTTACTTGTGCGTTTGAGACTTGTGCGCTTGGGAACATTGGCTGGGTGTCTTTTTTTTTTTTTTTTTTTTTTTTTTAAGGGTTGGGTTTTCTTTAAGTGTTATTATTTTTATTTATTTATCTATTTATTTATTATTTATTCTTTTATATCAAGGATAGTGGAATAAGCACTCATGTGCTTTTTTTTTTTTAACATCCAGTCCCCATGTGTATGAAGTTTTTGTAAATCTTATCTGTTCCCACCGGCACACAATGGCCTACTCTTCCGAAAAGCGGAACAGAATTTAACGTGCGCAAGATGTTCTGCATGCGTTGGCACACTGGGCCTCTGTCTACAGTCTCATTCAAAAGACTTTCGGGGAGAGTGGAGTCAGCACTGATGTTAACTCAAGGGGAAAAATACCCTCGAACGGGAATCGAACCCAGGTCGTCAAATTGTGAGCGCGATGTTCTGACCATGAGGCTATCCTGTCCACAAGATAGAGAGAGAGAGAATGTTGTGTGTGTGTGTGTGTGTGTTGACCAGGATGGAGAAAAAAAGCAAGTTTCGTTTTGGGTGGGGGGCTTTTGGTTGCTAATTCACACTTGTGTGACCATTTTATTACACGACATCAGACAGTTTGCAATCATTGTTTTTGTCTATGCTCAACAGAAATTTTCAGATACAAACACTTTCACAAAAATCAGTATCACACAAAACACATCACACTTTAAAAACATCCCTTAATAATCTGGTCTACCATACATACAAACAACTGCCCAAAGCAAAGTATAAATAACTTGGCTGCAAGTGATTTTATTTTTTCATGAGGTTTGCTTTTCATAGAGGCTGTGGAAAAGTGTGTTGCTTCAGGAAAATGTACAAGAAGGGGGGAAAGCTTGCTCGGTGTCTGTGGTTTTGGTTTGGGATTTGGTTTTTTTGTTCCTTGGCTAGAACTCCCAAGGGTCACCAATGGTGAGATTTTTCTTATGCGACCATGAAGGTAGCCACATTCTGACTTCGGGGATATAGGTTTCTGTTCAAGATTTTTTTAAAAACCCAGACTCAAAAGACTACTCTACAATCTGAAATGAGAAATTCCAAAATGGCCCAACTAAAATCCTACAGCAAACAAGACATAATACATATTACAAAATAAAACAACATGGCAGCTTGCGCTAAAACAAGCTATTGAAATTATGAAAAACAGTTCTGTGATTCAAGTTTGACATAACCGCCCACACAAATCCTATTGGTTTCAAACATGTATACATAGACATTATATATTCCCAGAGTATTTTTCTCTCACTTAATCCCAGCATAACACATGCAGTGACATATATTCACAAACTATTTTTCTCCTACTTAATCCTAAGATACACATGCAGGGACATTACAATTCACAATTCAAAGATTTATTATCTCACAAATAGAGAAATTCATATTCATATATTTTTCTCCCACTTACTCCTAAGATACACATGCAGTTCTTTCCCTTTTGCTCAGCAATACTTGTGCAGACTCAAACTCCCCATCCCCTCTCACCAGGAACACACTATGCATGCACTCAACCGTGCTGGGGATGGGATAGCCTCGTGGTCAGAACACTGCCCTCGCAATTTGATGACCCAGGTTCGATTCCCGTTCAAGGGGATTCTTCCCCTGGTGTTAACATCAGTGCTGACTCCACTCTCCCAAAAAGTCCTGTGGATGAGACTATAAACCAAGGCCCTCTGTTCCGCCTTTCGTAAGAGTAGGCCATTGTGTGCAGGTGGGACCAGAAGACAAGATTTACAAACGTGCATTCCACGGGGACTGGATCGATCTAAAAGAATAAATAAATAAAAACCGTTCAGAACAATCAAACACGATTTGTACATACACATCATTTTTTTTTTTGTAGCAAAGGAGCCTTTGCACAGTCAAATTTTGTCAAAATACAGGGAGTAATTGATGATGAAACTTAAAGTTGGTTAGATTGTAAAATTAACATGTGCACTTCGCACCTAAGTCACAACCCATTGTAAACAAAAGAAAGTTGGCGGTTTTTTTTTTCTCATAAAGTATGGCTCCAGAACTGTGTTATATAAAAACAGTAGTCAAGACACACATTTATAATGACAACAACAACAAAAACCAACATGTATGCAGGTGTTCTGTTCAGACACCATCCTCAAAGTAATGGGGCTACCTAAATGGCAAGAGGGGCAAGGGAGGTAAAGGTGTCCCATAACCTGTGTGGTCGTAGGGAGCGAGGCGTCAGAGACCTCAGCTTCTATAGGGGCCAGCATGTTGAGGGCGGCGCCCATCTTCTCTCCCTCGCTGTTTTACCTTCCCTGACCCTAAAGAGGGCAGGTACCCATTTACAGCTTGGGGACTGTACTGTAGCCAAGGCGCGCAAATTGTCACCCATCCAACTGGTAACCACGCTCAACTTTAGCTGGGGGAAAGCGAGCGCTCTAACCACTGAGCTATCCCGTCCTCGAAAGGGCGAAGGGAACAGCCACAAGACGCAAAAAGCACACCATTGTATTATTGACAATGCTTGTCATGCGTCTATGTACTTCTAACAACACAATGAATTTTTTAAAATTTATTTAGAAAAATAATTTCACCACTGGTGAGAACGTACAAGGGCTGAACAAAGCAACTTCTTGATGGAAAGGCCAGTAACCAACCACTTCAACTGAAAATCGAAAAGGGGGGGGGGGGGGGGGGGGGGGGTTATTTTCACAACATATTTATTTCCAAAAAGCATCCTCCATCAAAAGATTGATTTCTAGAGAGAGGTCGTCATAACAGAAGAAAGCCCTGAAAGGCTTTATAGAGTCAGTGATACAGAGGTCTGGAAAAATGGTAAACGCTTTTTGTGGAAAAAGTCCTGGAGTTTTCATATTGTTCGCCAATCAACATCAAGGCAGACCAAGGAAGAGATGGGAGGACAACATCAGCGAATGGACAGTCCTAGAACTCGACGAAACTTTAAGAATGGCGGAACAGATAGAGGAATGGAGGGAACTGGTTGTCAAGAATTCAGGGGTGCCCCCAGGGTCACCAGACTAAAGGATAGATAGTCAACATCAAGAGTCAAGGGACCATAAACCTTTAAAAGAGACAGACAGACAGACATACAGAAAGGGGGGGCAAACAAACAATTGTGAAAATAAGAGTCGAAAGTGAAAGCAATATCATCGCCCCCTTAAATTTATAGAAGTCCGAAATTGAAAGCAACTCAGAATTATCTTCCTTCTTCATTAAGTATTCAGAGACATGATTACTTCCCTTGAATAGTTACCGTGTGTGTGTGTGTGTGTGTGTGTGTGTGTGTGTGTGTGTGTATTGG
>CM060336.1:6641913-6654413 GCA_030674155.1 Stramonita haemastoma
TAGTAAAGAGGGTAATCCAGAATACCATTATTCACTTATTGTAATCTGGGATGATGAGTACAGTAGTTTGTTTTACATTTTCAGTAGTCATGAAGGATGTGTAAACCTTATTCAGTTATTGATCAATCAATCTATCTATTTGTCTCAGTGTCTGTCTATCTTATCTATCTATCTATGATCTATCTATCTAGATATCTATCTAGATATCTAGATATCTAGATATCTGTCTGTCTGTCTGTCTGTCTGTCTGTCTGTCTGTCTGTCTGTCTATCTATATCTATCTATCTATCTATCTATCTATCTATCTATCTATCTATCTATCTATCTATCTATCTATCTATCCTGTATCCATCCATCTATCTATCCCGTAGTCCAGTGACCTTGGGGGCACTCCTGAATAAATATTCCCCCTTCCCCCCAAACCTTTTTTTTTTCTTTTGCTTTAATCTCATGTAAACTTCACTGAAAAAGTGAGCTCTTTCAAATCATTTGGAGGGCGGCTGGCAAACTGGATATAGAAAATTTCAAGTTAATGAAATATTAACAGGCTCAAATCCCTCCTGAGTCTTGTGGCAGCAGGGTTTAAAAGTTGTCTCTTTGGAGCCAACATTTTGCAGACCCCAGTCTATTCCAAGGGGACAGGATAGCTCAGTGGTCAGAGCACTCGCTTTCCCCAGCCAAAAAAAGTTAAGCAGCGTCAAGCGTGGTTGCCAATTGGATGGGTGACCGATTGCACGCCTTGGCTACAGTACAGTTCCCCAGTTCACCCAGCTGTAAATGGGTACCTGCCCTCTTTAGGGTCAGGGAAGGTAAAGCAGCGAGGGAGAGGAGATGGGTGCCGCCCTCAATATGCTGGCCTCTAGAAAAGCTGAGGTCTCTGAGCTTCCCTATGACCAGACAGGTTATGGGACACCTTTACCTTTACCTCACCTAGTCTATTCCACAGCTGGTCCTTTAATAAGGCTCAGAACCAGTCATATGGGTAAATGTTTTATCACTAATCTTGTTCCATCTTTTGAAAAATTAAGTCCTGGAGGCAGTGGTCGATATAAAAAGTAAAACACACGCATTGTTGATGTAAATTTACTGCTTTGTTTAAGATTCATCCGTAGTATGTGCATATTGTGTGTGGTGTGTTGTGTGTGTGTGTGTGTGTGTGTGTGTGTGTGTGTGTGTGTATTGTGTGTGTGTGTGTGTGTGTGTGGGGGTGTGTGTGTTGTGTGTGTTGTGTTGCATTCTGTATTTTGTGTGTGCAAAAAGATGTGAGTGCATTTTGTGAACACAAGTTTATTACATACTGTATATTAAATATACATTGCCTGAAGTATCAGCTGTTTTACCCTTGTTTTTTTTTTTTTCAGAGTTTCTTTGGCTTTGGGCAAACTGCGGAGGTGGACATTGTTCTTGATGGACAGGAAAGCAGGAAAACAGCAGAAATCAAAACAGAAGATGGGAAGAAGGAGCGCTATTATCTCTACTTTGATGGAGAGACGGTGTCTGGGAAGGTATGTAACACTGGCAGTGACTTGGAGATAACCCTACAGACCAAGTTATAAAATGCCCCGAGAAGCTAGAAAGGACATGCCATTATTTTCTAACACATCTGATGGTGTAAAGCGAACGAGAGAAGAGCAGAAGAAGAAGACTGGTAGTTACAGGAAAATCTTTTTTTTTTTTCCAGAGATTGAAGTCATTGGAATCATCTGATTTGTTGTGTTAACTTTAATGACAACAACCATGTTAGCTAGTTTTGAGTTTGAGAGAAGAATTGCAGGCTTTTTAAAAAATGATTTTAGACTGAATTGATTATTTTTTTTTACTATCATTATTACTAGAAGCTTGTTGGAATGTTACTTGTTCCAGTCCTGTCATAAACCTTCCTCTTCGAGGATCCGAAAGGAGATTGATCTGTCTGTCAAAGTTGTGAAGTTTGATTAAACTCTGCTTTTAACAGTGATCTCAAACTCTGCGAATTTCTTTGTTTATTCTTAAAGCCTTGCTGTTATTGTTAATTATTATTTAGATATCATTTTGTTTGATTTTGTAAAGTGTAGACCTGTCATGTTTAAAATAAAAAAAATCTTTTTAAGCATTCAGATAGAATTAATTGGGTATTTCTTTTTTAGCATTTCCCAGACGATCTTATACTTTGTATTTTGATTGTTGAAAACTGCACAGAAAATTTACATTAAAAATAGTTTATAATGTTGATTGAGTTTGCCTCAGTGTGTGAATTGTGAAAATGATTTGCAGGTGAATGTCACGCTGAAGAAAGCTGGGACTAAACTGGAACATCAAGGGATCAAAATTGAATTCATTGGTCAGATAGGTGAGTTGACCCTTGACATCGATCAGACATGGGTTTTTTTCCCTGCGGTACAAAGTTACCATATTATTTTCATCATGAGGTCCTGCTTGATCATATAGTCATTCTGTAGCTTTTTATATGAAATGCTGATATGTATTTATTTTTGGGGATGCCCCAGGATGGTCCTGTCAGCATAAATACAGCATCCCTACCTTCTGGAAATTCTGTGCTATATTCCCTCTTTTCTATTCTTCTCTTTGTTTCTGCCTTGTTTTTTCTCTTCCTGTCACCTTCTTGTCTATTATCTGTCTTCTTGGTCCAATATCCTGCCTTTTTTCCCAGAAAGATTTAAAAAGATAATTTTCTCTCACAATCGAAAGTTGGATGCGCTTGGCCTAACTTGTCAGGTGCTTAACGGCAGTGCAATGCATTTTGCTCATGTTGGCAGACAACAATAGTTACTGTCTGAGTGTTTGTCGAAGAAGAGAAGAATGAAATGTAAGTTATTGATGAGGTTCAGATAGAGTGGAATAAAAAAATAAAAAACCCCTCAAATGTTCTGTTTTTATCAGCTTTATTATGGGCTGTTTACTGTGTCTGGAATGCTCTATGTGCTACATAATATCAGCTCAGAAACCTGTAATATTTATATACCATCAGTTAGAATGAATTGAGAACTTACAGAAGAAAAAACTATGTGATTTTGTTTTAAGCCCTGGTAGTTGTTCTGTAACTGCATGATTAGACTGTTGTGTTACTGCCAGTGATATGAAAAAAGTTGATTTTTGAAATCTCAGCATTGTAACTGAATCCATAGATAAAACTTGAAATGTGTGGATCAAAATTTCAAGTAAACATCAGAAATGGACAAATGATAAAAGTATGTGTATTTTTCCATCCTGTCCTTAAAAAAAAAAATCAAATAGTATTTGTTGTTGGTAAAGATTCTGTCTGCTGCTGATAAGTTTGATGTGAAACAGCTACAATTTCTTTTGAAGATTATGTGTTCAGATACAAATTTTGGTTGAAAAAATATATTTGTGTAGTGAAGTTTGCTACAAGTTCTTCAAAAATATCAGCAGTTGTTGTCAGTGAACTTGTCATGTTGACGTCTCTTTCCATCGACCTTGACACATGTGGCGATTCAAATTTTAGAGCTGTACTATGACAGAGGCAATCACCATGAATTCACCTCCCTCGTCAAAGAGCTGGCTCGTCCAGGGGAGCTCACCACAACCAGAGCTACTCCTTCGAGTTTCAACAAGTGGAAAAACCGTACGAGTCCTACACCGGTGCTAATGTCCGATTAAGGTACATGTGTGTTTGCTTCGTATGTGACTTATTCCTCTGTGAATATTGCTTTGTACACTGAAATCCAGAGCGCTAATCACTGCGCCATGGTGGCTGGTTCTTTATTATTATTTTTCTTTATTTTATTTTATTCTTTGTTACTGAGAGGATAATAGAATAAGCACTCATGTGCTTTTTTGCATCCAGTCCCAGTGTGTATGCACTTTTGTAAATGTCATCTGTTCCCACCGGCACACGATGGCTTACTGAAGTTCTGAAGTAATTTGCCACTATTGTTTGCGAATGTCGATTATACTACAGAATATTCAGAGCAGTTCAAGCGAAAAGCGGAAACGTGTTAACCCTTTGCTTGGTACAGCAAAATCATTTGTCACCTTCCTGCCGGGCAGAGAAAATGGAGGTGGATGGCTTGTGAGTGGGTGTATGTATTTAACATGCAATAACTCTACAATGGTCGGGTGGATTTTGATGAAATAAAAACAGCAAGATGCAGAAATGAATAAAGAAATTGCTAATACCCAATTTTTGTCATTATTTTTATTTTCTTTTAGAATTATAATGCATAAACACACAAAGTCATTGATTGGTTTGTGTGTGTTACAGTTAGCGTTGCAATAACTTTAGAATGCGTGCATGGATTTTGATTAAATAAAAACTAAAACATTAAGAAACAATTATAGAAAAGATATTTTCAACCTACTGTTGGTTTTATAGTTTTTTTGATAAATGGTGCACGAACACATCGAACATTCAGACGATCGCCATTTTTGTTTACCGATGATTGCGATCAGCTTAACGTTTAAGTTTGAGCCGCTACCGTATCAAAATCCCGAATAGCAACCAAATAACAAAATATATCAAGTTCTGAACCATTGCCGAACTTGAAATCCGCGATAATTTCCCCAAATCTAAGAGTTGAATTCAAAACGCGTATCGGCCGTGTTAGATTTGACGATTGATTTTCGTCTCGAACTTCGCCGTAGTCAAATTCGTCTCTCTCACTTCAGTCAACAAACTCAGAAGTGCACACACTACTAGGATCGATTACATCGATATTTGAGCCTAGATACACATCTCACAGCGTCATATTTTTGGCATGGAAGCTGTAAAAACGATCGTACATGTCGGGTTCGAAGATAGCATCCATCTTGGAAAAATTTGCGATTTTTTTCCTCCAAAACTTGCAAAAAACTCACTCCAATCACCGCCATTTGTAATAAACATGCGGAAGTCTCGCGGGCAGTCTCGTGGCTTCTATATTCACGAGATTTGAAGCGAGATTGGCGGGAATTTCGAATGTATGATCGCTCTGAAGTGACAGTCATGTCGCCGGGCGCTTTGGGGCGTTGTGCCCAAGGACAGGGTCGGGCGCTTTGGGGCGTTGTGCCAAGCAAAGGGTTAACTGGAAATGTCTCACAGCTGTCAGTTTCCCCCACTTTGAGCTCCTCTTTGCTGCTAATTATCTCCTCTTTGCTGCTAATTATTCCAGCCCAGCCTAGCTGGGGTCAGCTGGTGTTATTTATAATAGCAGGAGCTGACCACACTTGGACTAGATACAAGGAAAGGGCGTGCGAAATTGAGCACTCTTGACTGATTGGTGTTGGATTTGCGCACTGTGGTTGGTCTGTGTTTGTGTGTGTGGGCTAGGTGCAAGGAAAGGGCGTGCTGAATTGAGCACTCTTGACTGATTGGTGTAGGATTTGTGGTCTGTGTTTTTGTGTGTGTGGGCTAGGTGCAAGGAAAGGGCGTGCTGAATTGAGCACTCTTGACTGATTGGTGTAGGATTTGCGCACTGTGGTTGGTGTATGTGTTTATGTGTGTGTGTGTGTGTGTGCGCAGGTACTTTCTGCGCGTGACCATCGTGAAGAGGATCTCGGACGTGGTCAAGGAGCAGGACATCATCGTGCACACGCTGTCCCAGTACCCCGACATGAACAACAGCATCAAGATGGAAGTGGGCATCGAGGACTGTCTGCATATAGAGTTTGAGTACAACAAATCCAAGTGAGTCCTGGGCAGTTTTTTTTTGGGGGGGGAGTTGGGTTTTTTAGGGGAGCTGGGGGTTTTGTGCCTGAAAGTGAAGTGAAGTAAGTGAAACTGAAATAATAAGTTTTTTCATTTTTTGTTTTTCGTTTCTTGGCTAGAGCTGTAAGGTTCCACCAATGGTGAGAATTTTGCGTATGCGGCCGTTCCTCCCCCCCCTCCCCCCACTATTCAGATAGTTGCATTCCGATTATGGGGACTGTCTAATCATCCTGTGTGGATGCATTAAAAATTTTTTTTTTTCTCATCCTTTCCTACTGGTTCAAAATGGTCTACTCTTTTCAAAAGCGGAATGGGTTTTTAATGTGTGTGCAAAATGTTCTGCTTGCATTTTACACACATGGCCGCTGTTTAAAGACTCGTCTGAAGGACTTCGACATTTTGATTTTCTCGTCAAACTGGGAAGAAAGGGCGAGGCTGGGAATTGATCCTGAAAGAATATGATTTATTTGTAGTGTTAATGCAAACTCACTTGACCTTTGTTGTAGTTGTAATATACTTTTTGATAATCTGTTCCTGTTGTGGATACGTACACCTTGTGTTTTATGTGTGTTTTGTATTTCATTTTATGAACAAGATGATAATACTTAAAAACAAAAAAAAAAGAAGAAAAAGAGAATTGATGATTGATCACTAATGTGAGGGTTCATGGCTTGTCAAAAGGAGATTTTCTTTTGGTTTGACCTTGGTGGAAGTGACACACTTACCAAAAGTTGACCACTAAAAATCTTCCGTGTTGATCCTGTCGGCAGAGATTTTTAAAAACATTTTCAATGTTATTTACGGTGAGATAAACCAAAGGCTGTGATAAATCGGTATTTAGTGGTGCTATCGTATGTAAGGTGTGCGTGAATGACAGCTGACTAGTCTTGCTATGCAAAGAACAGATGGAAGGAGAGGGGGGGGGGGGGGGGTGGAGGGTAGTTGATGTCAACTGTTTGATACAGCAGACGGCAGCACAGGGATGACAGAGTATTGTCAACATCATGAAATATTGCAGGTATAAAACAACCAGCCAGAGCCCAGCTGCTGTTGATTACAATCACCATGATTAACATTGCAGGTCTGTCATCGTGTCAAACAGCAGATCAGAGAGCACAGTGAAATCTGATTGCACCAAGCTGGATATATTATTGCTACCAGAATATATTATTTCAGGCAGGATATATTATTGCAAGCAGAATATATTATTTCAGGCAGGATATATTATTGCAAGCAGGATATATTATTGCAGGTGCATCACCTACCGTATTGGAAGATTGCAAAGCAGTGCTGCTATACTGAATATTGTTTTAAAAGTCGCAGGTCCATTTTACCAGTTCAGCAGAACCATGATGATGATTCCTGCTATGCTGAATATTAATTTAAAGTTGTAGGTCCATTTTACCAGTTCCACAGAACCATGATGATGATTCCTGCTATGCTGAATATTAATTTAAAGTTGTAGGTCCATTTTACCAGTTCAGCAGAACCCTGGTGCTGTTTCCTGTTATGCTGAATATTAATTTAAAGTTGCAGGTCCATTTTACCAGTTCCACAGAACCATGATGATGATTCCTGCTATGCTGAATATTAATTTAAAGTTGTAGGTCCATTTTACCAGTTCAACAGAACCATGATGATGTTTATTAGTGTCAAAATGTCTTTCGTAAGAAAAAGCATTTAGGAGAGGAGAGGAACGCAGAAGTTGCCCAATAGATGTGATGTTTTGTCAGCAGTATGTGGGGTGACCTACAGTGTGTTTGTAATGAGCCTGGGTGTGGCTGTGTAATAGAAGCAGAGCAGCAGTTTGTGAAAAAAGCTTTGTCGAGGGAGGGGGGGGGGGGGGGGGGGGGGGGGGGGGGTGATTTTGTTGTGTTACTTTTTGAGGTCATTTTGTTGGGTTTTTCATCTGAGAAACTGAATGCAGTGATGCTGTATCTTATGTTCTGTCGATCACTTTGTGCTTGCTGATGAGTACTATGTGATGATACAGCCATATCAAGGTCTCCAGAAATCCTGTTGTTAATGGTTTTAAAAATTTTATTTTGCAGTTTTGCTAATTCTGTCAGTCCATTGAAATTTTGTTGTCGTTCACTCTTGAGTGTGCACACACATAGACACAAATGTCACACACAGGCACATGCTCATGAAAAAGCACACACAACACACGACACACACACACACACACCACCACCACCACACCACACCACACCACACCACACCACACCACACCACACCACACCACACCACACCCACACCACACCACACCACACACACACCACACACACACACTCTCTCTCTCACTTACAAAATTAACAATGCCTTGTTTTTTTCCTCTCCCCCCCGAACATCCCATCTCTCTTCATGGCTCTCTGGGCCAGATACCACCTAAAGGATGTGATAGTGGGCAAGATATATTTCCTCTTGGTGCGCATCAAAATCCAGTACATGGAACTGGCCATAGTTAAGAGAGAGACCACGGGGGCAGGTAACTGGCTTGTGTCTGTGTGTGTGTGTGTCTGTGTGTGCTTTTCTGCTGTAGTGGTGTAGAAGTGGTGTGGTATGGCAGCATGCTTACGAAGAGAATTAACATCTTGTGAATTTTCGTTTTGGGCGGTTTTTGGTTGCAGCATCGTTGGAAGAAGTGACAGTATTCAAAGAAAAAAATTATATGTGGAGTTTGAAGAAAAAAAAGCAAAATAGAACACAATATTGAAGAAAAGAGTAAACAACCTCCCCTCCCCCCAACCCTGTCCTCAACAAGTAAAATAAAAAAAAAATAAAAAAATGAAAGAAGAAACTTCCACACAGTGGACTGAAGTATTGGAAGAAAAACGTCTTACCTTTCAAGTAAACAATGTCTGTCTGAAATGCAGAAGAGTTTTCATGTCAGAGACTCCCTCCCCATTCCTTTGTTTATGATTTTTTTTTTTATCGAAATAGTCCTATTACTGTTTATTGAAGTTTTTTTTTTCCCTCCAGATTTTGCAGCCAAAATATTTGATGGGGGGGAGGAGGGGGGGGGAAACTGAAAATCAACTGATTCCAGAAAATAAGACAATATTGTAATCCCAAGGTGTTCACTGTCTTCGCAAAAGCTTGGAATTTTGTTTCAGAAATTGGTGTGATTGTATTTTCAGTTTTCGTGGGTCTTTTGTTTTCCTCCCTTTTCCTTTTTTCTTGTGTCTGCAGTTTGGGGAGCACGATTCATTCACCTTCCTTGTTGGTTTGAGTTTTCCTTGATGTGTCCTGCATGCTTTGTTTTGGTTGTCATGGTTGGCATGGTGATGGTGATTTGAATGACGGAAAGCATTGTGGTTACGTTTTATCTCAACAGAATTTGGTGTTTTTCGCTTGTAACAAGAACACCCATGTATTAACACAGGGGGTTGAGGAGGGAGGAAGGAAGGAAGGGGGGGTTTGGGGTGAAAAAAGTCTGTCCCGAGCCATAAGGCTCATCAAGGCCGGTGCTTATCCCGGTTTCTGTGGCGTTAAGCGACTGAGAGTCATAGACTCCCCCCTGGATAGGACGCCAGTCTATCGCAGGGTTAACCCCCAACACAAGGTTGGTACCCCTTTACACCTGGGTGGGGTGAGAAAATAGCCGTAAAGTGCCTTTTCCAAGGGCACAACGCCATAGCGGAATAGCTGGGATCGAAACCCGCAACCTTTAGATTACGAGTACAACACCCTAACCACTAGGCCACAGCGGCGGCTAAGGGGTTTGGGGTGAGGGGTCTCCTAATTTCAGGAAATTTTGTGATGGAATTAGTTATCTTTGTAAAGATAAAAACATTTTTTAAAGTGAATTTAAAAGAAAACTCAACTGTCTCCATCGCTGCTGTCATTGGTAGAAGCTCCAAGCTATGCCTCCAGGGTTCACCATCTCTCTCTGTCTCTGCTGAGTTCTACCATCTCCTGTAGCCCTCCCAGACCACTGATCTCAGTGATGTTGGCAGTGTAGGATGTTGGTGGTCTGCCTCTTTTCCTTCTGCTCTCAACCTTAGAACTGTCGTCATCAGATTTGTCTGTGTGTTTCTGTTTACATGACCAAGGTATCTCAGTCTGTACTAAATCAGTGTTGAACAGCCAGCATTTGTCTTTGCTCTGAGAGTTTATCAACAAAGCTGATAAAATGAAAAGAACCCCCCCCCCCCCCCCCCCCCCCCCAACTAAAACCCACAACAACACTCCTCCCACTCATTTTGCTTTCATATGGAAATTTATATTATATATCTTTATGAAAAATATATATGTTTTTCAAAATATTTTTTATTTGATAACTTTCCTGATAGCAAAGTATACATTTCTTTGTGGGTGTATGTATGAGTTAACAAATTAACTTTTGCTTTATTTCATGTTTATTTAAATGTTTTGATGTTGTCAACAGCGCTTGGTTGTATCCAAAGTAGAGTAGGTGAATCATCGTTTTGGTTTTGTTTCTTCCAGCTCACAGTCGTCGTGGTGATTGATTGCACGTTTTGTTCCTCGCGTTTTTTTGCAGTTCTCAGTTCCTTTGTGATTGTTACATATTTTGATTGTGCCTTGAGTATGTATGTACATGTATATTTGTTTTCAGAATCTTGGTGTGTTACGTAATAGTTTTGTATTAGACACTTCTTGTAGATTTGGATGGTTGTTGTTGTGGTCTGGTGTTTTGAAAGTTATTATGGCTTGAAGTTATGTTTTGGCATATTGCTGATTTTGTGATTTATGAAACCCTCTTTTTTTTTTTTTACATACTTTTTTTGGTTTATGCGTGTGCATGCTGTTAGAATGTGATTTAGCAGGTTTTAGTATTGTAGACTAGTGCACAGGTGTTGTCTTTTAAAAAATATTTTTATTAAAAAAAAAAAAAAAATTAACATTTTTTTCTTTGCATGCAGGAAACTGATCCTGAATCCATTTGAAATGAGTTTAGGGGCAGTTTGGAGGTTATTGTATGGATTTTGTTTCTGTAGTTTTTTAAAACCTGTTTTGGCTTACCTGTCTCCTTATGTTTTCTCCATATAGATTGTTTGTGTGCATATACTCGTGCTTATTTTAAAAAAATTCCTTTTTATATGTTTCTACATTACTGGGTTGTTTTGTTGTTTTTTTACCATTATGTGGTTTGTTGTTGTATGCATTTTTGTTGTTGTTGGTTCTTACTTTGTAATATGTTAGATGTGGAAACGGCAGTAATGGCAGGTGGGGTGCCCTTGGCTTGCAGGTATCATCTTAAGGACGTGATAGTGGGCAAGATTTATTTCCTGCTGGTGCGCATTAAGATCAGATACATGGAACTGCAGGTGATAAGGCGAGAAACCACAGGCACAGGTATTCCCGGACTGACTGACTGACTGACTGACTGACTGACTGACTGACTGACTGACTGACTGACTGACTGACTGACTGACTGACTGACTGACTGACTGACTGACTGACTGACTGACAGACTGATGGACTGACTGACTGACTGACTGACTGACTGACTCAGTGACTGACAGACTGATGGACTGACTGACTGACTGACTGACTGACTGACTGACTCAGTGACTGACAGACTGATGGACTGACTGACTGACTGACTGACTGACTGACTGACTGACTGACTGACTGACTGACTGACTGACGGGCTGACTGACTGACTGACTGACTGACTGACTGACTGACTGACTGACTGACTGACTGACTGACTCAGTGACTGACAGACTGATGGACTGACAGGCTGGCTGGCTGGCTGACGGGCTGGCTGTCTGACGGACTGACTGATGGACTGACTGACTGCAGCCTGCACCCTCTCACACAAGTTTGACTGACATTAATCACTTAAGGCACATCGGCAGCACATCTCATCACCAGCAGTAGAAATTGTCTTTAAAAAACTGTCTTTCTGTAGATATTGTTTTTCTTTTCAGATTGTCTTTCTTTGGAAATCGCCTTTCTGTAGAAATTGTCTTTCTTTAGGAATCGTCTTTTTTTTATTTAGTCTTTCTTTAGAAATCGTCTCTCTTTAGAAATCGTCTTTCTGTTGAAACGGTCTTTCTTTCTTTAGTGCAAGTTGTATGGAGGTTTAATAATTAAAAATGGTGATGGTGGTAATAAAGTAGTGACAGCCCCCCACGAGTACTGTCGTCATCACTGCTGGAAAATGGCAATTTTCTGGTCTGTTCACTTACTTATTACTCTGCTCCTGTTTAACTGATTTCACTCACTCACTCACTCAGTCCCATGTCCCAAAGGACGTAGGGGGGACATGAGAGAAGACGCAACGGAGATCTTTTTCCATGCTTCACGATCCTGTGTGGCTAGTAGGAGGCGTTGCAGGGGTTGGCAGTCCAGTCTTTGATGTTGTCAACCCATGATTTCTTTTGGCGGCCTCTTCTTCTCTTGCCCTCGACTGTTCCTTGCAAGATGGTTTTAACTGATTTAAAAACATTTAAAAAAAAAAAAAAAATCAATGTTTCTTCTTTCCATTGAGTTGTATTTTTGCTTCTCTGTGTGGCGTGTCATAAATACCTAAAGTGTCTGAGTGAGGTATGTGTTCCGCTTGAAAAAACTATGTGGCCACCATTTTCGCTCACACGGACAAGTCTTCAAAGAGACATGACCACTTTAAATTTGATGTGTATTCGTGACAGGCAACTATCGTCACTATATTTGGCATCATGTTCAGATTTCATTGTAAAATACCGTTTGGGTGAAATTTTTGTCAAATTTGGCTAATTTTCGTGAAAAAACGATCTTTTCTGAGGTACACTATCTCTGATGGTGAACTCCAGAGAACCTGTAGCTTAAAATAGCCAATGCTCAAGGTGAAAATCAAACTAGACGACCTATTTGTACTAATTTGGTGAAGGGTTAATGTATTCAT
>CM060336.1:6659413-6671913 GCA_030674155.1 Stramonita haemastoma
GTGTATATATTGTGGGATGGGGGTTAGTGTTGAGAATGTGTCTCTCGGGATAGTGGAATCAACATTTTGAATGGCAGTGTGTGCATGTGCGCGGTGTGTGTGTGTGTGTGTGTGTGTGTGTGTGGTGTGTGTGTGTGTGTGTGTGTTTGTGTGAAATACGTGAATGTGTTCCTGCAGGCATAATTACACATAACAGGATGGTGCACAAATGGGTTCAGGCACTCACGAGTACGATGTATACATTTCTATGGGCAGGTGTATGTGTTTCTTCTACACAGCCCCATCTCTTGAGTGCATGTATTGTATATATGAGCAGGATCATTCTGTGCATGCGTGCGCATGGATGGTGGAGCGGTATGCTCTCTCAAGGTTGTGTACAAAACTTTTTTTGCCCGCAGTAAACCGATGATAGCGAACCCTCATGTTCCGGCAACCATCATGCGTGTTTTGAAAAAAAACAACCCAACCCTTAACCTTATCTGTTGTTGTCAGTACTGTAAAGAGAGAGAGGAGAACAAGCAAGACATAGTATGTGTGTGATATTGCTGTATTCATGACTTTTTTCTCTGTTTTTTCTTTTGAAGTCTTCCTATGTTTTTTTTATTTATTTTTTT
The DNA here is from genome assembly GCA_030674155.1 of Stramonita haemastoma. Lineage (NCBI taxonomy): Eukaryota > Metazoa > Mollusca > Gastropoda > Neogastropoda > Muricidae > Stramonita > Stramonita haemastoma. The sequence goes on from CM060336.1 coordinate 6,660,028, forward strand.
TTATCTTAATCTATGTATTTGTTTGTTATTAACAAATGTTTTTGAATGTTATCTGTGGAGATTTTAGAACCAAATCTTGCAGAGTGATCAAGTTTGCGATGTGATGTATTTATGTGTGTGGTTTTTTGTTGTTGTTGTTGTTTGTATTTGGGACAGTAACGGTGAAGATATGTAATAAGTCTGTGATTGATTTAGTGATGTGTGAAAGCATGTTCCAGGCCTGAATAATAAAACAAAAAGTGATACAGGTAATGTTTTGGTCCTGTGGTTCGTGGGACTGTGTTTGAAAAGTTTTGGCAGATATGTACAGAAAGATTTCAGGGAATAAAAGTTGGAAGAAAATCCAAGTGAATAATTGTTGGGTCTTGCAGAAGTGAGAGGAATGGGGTATGGGGTATTTGGATTTTAAGGTTAACCTTTTCCCTATGGGTAATCCGCTTTAGGGTAACCAACCATCCGCTAGCCCTTATATATTACCCACTTCTGGGTTACGGTGGCATATAAATGTGCACAGTGTACGCATACAGGGAAAGAGGGGTTCTCTCCCTTAACGTAGGGATAGTGTTAAAAGTTGACTCTAAACCAGATTGTAAAAAAGTATCAAAGATTTATTTGAAGTTGGTGACGTAGATCAGTGTTTCTGTTTTCTTTTTAACCAGGCTGTATATGAACACAAATTGCTTGAAAGTAGTTAGCTGAAACTAGTAATGCTGTTTGCTCTAATTAATCAGTATAGTATAAGTGTTAAAACCTCTGTGTGTGTGTGTGTGTGTGTGTGTGTGTGTGGTGTGTGTGTGTGTGTGTGTGTGTGTGTTGTGTTGTGAGAGAGTGAGTGTGTGTGTGTGTGTGTGTGTGTGTGTGTGTGTGTGTGTGTGTGTGTGTGTGTGTGTGTGTGTTGTGTGTGTGTGTTGTGGTCAGAACATGGCAGTTATCATGGTAAAGGGAGCTGAATGAATTTTAAAATTTGTATGAGGTAAAAGATGGAGGAGAGGAAGGAATAGGGTTTAATCTTTGTTCATGAAAATATGATCAGTATGTATTGATATCAAGAAGATGGGAGTTCATTTTTGTAGGATACAATTACTTTGTACTTCTGTATCCATCCAGTAAGTAGCCCAGAAAATATGGAGTATGTGAGTTGTCATTACAAGTTAAAAAAAAATTGTTGACTGGTGAAATTGAAACTTCATGAAATCGATCAAAACAATGACAAAACTTGCTAAGTGCTAGAAAATGGTCTGTTACTCTTTTTTTTTTTTTTTTAACCCAGGTGTCCACATCCTACTCAAGACCACATCATAAACAGTTAAAATATGAGGTTTGACCTCTGGCCATCATTGTTTAGCCCACCACAAAATAGAAAATGGTGTTAAAGCAAAAATTTCAGCCAGAGAACTGCTTGTATCCGTTTCCAGACAATTGACTGGTGTGATTGTTGCTTGAGGCAGAGGCGCCATATTTAATTGTCTTCATCATTGACTCTGAAATGTAGACGGCAGAAATTTACAAAGCATTCTGAAGGATTTGGGTTTCAGATAATTTTTGTCCTCAGACTTCATCGAACATTGCAGTGGTGAAGAAAAAAGGGAAAGTGCAGAAAAAAAGCAAAACTTAAAAAAAAAATTTACATTACCATGACCGAAAGGCGGGGTCTGTTTTACTGTGGATATTTTTGTGGCCGGGCCAAACTCAAAAAAGGTTATGATGTGATCTGTAAAGTAGATAATCCTCCAGAACAAAACGACATAACGGACAGAAAAGAGATGTGGTTTTTCAAACTGGCCTTGAGGGAAAAGGTTTGGTTCCAGCTGTGAGAACAATCAGTGAAGGGTTGCCTAGGACTTGCGTGTGACATGTCTGAGCAGTTTTTTTCCTTTGACTGTACTCAGCTTTTTGTGCCATCACACATTTCGATTCATGTGCAATTTATTTTTTTATATTCCTGCTAAAAACCATGATTGTGCAATAAGTTGTCTTAGTGCTATGTGCGCATGAGTGTCTAATGGATTGTTATCGTTATTTTTTTTTTTATAGGTGTTTTTTGTATTTAGCTGTTTTGCCGAGAGAAGTAGGAGGAAAAATATATTTTTGTCTTTTATTTTTTTCTGTCAGGTACAGAGAAAGAAGAGAAAAAAAAGCATGCTGTAAAGTTTCTGTAGAATTTCATATGTTTAGAGATTGGTTTGAAAGTGTTATACACAATTACATATTTTTTGAACAGATAAAATTTTCTGCTTTATCATTTTAAAATTTCTTTCATCCCCATGTTCTCAGTTCCCAGTACTTTCTCCTCTTACTGGTTTATCATTCGCCCTGGCAGCCACTGAAACTGAATGAGGTGACAGCCGTGATAATGGCTTTCGTGGTCAGTAGGACTATAAACAATAGGGTATACTTGGTATAATTGCCCCGTCTTTGGAATGTTATCATTTCTTTTTCATATGTTTCAGTCCAGGCAGGTAAACTGCAGTCTATATATATTAACTTTTCATGTCTGTCGAGATGTGTGCACGTGAACAGATAGCGTGCCAGGTTATCAGCCCCCTTTCAAAGAAGGTCTGAGGTTTTTTTCATGGAAAATTGTAAGCACGCATCTCTGATTATATATATATATATTATATATATATATATAATATATATATATATATATATATATTGAGAGAGAGAGAGAGAGAGAGGAGAGAGAGAGAGAGAGAGAGAGAGTTAGTTGAAGGGTTTAAACCACTGGGCTATAGAGTTCTCCTCTTGACAGGTGCAGTAGGTGTGGACATACATTGAGCTGCATTGGCTTGTTCTGCCCATCCAGATGTGTCTGTTTCGGCCAGTTCTTTTTCCATGAAATAAAGTATTGAATGGAAATTATAGCACTTGTGGCGATTGTGTGTGTGTATGTGTGTGGTGGGTGGTTGGTGTGTGGGTGTGGGTGGGTGTGGGTGTGAATTGTGTGTGTGGGTGTGAATGTGGTGTGGTTTGGGTGTGGGATGTTGTGTGGGGTGTGGGGTGGGTATGTGTGTGTATGGTGTGTGTGTGGGGTATGTGTGTGTATGTGTGTGTTGTGTGTGTGTGTGTGTGTGTGTGTGTGTGTTGTGTGTGTGTGTGTGTGTTGGTGTGTGTGTTTGTGTGTGTGTGTGTGTGTGTGTGTGTGTGTGTGTGTGTGTGTGTGTGTGTGTGTGGTGTGTGTGTGAGTGAGTGAGTGAGAAAAGAGGGAGAGAGTATATGACAGGTTAGTCCATGACTCCAGTCATCTTTTTTTTTTTTTTTTAAGCTGTGTTACTTAAAAAATCTATTTTCTGTTTATTAAGTACAAGATCAAAGCGCATAATTTTTATTGCCATGCATTGCCCTAATGGTATTTGTTGTTGTTTGTTTTTTTTTTAGGGGGAAAAAGTTTTTCCAGGAGGCATATATTTTTAAATTCCTTTTTTTTTTTTAAAATAGAAAAAGAACAAAAAATTAAGATTCTGAAAAGATCTTTAAAATGATGTATGAGTGACAACATTCAAGGTTTTTTTAAAACTGTGATAGGTTTGAGGAAAACTAAGTGCTCTAGGGAATTGCAGATATAGTGCTTTAGACTTAGGAAAACCAAGGAAACTGTCCCATGTTTACCTGTAGCCAACCAAGTTTTCTTTCTGTGTAAAAGAAAACAAACAACTGAATGTTTAAATTTAATCATTACAAAAAATATCTTTTGATGCACTGGCTTATATTTTAACATTTGTAAGATAGGCAAAACATTTCTAAACTGTTTCTTGTCATCCTTATTGTTCTTCTTCAATACTAATACTCACCTGGGCTCTCCCAGTACGGATTTTGTTATTGTTTGTTGTTGTTGTTGTGGTCACTCCACGACACACAAGTAGTCCTCAACAGCAGTAGCCTTTGTTTGTAGCTGGTCAGTATTGAGATGGCTTGCTGTGCACTTTTGGAAATCCTTTGAGAGAGAATGGTTGGAGTTTTGAGCCGATTGGGATTTTTGTTTTCATTTTGATACTTTACATCATGGTAGATTTCTCTGCGTGAAATTCAGGCTGCACTTCCCCAGGGGAGAGCGGGTGGCCACAAGATTTATATGTGATATATGTGATGTGTATGTGTACTGTCTGATGTGTTGGAAAGACTTGTCCATGCTCAATACTATGTGTGATGATGATAGAATCGTCCTTGTGATCTGCATGTGTGTATATATATATATATATGTATATCTAGACACGTTCACTTGGAAAAAATTTTTTCCCTTTTTTTTTTTCTTTTTTGAGATCAGATTTTTAGATTCTCCTGTCATCAGCTATGATGTGATAGAATCACATATGTAGCCTTGGGAGTACTGAAAATAGGGAATTGTTGTTTTTCTACTTGTATTGTAATGGACATCACTTTGACAACATAGCACTAAGCATCCACATCCTTTTCCCTTCTGAAGAATCCTGTTCTGGCAAATTTACTATGTAGAGGGTGTCATGGAGCAAGGATGTATAGAAAAAATCATATTTGCTATCATGGATTTCACTTTTGTGTTTTGTTTTTTTGTTGATTGAAAGTCAGGGTATTTGTTACTTCAAATTGAAATGATTGGTCTTTTTTTTTAATTTTAAATTTTTTTTTTATTAATTGAAAACGTCTGTGAATATATGTGTAAGTTTTGGTTTCTGTGTGTGTATTTTTTGTGTGTTGTTGTCGTTGATGATAAAACTTGTTATATCATGGTTATTTTCATTTATTGATTTATTTTGGTGTGCAGCAGTTTTTTTGGTCATTTTTGTCATTTTTTTATCATTTATTGATTTATTTGGTGTGCAGCAGTTTTTTTTTGTTGGTTGATTTTTTTTGGTGGGTTTTGTAGAAAGTTTATGCTTATTTATTTATTTTTTATTTATTCTTTTATATCGAGGATAATGGAATAAGCACTTGTGTGCTTTTTTACATCCAGTCCCCGTGTGTGTGCAGCTTTGTAAATCTTGTCATCTGTTCCCTTGAGATGGTGAACAACTTGGTGTTAAAGCTGGATCATTCATTCACTGCATCCGAGTATAGATGAATTGTAAATCAATGTTGCTTACACTAAGCTGTCCTACAAAAAAGGAGTGTAGTTTATCAGAAATAGGTCAGGTTATGAGAAATGTGGATTCTCTTCCATGCATGCACATATAACACACATGCACATGCATGCATATGCATGCTTAGCACTCACACGCGCACACACATGCAGCATGCACGCACGCACGCACGCACACAGCACACACACACAACAACTGCACACACACATGTGCACGCACACACACACACACACACACACACACACACACACACACACACACACACACACTTGCATGCATGCACATACGCTCGCACGCACTCACACACATGCACATTTATGCACCTATCTAGTGATTTTGGAAACTGCTAGCAAAGGGACCAGTGTTAATGTCGGCTACAAAAAAAAAAAAAGAAGAATCGTGATATTAAAAAAAAAAAACAGCCTATACTCAGATTGTCAATTATATGAATTAAACATTTTCGATGAATGAACAACAGAAAACTGCTCTGATGAAAAATTGTTAACACATGTAATTCCCGAATTTTTGTACGAGGTGTACCTAAATCAAAGAAGTCTGTCTTTTTCCTGAAAACATGATGGTTAGTGTCAAGTAATGTGTGCCAGTATACTGCACCAGTGATACTCTTTGTACCAGTAGAGAAGTCCTATCCAATGTGTGTTGTAGATGAGGCAGTTGACCATGGGACCAGACATTTTTTTTTATATCCAGGCTGTTGGAAAAAAATCAAGTTTTGAGTGTCAAGGAAATTCAATTGTTAATTGTTCGTGTCAAACAGTGTCGTCAAGGAAATTCAATTTGTCGTGTCAAGGAAATTCAAGTTGTCGTGTCAAGGAAATTCAATTGTTCGTGTCAAGGAAATTCAAGTTGTGGTGTATTGGTGTCAAGGAAATTCAAGTTGTGTCAAGGAAATTCAAGTTGGTGTGTCAAGGACATTCAAGTTCAGTGTGTCAAGGACATTCAAGTTCGGTGTGTCAAATGGTCACCCATCCACTTGGTAACCATGCTCAAATGTGCTTACCTTAACTTGGGGAAAGGAGTGCTCTGACCACTGAGCTATCCTCCCCCAATGTAAAATTATACAATAAACACAGACATGTTCTTAGTCTTGTGTCCAAGCTCTTACTTATTATCTGACCAAATCATTTGCAGAGACAGTAGTGTTTTTATTAGTTTGTTTTGTATTATGTGTGTTTAGGATTTTTAAAAAAACCATGAAACCCATAAATTGTTCATCTGTTAGTTTTTTTTTTTTCTCTTTGGTGCTGTGTGTACTTGTCTCGTGAAAGTTGTGTGAGAAGTTTGGTAGATTTTTTTGAAAGTAGATTTCCTTTTGTTCCCCCCTCCCCCCCCTCCCTTTTGTTTCTTTGTTCATTGCGGTGTGTTTTAGGTAGAAAAAGCATGGTAACCACCACCACCCGACTCTGAAATGGCGAGGATCAAAGTCGATTTTTTTCTTCTTGGTTATGTATTGAATGTCTTTCAGTATATTTATTTTGTAGGATCAAAGTTGTTGCTCTTTTTCTATTATTCAGTGTTGATACTTAACGCATTTCTGTAATTTTTTGTTGTTGAATCCATTGTCTGTTCATGCCAAGTTGTACACGGTAAAAGTTCTTGTTTTGTTATCGATATTTCTGCAATACTCTCTTTGATGTATATATAGAAGCATCAATTTGGATGAAAGTCGTTTTCTGCTGAGCAATGGATTTTTTTGTTGTTGTTGTTGTTGTTTATGTAGGTTTTCTTAAATTAAGTACAATGAAGTGGTGTGTGAAGAAGGGAGATAATTTTTCTTTTTGAAAGCACTGTTCCTCAAGCACCAGTCTTATTTCCCCTTTTTTGATATTTTTTTGGTTGGTTTGGTTTTTCTGAAGATACGCAATATGAAATGTGCTTACAGATAATAATATAATAAAAAAAAATCAACACACAATTTTGTTTCTTTTTCTTTTTTTTTCTTCATTGAACGCTCAGACAGCAACTGCTGTTGTCTGTCATATGAGCGAAAGTGTGTTGTGCTGCCGTTAAGCACCTGACAAGTTAGACCCAGTGCATCTGACTTTGTGGGTTTAGCAATTTATTTTAGAGTGAAGAACTTTGGTTTTCAGAGAAGATTGTAGAGTTATTAAAAAATGTAAGGTAAAAATAAAGTAAGGTAAAGATGTCCCATAACCTAGGCGGTCGTAGGGGAGTGAGGCATCAGAGACCTCAGCTTCTCTAGGGGCCAGCATATTGAGGGTAGCACCCATCTCCTCTCCCTCGCTGCTTTACCTCCCTGACCTTAAATACGGCAGGTACCCATTGACAGCTGGGTGAACTGTGCTGAAGCCAAGGTGCGCAAACGGTCACCCTATCCAACTGGCAACCACACTCAACGCTGCTTAACTTGACTGGGGGAAAGCGAGCGCTCTGACCACTGAGCTATCCCAGCCCCCTTAAATGTAGGTCCCCTAAATTCCTTGTGAAGCTTAGTGGATACCACTCTTAGTTCAGTGCTTTGAAGGAGGTGGCAGGATGGTGAAGATGTTCACCTGTCTAAGAAGTAAAGGTAAGGTTCTGGGTTCCATTCCCGCCTTTTTCTTCCCAGTTTAAGGAGAAAATCAGATTTAATGTCTAAAATCCTTTGGACGAGACCATAAACTGAGGCCTAGCATGTGAATGCAAGCAGAACATCTTGTTGCACACATTAAAACCTGTTCACCTTTTGGTAAGAGTCGTCCATTTTGTGCTGGTATGAAAGGATGACATTTTTCTAAAACGTATGCACACAGGTGTCATGTTTAGACACCGTGCCTGAAGTCGAATGCGCTATCTGATGTGGTGGGAGAAAAAACCTTGCGTGTTAACGTAAAAATCTCACCATTGGTGAAGTTCAGAGCTCTAGCTTAGGAGCAGAAACACTCATATCACTCAGTATGTAAAGAATGGGGTGACATGGAGAAGACGCACAAGGAAGCAAGCATGAGAGGAGCAGAACAACAACAACAAAAATGTGTACGTTTTGAATTGGGCTGACTTTTCCAACGCAACATTTTTGATTCTGCACTAAAGCTAAAGTCATACCGCTTTTGTTTTGTTTTTTGTTTGATATTTCTGAAGAAAGCAAATTTGTCCTTATGTGGTAGAGACTGCAAACATGCATGCAGTGATTAACTGAAGACAGTAGTGCGCATTTCTTTGTTTGTTTAGGTTTTTGTGTGTGTGGATTTGTTGGGTTTGTATTGTGGTTTGTTCTACTTTTGTGTAAATTCCTTTTAATCATTAACGTATTGCGTAGTAGTAGATGTTATATCTTTTCAAAGAGTAGATCTTCCATATAATTATTATATCAAAATATTTCCCCATATAAAAAGAAGATGATGTTCCATTCGTTATTGGGTATTTTCTTGTTTGTGTTAATCGAAGCCAACGACAGCAAGGACATTTCAGTGTCAGTGTATTTTGCTGCGATTTTTTGTGTGTGAACATGGACCATTTTGTACTCATTGTTAGTAAACATGACGGTAGATGACTTTGTCTATCTTTTAATCTTGAAAAAAAACCAAACTCTTTTCGCTTCTCCATTGCAGTACAGTCGTCTGTAATGCTTTGGGGTGGGGGAAAAAAGGCTCAAAAATAAAAAAAAAGATAATTGAAACAAAAAACCCCACAGAGCACAGATAGTTTTGCTGTTTTAAAGAAGTGGCTTACAGCTTTATTGAAATGATTGACAATTTTTCTTTTTTTTTTGTTTTCATGGTTTTCTTTTTTGTTGGATTGACAATTTTCTTTTAATAGGTTTGTTGTTTAGCAAAGTCAAAAGAAATTTTTCTCAAAAATATCAGCTCTTCAATAATTTGTTATATTACTACTTGTTAGATTAGACGAAGACTCGCGTACTAAATCGGTACTGCTGTGAATGCAGTGATGCGCTGTTATTGTTCACATAAAAAGTGTGTGTAAAACTGTGTACTACTGTGGTATTTACTGGATCAGAGGCTGGTCTGATCCTCATGTGTTGGTTTTCTGTGTTGCTTGCTTTTTTTTTTTTTTTTTTTTTTTGAGAGAGCAAGTCTCAGACAGTTGAGAATATTGATAACATTTTATGCCCTTGAGAAAATAAACATGAAAAAACATACGATTGAAAGAGAGAGTCGTGGATGTGTTCAAGTGTGTGTATGCAAAGATGGGAGCATATGTTTTTTTGTTGTTGTTATTTTTGTTTGTTTGTTCCTTGGCTACAGCACCGAGATTCTTAAATGGCAAGATTTTAGCATATGCAATAATTTTTTCCCTTACCATTAATTAAGGTTGCAGCATTCTGACTTCAGGAATACGTTGGGAATTGGACCTGCCCATTTTTCCAGGACGGTTGGGAGGTACCTCCCTTCTCTTTTTCAATTTTCAACTGTCTTGAGTTCTTTTTTGACGTGCACAAGTTCATAAGCACACAAGTCTGACTGGTTTTTTAGTGTCTCCTCCGAAAGTCTTAAACATTCAATTGATTTTTCCTGTCAAACTGAGAAGAAAGGACAAGGCTTGGAATTGAGACTTGTTTCGTTGCTGCTTCATTTTTGTTATTTTGGGTTTTTGTTCTTGTTTTAATTGTGGTGCTTTTTTTTTTTTTCTTTGTTTTTTTTGTGCTAGATAGATGGCTTGACGAAAAAAAACAAATTTATGCTTACTCAATGTACCATGTGGAAATAAAATTTTGACTTTTGACTTTGACTCCCTATGATCAAAACCAACCAATGAAATAAGAGGCATAGTAGGAAAAAGAAACCAGCTATCCTTGAAGTTGGAATGCAGCGACCTTCTAGGTGGGGTAAAAAGGTTGCATACGCAAAATCTCACCATTGATGAGCCTTAGAGCTCTAGCCAGAAACAAAAGACAAAAAAAGACAAAAAAAAAAAAAAAGCAGTAAAAAAAGAAAAAAAAAGAAAACCCACCCAACATACAAGTCAAACAAGCTCTCGCAAGTTCAATCAACAAAAAACAATCTCTCAAAAAACTATCTCTTCATGTTCAATCAATCAAAAACAATCTCTCAAAAAACAATCTCTTCAAAGTTCAAGCAACTCCAAAACAAGCTCTCCAAAATTTAATCAACTCATCAACAATTTCTGCTAGTTCAACAAATTCAAAAAACGAATCTTTTCAAAGTACAATCAACTCGACTCAAAAAGTCTCAAAGTTCAATCATTCCCATCTCTCCAAAGTTCAATCAACTCAATCTCTCTAAAGTCAATCAACTCTCTCCAAAGGTCAATCAGCTCAATCTCTCCAAAGGTCAATCAACTCAATCTCTCCAAAGGTCAATCAACTCAATCTCTCCAAAGGTCAATCAACTCAATCTCTCCAACGTTCAATCGACTTAATATCTTGATCAACTTTATATTAAAAAGAATCTCTCCAAAGTTCAATCAACTCAATTTAAGATCAGTCGACTTAATTTCTCCCAAGGTCATTCAACTCAATCTCTCCAAAGTTAATCAACTCAATCTCTCCAAAGTTCAATCAACTCAATCTCTCCAAAGTTCAATCAACTCAATCTCTCCAAGTTCAATCAACTCAATCTCTTCAAAGTTCAATCAACTCAATTTAAGGTCAATCAAATCAATTTCTCCTAATAAGGTCAATCAACTCAATAGATCTCCAAAGTTCAATCAACTCAAATAATATCCCAGTCAACTTAATCAATATTAAAAACAATCTCCCAAGTTCAATCAACTCAACCTCTCCAAAGTTCAATCAACTCAACCCCCCCCCCCCCTCCCACACACACACACAAACCCCAACCAATCCCTCAAAGCTTAACCAACTCCCATAAACACTCAGTCCAAAACTCAACCCCCACCACCCCAGCCCACACACCCACTCCTCTCTACCACGGCTTGATATGGGGCCACAGCACAGCGTCCTCCTCAGGTTTGAACCACGGGTAGGTGGGGACCAGCAGGTTGACCCACCAGTGCCGGCCAAACACGGACCTCAGTTTGCCCCCTAGGGAACGCGTGTCGGTCACCTTGATGGCGTTGTCCCTCTCGAAAGAGGTCTTGCCCTTGATCAGCAGATGCACAGCACCCAGCATCATGGTGAAGCTGATGAAGTTACACAACAACACACACCACATAGCCGTGACTAAAAGCGGCACCGCCACATTCACGTAGCCTAGAACACAACGTACGAACGGTATAGGGAAGATGAGGTCGTAGAGTTGAAGCTCGTACCGCGGCATCATGTGCTCCCCTACGAAGTAGACGTAGTGGTAGGTTCCGAAAGACGTGAGGAAGAACGCCCAGAGCATGAAAGTCAGGAAGAATCGCGTGTTGTTGACGCCGATACAGCGGCCGGTAAAATAGCAGTGGTGGTCTCGCTTCAACACGCACTGTTTGCACAACACGCAGTGGTGACACCGCGGAGGCCTCAGCCTCTGACACATCAGACACGGCACCCACGACCAGTACGGGTAAGCCTTGCGTTCGATCTCCCCGTTAGGCGTAGGCAGGCTTGTAGCCACCATCATTCTGAAAGTCAAGCCATCGTGAGATCTGGCAGTAGCGCCTGTTGTTGTTTTTCCCGAAGAGTCGCCTCCCTGCACGAGTTCGCTCCGCGGTTCCGTCGCTCCGTTGCTCTGATTGGTTGAAATTCTTTTCCCGCAGTTACTGTCCTGGGTGCTGGGTGGGGGTTGATATGGGTAACTCCCGCTTCCTTCAGGGTCGTGTTTCGACCCAGATTCAACCCCCTTCTCTCCCAGAAGGCGTCACCTTGACCCCTAACTGGTGATCCTGGCCAAAGTCGGGCGGGAAGTCGGATGGCTTGGTGCCGTGCAGGGCGGGGCGGTAT
>CM060336.1:6681913-6684413 GCA_030674155.1 Stramonita haemastoma
TTATTATTATTATTATTATTATTATTATTATTATTATTATTATTATTATTATTATTATTATTATTATTATTATTATTATCTTACTACATTCAGTCATTGTGTGTATAGGGTTTTTGTAAATTTTGGCATTGGTTCACACACACTTGCCCACAATGACCTACTCTTACAAAAAGCGTAACAGGTTTTAACATGAGTGCAAAATGTTCTGCGTGAGTTCGCACACGGGACCTCGGTATATAGTCTCATTGTAAGGACCTGTATTGATATAGATAGATAGATAGATAGATCGATCAATATATATATATATATATATATATATAATATATATATATATATATATATATATATATATATATATATATATATATATAAAGTATATATAATATATAAATTAAAGTATATATATATGTATCTGTTATTAAAGTATATATATATATATATATATATATATATATATATATATATATATATATATATATATATATATATATATATATATATATACTTTTAAATCTATGAACTCTACGTCATTGTGTACCTACGTAGGTGTGTGTGTGTGTGTGTGTGTGTGTGTGTGTGTGTGTGTGTGTGTGTTGTGTGTGTGTGTGTGTGTGTTCGTGTGTGTGTTTGATTTGATTTGATTTGATTTGATTTATTCTTTTATATCGAGGATAATGGGATAAGCACTCTTGTGCTTTTTTACATTCAGTCCCCGTGTGCATGCATTTTTGTTAATGTCATCTGTTTGTTTGTTTTGTTTGTTTTGTTTTGTTTAATGTCCTTCACTACTTGGTGATATAGACACACCCGCATTCTCTCTCTCTCTCTCTCTCTCTCTCTCTCTCTCTCTCTCTCTCTCTCTCTCTCTCTCTCTCTCTCTCTCTCTCTCTCTCTCTCTCTCTCTCTCTCTCTCTCTCTCTCTCTCTCTCCCTCCCCCCCCCCTCTCTCTCTCTCTCTCTCTCAGATATATATATATATATATATTGAAATCTCCAAGAATAATCCATTTATGCTTAGTGAAGTCTGTGTTTTTTAACCAGTCAGTATTGTCATTTTTCGGACTTTGGGGTAAATAAACAGACACTACATTTAGTATTTCATCCTTGTTAAGTTTGACCGTCACCCCAGTGTGATACATATCTACTGTACTTTGCAGGATAGGAGATATAACTAGCTTTTTCATAGTCTAGACCCTGCCTAACATATATGGCAGATTTTACTCTAGAGTTATTATCACAATCACATAATGGTGGGTAATAATAATTTGTCAATTTAGGCATTTTCATTTTGTCCACATTCAAAGACTGGAGTGCTAATATAGCATAGTTATCAGTTGTTAAAAATTGTGTCAAGTCCAACAGATTGGTGGCTATGCTCCGAGCATTCCACTGTAAAATTTTAACTCCTGTAGAGAGATGTAATGTCCTGTCCAAGCTTGTTTTCATGTTATACATATGTTTGTTATATTATTTTGTGTTCTGATTGTAGTCAACAACAATATGCAACCCAATTGAAGAAAAACAACAACAAACTAATGGCCCACCTCACATACACACATGCATACGCAAGTAAGTAACAGGAAAAAATGGAGGGGGGGGGGGATTTAGACACAGACCAGTGAGGAATAGTGTAAAGAACAATGAAAAGTCCATGATGGAAGATGGTGATGTTTGGGAAGATCTTGCTCTGAAAAGATAATTATATACTGCCATGAAGAAGCGTAAGGATCTCAATGACGAAACGCCCATGGGGGAGGTAGCGGGTACGGGGGCAGGCGGCAGTGGGTGGCCAGGTCTGTCAGTCCATGGATTGCCACAGAAAGAACGGCCTGTGTTGCTGGCGCCGAATCCCCCGCGTCTCTGTCGTCTTCGTGGACGTTCCCAGAACAGCTGACATAGGTGGCGGCCCAAGGCTCTTGCAACGTTGCCAGCACCGTAGTTATTCAAGTGAATTTCATCTTGAAGATGTTTGGATGGATGAATATTCTCATATGCCAGGTAGGAAACGTTGTTGATATCTTCATTTACTATTTCGGAATAAGCGTGAGCATTGAACACGACCCGTCTTGCTTCTAGATGCTGTTGTTTCACTGGAGTGGCCCTGCTGCATACGACATGGGTCTTGGGGAAGATCTTCTGAACAGCCTTTACAGCTGCTGCCATGGCTTTGCCACATGTTGCAGGATCTTTCCCTTTGATGTCGTTGATGCCTGCATGCAGCACGACACACTCTGGGGCTGGTTCAAGCTCCTTGCTAGCTTCTTGGGCCACTTTCGTTATATTGTCAATGGTGTAAGCTTTTTTCTTCGCCACCTGAAGGCCGTATGACAATGCCAAACGTGATGGATTTATTTTATTCATTGTCGAGTCGTGCAAAATGAGCACACGTGGCATGTCTGATTCAATTTCTTTGACCTGAGAAGTCGACTGCTTGGAGAACCCTTTCATCTTTCCTTCATTTTGCGTCGTTCTTTGGTTTACGTCACTGAACTTGACGTCAT
>CM060336.1:6686913-6694413 GCA_030674155.1 Stramonita haemastoma
AGATAAGTTTTTACATGCTGTAACGAAGAGAACAGATTTGCTAGGCTAAAGGCTCGGCATGGTCAGAGACAATGTTTTCTAAAATTTCAAAGCATAAGTACATTTTTAAAGTAGATTTTGTGCATTTTAAAGATGTTAATAATTGACAAAGCTTTTGGCCTGGGCCCAAGGACTATAGCCTATCTGATCTTCACTCTTCTCTTGCAGGTGTGGCAAATCATTTTCGATTTATTGGTCGTTCTTTGCCATCTGGCAAATATGTGCTCAGAATTAAACTGGTTTCTTTCTGTCTTTTCTTCTGTCCTTTTTCTTCTTTCTTCCCTTCTCTCTCTCTGTGTCCTTTAGTTCTTCCTTTCGTTCGTTCATCCTTCCTTTTTTATGCCTGTGTGTTTTTCTGTCTTTATCAATATCTGTTTTCTCTCTCTCTCTCTCTCTCTCTCTCTCTCTCTCTCTCTCTCTCTCTCTCTCTCTCTCTCTCCTCTCTCTCTCTCTCCTCTCTTCTCTCTCTCTCTCTCTCTCTCTCTCTCTCTCTCTCTCTCTCTCTCTCCTCTCTCTCTCTCTCCCTCCCTCTCCCTCCCTCTCTCTCTCTCTCTCTCTCTCTCTCCCTCCCTCTCCTCTCTCTCTCTCTCTCTCTCTCTCTCCCCCCCCCTCTCTCTCTCTCTCTCTCTCTCTCTCTCTCCTCTCTCTCTCTCTCTGTTTTGGGGACAGAATTGGGGGAGGGGGGGGGGTGGAGTGTTGCTGCTGCCTCATCTTCTGTGACGTTCCCGTTCTACTGTTCCTAAGGAATCATTTCAATCTTCCGGTCACAGCCATACCCAGATTTTTCACGTCTCATTCTCAGGGTCGGAAGTCCACAGGGAGCCCATCAATATCAGGATCCGTGGGGCCACCAGCCAGAGGGGCCCTGCACCACTACCGGGTCACTTTGGTGGTGTTCAGTGGTGCCTGTTCTGAGCTAACTTACGCAGGACACCACCTACTAAATCTCAACTAACGACAGTATTAGCTCAGTCGCAACCCCCCCCCCCCACCTCTCCGAGGTGGCAACCACCACAACGTCCCTCCAACAACCGTCCCTCGTGAACCCCCAACCCCAAAGACTGACACAAACTCACCACAGACACAGAGGTATATGGGGACACCAAGTCTGAGGTCACCATGCGACCAGAGCAACAGAGGCCACCGAATCAGAGGCAATCTTTATTGTAGCATGATGATCAATGGTGATGAGGATGATGTAATGCTGCTGCTGTGGAAACGCATATGCATTGAAACTACTTCACAGGGTTGTACTCTACGCTTACTATCGTAATATATTCCGGCATCAAACGGGCCCGAGAGATACAGACTCCTGCAGTGTTGGTCAGAAACTTTGACCAGTATTGAAAATGACATCTTTAAAGTGGATGAAGCTCGACTGTGTGGTCCCAGTCTTCCCACAGAGCCCACAGCACACTCTCTCTGGGTAGGAGCCGGCTAGAGTCAGAAATGATGACAATGACTATTATAGGATTCGAGCCTGCGATCTTTCAAGTGCTTAACCCAATGTGCTAACCACTGCGCCAAGGTGGCTTTGGTGTTTTTGGGACAGAATTTTACCAGGTACTGTCTTGTTGCTGTTGGTTCTTTTCTGTGCGCTGATTGCATGTTGCACATAGGCCTTCAGCTTTCCTTTGTCTTCATCTGTCCCATGGTCTGATAGATCCTTAGGGCACCACTGAAGATTTTGCATCCAGCTTCCTCCGTTCCTCGCAGTTCTCTGCTTTCCGTGGTATGTCTTTCCACTCCAGGCCCATCCACTCTCTGATGTTGTCTTCCCATCGTTTTCTCTGTCTGCCTCTTCTTGTACTGTTTTATACGATATTTATTTTACTTTATACCACTTTGAGTCACGGCTGATTTCTTTGCGTGAAATTCGTGCTGCTCTCCCCGGGGAGAGCGCATCGCCACAAGTGCAGCGCCTACCCATTATTTTAATTTTATCTTATTTTACTGTCTGCAAATGTATTTGTTTCCCTATCAGAGTGGCTTTTTTCTACAGAATTTTGCCAGGAACAACCCTCTTGTTGCCGTGGGTTCTTTTACGTGCGCTAGATAATGTGTAACACACGGGACCTCGGTTTATCGTCTCATCCGAAAGACTACCACTATATTGTGCGTTGACTTAAGCGCAGACCTTTTTATCGACTGTGTGATCTCAGTCTTCTTCCCACTGAGCCCACAGCACACTCACTCTGAGTAGGAGCCGGCTGGAGTCAGAAATGATGACTATGACTAGTATGGGATCAATCAATCAATCAATCAATCAATCAATCAATCAATCAATCAATCAATCAATCAATCAATCAATCAATCAAATTCTTTGATTGATTATGAAGAAAAAATGGAAAAAAAACGAGAAGAAGAAGGATATACAACTTATTTCCCATCCACACAAAGACGTGGCGGCTTATTTATTTATTTATTTCATTTTATTTTATTTTATTTATTTATCTTATTCTTTTATATCGAGGATAATGGAATAAGCAGTCGTGTGCTTTTTTTTACATCCAGTCCCCGTGTGCATGCAGTTTTGGTAAATCTTGTCATCTGTTCCCACCGGCACACAATGGCCTACTCTTACGAAAAGCGGAACAGGATTCAACGTGTGCGCAAGATGTTCTGCGTGAGTTCGCACACGGGGCCTACGAGGACACGAGAAACTCAGAAACATTGACAAAACAAAAGAAGAAACCAGCAAGCCATTCAGCTGGTCTTGAAGTCTGACAGTTTTAAAACTTTGACAAACTTTCGAAAAAGTCCAGTTGATCGAAGTTTTTTTCCAAGTTTGAAAGAATTCATCGCTCAGCCTAGAGAGAGAGAGAGAGAGAGAGAGAGAGAGGAGAGAGAGAGAGAGAGAGAGAGAGAGAGAGAGAGAGAGAGGAGAGAGATAGAGGAGAGAGAGAGAGAGAAGAGAGAGAGAGAGAGAGAGAGAGAGAGAGAGAGAGAGAGAGAGAGAGAGAGAGAGAGAGAGAGAGAGAATCAAATCAAATCAAATCAAATCAAATCAAAATTTTTCAAATCAAAATTTTATTTCCGGATGGTACATTGAGTAAGCAATAAATTTGCTTTTTTTGATCAAGCCATCTATCTATCTATCTATCTATCTATCTATCTATCTATCTATCTATCTATCTATCTATCTATCTATCTATCTATCTATCTATATATCTATCTATCTATCTATCTATCTATCTATCTATCTATCTATCTATCTATCTATCTATCTATCTATCTAGAGAGAGAGAGAGAGAGAGAGAGAGAGAGAGAGAGAGGAGGAGAGAGGAGAGAGAGAGAGAGAGAGAGGACAAAAATCAATAAATTTTGTGGTTTTATGCATGAGCGGAAAGGTTGATATCAAAAACATATCAAACTTGACAAACGAGAAGAAAGAGACAGAGAGAGAGACAGAGAGACAGAGAGACAGACAGAGAAAGAGAGAGAGCCCTCCACCCCACCCCACACACACACACAAGTCGCCCAGATCTTATTTGAAAAAGTCGCAGCAAAAAAAAAAAAAAAAAAAAAAGCAAAGCAAAAAAAGATTGCAGATGTTTGTAAGGGGGGAAGGGGAAAAGAACTTCCATTAAAAAACAGTTTTTTGACCAAAAAAAGAAAAAAAAACAAACCTGAAAAAAACTACACACGGGAAAAAAAAAATAACCTGGGAAACCAACATAGGACCCACAACACAACACAGCACAGCACAGCACAGCACAGCACAGCACAGCACAACACAACACAAGCAATCACCTCACCCTACCCGTGTGAGCGTGTGTGTGTGTGTGTGTGTTTTGGTGTGTGTGTGTGGTGTGTGTGTGTGTGTGTGTGTGTGTGTGTGTGTGTGTGTGTGTGTGTGTGCATGTATCTGTGTGTGTGTGTGCGCGGTGTGCTGTGCTTGCGTGCGCGTGCGTGCGCGCGGTATGCGTGCGCGTGCGTGCGTGCGCTGTGCGCGCGTGCATGCATGCGTGTGTGCGTGCGAACGTGCATGTGTGCGTGCGTGCGTGCGAGCTTGCCTCTATGTCTGTGTGTGTGTGTGGGCTTTTTTTGCTTTGAAAGGCGAAAAGCCAAAAGAGAAGCCCTCCACAAAGGCTTTTGAATAGCTCAAGCAGAGGAGAGGGGAGGATTGTATAGAAACGTGAAAGGCACCCGTCTCCGTGTTCAGGGCACCCTCTCAAACAATATTTCCGCTCAATTTCAACGACCCCTCCCCAACGGTTCAAATCCCAGTTCTGTGGCTGAGAACTTAGGGTGGGTTGGGGTGGTGGGTGTTGGGGGTTGGGGGGAGGGGGTGGGGGGTGGTGGGGTGGGGGTTGGGGTGGGGTAGGGGTGGGTGAAACAGCTTTGACAATTTCCGTTTCGGGGGCTCTGAAATCATCTTCTCAGTCAAATTTTTGGGCTGAAGGATTCTTTTCAGTTTGGAAGGGGAGTAGGGAGGGGGTGGTGGGAGTGTGTGTGTGTGTGTGTGTGTGGGTGGGTGGGTGGGGTTGGGGGTGGGGGGAGTGATCTCCCTTCCTGCCCCTGTTGCAGTGCTCTCCCTCCCTTCCTCTCTTTCCCGTCTCTCTCTTTCTTGTATGTCGTCTGCTTTTTTTTTTTTTTTTCCCCTCGTGTTCCGACAGGTGTGGGTTTTGGGAAGTTTGATGGGATATTGTAAGTTTGGTTTTTTGAGGGATTTTTTTTTTAAGAATTGAAGTTGAAAGAAGTTGTTGAAAAAGTTATTTCAGAAACTGTTAACTCATGAAAAGTGTTTTTGTTCTGTATAAAACAGTGGTCAGAATTCATTTATACGGTTATAAAAGAATGAATAAATAAAGAAATCACACACATAGACACACACACACACTCTCTCTCTTTTCACGACACTACAGAACACACACATACCCTCCTTCTCCCACACACATACCCCCCTACACACATATACCCCCACTCCAACACACACACATACACACTTCACACCCTCCTCCCTCCCTCCCACACACACACCCTCAACCCCCACTTCCCCCCCCCCTCCCCCCAACACACACCCACAGAGCGAGATACAAAAAGAACCCCCCATACCCCAGTCCAATAAATCATACCACAAGCACTAAACCCACCAACACCAAGGAGACCAACAAAGAGGTGACACACAGGGTCAATGCCCCCCACTTCAAAATTAATCCCCCCCCTTCCCTACCTCCCTGTCTCCCCATTCCTCAGAAAGTGCAAGGTCGGTAGAGGACTGACAATGGTCATTATCATTAGGAGTCTTCAGAATCTCCCACTGCTATTCGATTGGTCATTATCAGAATCTCCCACTGCTGTTCGATTGGTCAACACAGTCAGCAGGCCTCTGAAGTGAATATGGGAAGATGGGAAGATGAGAATGTATGTATGTATGTATGTATGTATGTATGTATGTATGTATGTATGTATGTATGTATGTATGTATGTATGTATGTATGTGTGTGTGTGTGTATGTATCTGTCTGTCTGTCTGTCTGTCTGTCTGTCTGTCTGTCTGTCTGTCTATCTATCTATCTATCTATCTATCTATCTATCTATCTATCTATCTATCTATCTGTCTGTCTATCTGTCTGTCTGTCTGTCTGTCTGTCTGTCTGTCTGTCTGTCTGTCTGTCTGTCTGTCTATCTATCTAGCCTAATGGTCAGAACATTGCGCTGGCAATTTGACGACCCGGGTTCGAGTCCGGTCGAGATTTTTCTCCTGGAGTTAACATCAGTGCTGACTCCACTCTCCCCAAAAGTCCTTCAGATGAGACTTTAAACCGAGGCCCCGTGGATGTTGAAAAAGCACAAGAGTGCTTATTCCATTATCCTCGATATAAAAGAAAAAAAATCAATCAATCAATCTATCTGTCTGTCTATTTATCTATCTATAGCCTAGTGGTCAGAACATTGCGCTGGCAATTTGACGACCTGGGTTCGATTCCCGTTCCGAGGGGATTTTTTCCCTGGGGTAAACTTCAGTGCTGACTTTACTCTCCCCTAAAGTCCTTCTGATGAGACTATAAACCCAGGCCCCAAGTGCAGAACATCTTGCGCACATGGGAAGTCCTGTTCCGCTTTTCGTAAGAGTAGGCCATTGTGTCCCGGTGGGAACGGATAACAAGATTGACAAAACTGCATCCACCTGGGGACAAGGTGTATAAAAGCACAAGAGTGCTTATTCCATAATTCTTGATATAAAAGAATCTTCTTCTTTTCTCATGACCTGAACGGTCGTGGAGGAGACATGAGAGACGATTCTGCAGCCAGCCGTCGCCATCCAGCCCTGTCCTCCGCCTTCCGAATGAGTGTTGGACTGTCCAGGCGGGTCCACTCCTTGATGTTATCCATCCAGCTTTTGGTTTGTCTGCCTCGGCGTCTGCCACCTTCTAGCGTTCCTTGTAGGACTGTCTTGGGGAGGGTGTTATAGCGTGTGACATGGCCAAACCATGCCAGCTTCCTTTTCTTGACAGTGGCTTGTAAGGATTCCTGAGGACAGCCAGCAATGCTACTTAACTTCGCACAAAAAAATAGATACATATATATATATTTTAATATATATTATTGTGTGGTGCTGTGTATCTTCTTATGAAGTAAAGGGTAAAAGGCTTTGGACGAATATGTTTTTATGTACATTTGTGGGTTAGTGTGTGTTTAATTGATCATCGAGTAAAGGATAATTGATATAGGACAAATACACACACACACACACACACACACACACACACACTGTTACAGATATATATAAAGAGGTAAAAGTGACACATCACCTGTGAGGTTATAGGGGAGCAAGGCATCAGAGACCTCAGCTTCTCTAAGGGCCAGCATGTTGAGGGCCGCGCCCATCTTCTCTCCTTATATATATATATAATGTTGAGAACAACAAGTGTAGGTAACCAACTACATGCTTTTCGTAAATTTGATATTTTTCAAAGAAAAAAAAAGAGCAAAAAAATGCTTTAAGAAGTCTTTGAAAGCAGTACTTGAGGAATATATTGAGCAAGGATCATGCTTTGGTCCTGACCTGGCTCGAGTTTTGGCTCCTGGTTCAGACCACTTCAGAAGCCCCTACAGTAATTGCAACCGCATTCACCCTCTGTGGTAAGAGCAAGACACTTTTTAGAATTCAGAAGTGTCCATTGCAGCCCTAGGAATAGGTAAATATTCCTGTGGCCTACCACTGCTGCCAGGAAAAGATGAAAATAGAAAGAGAAAGAAAATATGTTAAAAAAATGTAAAATATGAATACAGAAGAAAATACGCACTTAGCGAATCTTTGTACCTTATGTTTGGGGATCCTTTATATGAAAGGATGCAAGGGAGATCATAAAGTCCGTACCCAGCTGATAGGCTAATCCCAGCTTGGATAACAATGATAACCCAAACATTACCAGACACTTTCAGTACTGCCACAGGCAGTAGAAGTTGAAGAAAAATGGCCTTTACTTGGATCTTAAAAAAAAAGATGCTATTC
>CM060336.1:6696913-6704413 GCA_030674155.1 Stramonita haemastoma
AACCACCACCACCCATCTGTCTCTTCCCTCTCCCTCCCCCCCACCCCGCCCCTCTACCCCCCCCCCCTCCCCTCTGTCTCTCTCTCTTCCGTCCCATAACACATTCAAAGAATAGTAGTGTTGGTGAAGATATCCTTTTTTTTGAAAGTTTTCAGGTAGGACAGTGTAGTTTGGGGAGTTTGGGACTCCGGTGTTGTGTGTATGAAGCCTCCTTGGATCTAATTATCATACCGATAATTTCTCCCTGTCACACAGGTAAGTTTTGAAAGGTATATAATTAATAATAATGATAACAATAATAATAATAATAATAATGATAACAATATATGGGATTTATATAGTGCTAAATCTTGTAGAGTACACACATCGAAGCTTATCAAATGATTACAGTTATGCGTATTCATACGATTTTTTGTCAAATTGGTGCGCAGTTATAATACAATGTATTTTAGTTATTAATAGAGATAAAAACTTGGGTAAGTTTAGAAATAATGGTACTATTGGAGAAATATTTCACATGAAATTGAAATATGAAAATACGTGAAATAATACTGTGTTTTTACAAGTTTGGTAATGACTATAGCTTTTGCGTTTTGAGTTGAACAAGAAAACGAGATGTAAAAAAAAGGAAAAGAAACCTGAACAAACTTTGTAACACGAAAACAAAACATAAAATAAAAGAACAAACCGTAAAAATTGATATGCAAGACATAGGTTAAAAAGAGAAAAAGTTTCGGATACAAAATGGATGGCATAGGAAGTTGAAGATAACTTTTTGCTTTTTTACTTTACAAAATTAATATGTGGTGTGTGTGTGTGTGTGTGTGTGTGTGTGTGTGTGTGTGTGTGTGTGTGTGTGTGTGTGTGTGTGTGTGTGTGTGTGTGTGTGTGTGTGTGAGAGAGAGAGAGAGAGAGAGAGAGAGAGAGAGAGAGAGAGAGAGAGAGAGAGAGAGAGAGTGAGAGAGAGAGAGAGAGAGAGAGAGAGAGAGAGAGAGAGAGAGAGAGAGAATGGAAAATGAAATAACGCGAGTTGTTAGATTAATTCTACTTGTTTGTACAAAATGAAATAATCAGAAAATGATTGCACAATGTCACGAATTTTTAACAAGACTTTAATTGATATATGTTTGATAAAATTAGTATAGAGTCAACTATAAAAAATATTGTACAATGAGACTTCAGAAAGATGAAAAGGAGAAAAACAAAACATAGCAAGCAGCAACAATAACAGCGCACACACACACTTTTTGTCATAGGTTGTCATGAGAATATTGTAGTCAATGTGGTTATTGATGAAGTTGTTTTTGTTCTTAGACAGATGACTTGATGAAAAAAAGCAAATGCATTGATCTTATTTAGTCTACTATCTGGAAATTGCTCTCTCTCTCTCTCTCTCTCTCTCTCTGACAGACACACACACACACACACACACACACACACACACACACACACACACACACACACACACACACACACACACACACACACACACACAAACACACACACACACACACACATACACACACACACACACAGAGAAAAAACTGCGGCAGTTTCTGTTGGTTTTCTAAATGGTAGTGGCGGTTTTCATTTTTCGTTAGTTTTCTTCCCATGGTTTAAACAGTTAAAAAAAATAATGACAGAATGTATTACATACAATAGGAACAACAGTCATCAGAAGCATAGCAGAAGGAAGCTGTGTATTGTATGTACATTTTTTTTGTGCTAGTCAAATTTTTCACATTCATATGTAACCTATTTCAATTGATTTGATTGTACAGCGCGGTGAGCCCATGTTTTGGGGAATTCACGCTATATAAACCTCCATTTTATTCATTGTTTTATTATTATGTTATATCATTATAAGCTTAAAGCTGTTATTGTGCTAAAAAAGACATCTTTAGTATAACGGCTGGTGGACAGACTACAATGTCGTCTCAATGATAATGCTCTATGCTGTTGTCATTCTTGAGCCTTTTTTTTTTTATACATAAAAACAGAATTAAGAAGCAAAAACAAAAGAGCATCAAATAAGTTAACAGGCAAGCAGCAAAGAATGACGACTGCATAGATAAATGAATGAATAGATAAATAAATAAAGTACAGAGCCAAACGGATATTGCAACACGCAACAACAAAGAAATGCATGTCAACATATAGACCACTCAAGCAAACACTCAAACACGTTTCTATTATTTTGCTGGGTTGTTTTAAACAGGTAGGGGCAGTTGAATCATTCTGAAATATGATTGTAGTAGGACTATATTTTGTATAAGAGCTGTGTGAATTTTATCCCCAAATTTGGAGGTAGATTAAAAAAACAAATCAGAGCATTTTTTTGTTGATACAGTCCGTGAAAAAATAATCACGTTAAAAATTTCTGAACCAGTGAAAAGTAGTTTAAACCGAGGATGATAGTAATTTTTTAAATCTGTTCTTTTGTATGCACAATCCTTTTAGGCAGTTATTCCTCTAACTATTTTGCATTTATTTTACTTGATCTGGCATATTTGTGAGAACTTTGGTTTAAATAGATCTTTATTCAGAAACTACAAATACTATACCGACATAAATGTTGAGCAATAAAAACCTTATAATCTGTACCATATACACGAATTTTCTTGTTTTACTTTTTGATACACTTCCATGTGAATCATAGATAAGTCATTTTCTTTCTTTCTTTTTCTTTGCTTTTTGCAAATAACTTTATGTTTTTGCTTTTTTTGTTGTTGTCCCTTTCAAAAACTGATTTTGAAAGCTGAAATTTACATCACACTTCCTCTTTTATAATACATGTGTGTATTGAAATGTTTATGTAGTTATTTTCTTGTTTGATTTTATCTAAACTGTCTGGTATGTTTTACATACACTGTACAAGAAATATACGGCATGTCAAGTTTTACACAAAAAACACACAGCCTGTCATTTTTAAGACCCCCCCCCAAAACAACAACAACAAACAAACAAAAACAAACAAAAAAACAAAACAAAACAAAACAAAAAACAAAAGCAAAAACAACAACAAAACAAAACAAAAAAACCCACACCACCACCAAAACAACGACAAAAACAAAAACAAAACAAGCCAAAACAACAAACAACAACAAAAAACAAACCCCAAAACACACACACACACACACACACACACACACACACACACACACACACACACACACACACACACACACACACACACACACACACACACAACAACACACACAACACACAAATCAACGCTAACGACTGGTGATGGTTGATGGCACAGTCTCTAAATCGGACAACTCCGCTGGGATTTTAATAGAATCAACCCAATAAAAACGAAACGAACAAACCAACCTAAAGAACGAAGACAAAAAAGTCCACTGATTGTTTGCTTATTTTCTTAATATTAATTAATTTGTTTATTGATTGATTCATTCATTAATGTTGACCTTCTGCTTCAAGAGGAAGAATTTAGAAAAATCAAAACATGACAGTAAGAACTATAAAGGCACAAAAAGTAATATCTGTCGGTATGTCTGTCTTACACACACACACACACACACACACACACACACACACACACACACACACACACACACACACACACACACACACACACACACACACACACACACACACACACACACACACACACACACACACACACTTTTCTCTCTCTCTCTCTTAACACACTCACCACACACACATACACACACACACACTCTAACATTCACACACACACACACACACACACGACACACACACACACACACACAAACGTGTACACACACACACACACACACACACACACACACACACACACACACACACACACACACACACACACTTTGCATAAACATGCATAATCGCACATTCACACATACGACATTATAGAAAGAAGGCAGTTTTAGAAGAAAAAAAAAGGGGGCAAAAACTTGCTACAACAGGAAACTCATACATTATGGGGTTGACAGGAACGATTGGAAAATAAATCACTATTTCATTATTATTGTATTGCGCGTTCATAGGAATTTTAACATTGCTTCAGGTATGAAATGATTTTTTTTTTGGGGAGGTATGGGATGTCTACTTCTTTATATGACTAGCTAAAGGAATACACGGGATAGCCTAGTGGTCAGAACATTGCGCTCGTAATTTGACAACCCGGGTTCGATTCCTGTTCGAAGGGATATTTTCCCCTGGTGTTAACATCAGTGCTGACTCCTCTCTCCCCAAAAGTCTTTCGGATGAGACTGTAAACCGAGGCCCCCGTGTGCGAACTCATAAAGTACATCTTGCGCACACGTTAAATCCTGTTCCGTTTTTCGTAAAATTGTGTGCCGATGGTAACAGATGACAATTATTTACACAACTGCATACACACGGGGACTGGATGTAACATTAGCACACGAGTGCTTTTTTTTTTTTTTATTATCCTCAATACAGAGGAATAATAAAAATAAACGATTTTCTCATTCATTCTCCAAGTGGGATTGCGGGGCTAAAAACGGTCGCATACGCTAAAGATCACCTTTGGTGAACCTCGGAGCTCTAGCCAAAGGAACGAATACCCCCCTCCCTCTCCCACCCCCATTACTCACTCATTCATTGCTCTTACTGACTCACTCACTGATTGATTGATTGACTGACTGACTGACTTTATATATGTTGTATGAATTAAAATTTTTTTTTATATTAAGCGCCAGCACAGTCATACAGACTAAAAAAACAAAACAAAACAAAACTGCGTGTTTGTTAAGAAACAAACATTTTATCTTTTTTCCTCCACTACTTTTTCCTTAATAAAACATTTTAAAATTGTGATAATTTCATTTACAACATTTCAAAGTAATCTTGGTCAGTATTTTAGCTTCAGGACTGTATGTTTTCTTGTTTTTTGTGTAATATGAATAATAATTTTTTTTGCAGTTTTTGAATCAGCAATGTGTTTTTTGTTTTGATATTTACTGTGTATGATCATACAAATTTGCACACTTTAAAAACCAGGATTGTTATAGATCTACTTGATTAAACAAATGAAGAAAATACATGTAATTCAAAATCAGTACACTTGGCCTAAGTTTTGAACAGTAAGACCCAAAGTTTTTGTATTTGAAAAACAAAATAAATTTAAGAAATTAAAGACACAACGGGGAAAAAAGGACAGAAACATCAGAGAAAAAAAAGAAAAGCAGAAAGTCTGAAAAAAACCCACTAAGTAACTCAGTCGCTAACTAACTGAAAAAAGTGTTTGTAAATTAATTCCAAATAATCAACTGACTTGTCAATGTTTAGCTACGCAGAAAAGGAATGAGCAAATTAATAAGTAAATAAATAAATAATAAATAAATAAATAAACAGATAGATAAATGAATAAATTTACGGAAACACAATGGAAAACAAAGGGAGCTTTTCCGAATGAAAATTTTAGGAAACAAAGAAAAAAGGCTTCTGGATAAATGAAAAGAAATCAGAAAATAAATAGATATATAGAACAAAGACCCCCCAATATGAAACAACTGGGTTAGTCATTTTATGTAACTTTATAAAAGTAAGTAAGCAAGGAAAAAAGTAGATAGGTAAGTAGATCTAAAACTAGATCAACGGAGAAATAAACATATGAATAAATAAATAAACTGTTGACTGGGGTATGTCAGAATGCGCCACAATGTAAAAATAATTATTAATGTAACTTTTCTTTTGTTTTGGATTTTTTTCGACTCTGTTGTGTGTGTGTGTGTGTGTGTGTGTGTGTGTGTGTGTGTGTGTGTGTGTGTGTGTGTGTGGTGTGTGTGTGTGTGTGTGTGTGTGTGTGTGTGTGTGTGTGTGTGTGTGTGTGTGTGTGTGTGTAATCAGCTTGCCGTATTATGTCTTATATATTTTTTTTTCCGGTCATTCCTCGGCTAGAACTCAGAGGTTCACCAATGGTAAGATTTTGCGTATGCGACGTTTGTGTGTGTGTGTGTGTGTGTGTGTGTGTGTGTGTGTGTGTGTGTGTGTGTGTGTGTGTGTGTGTGTGTGTGTGTGTGTGTGTGTGTGTGTGTGTGTGTGTGTGTGTGTGTGTGTGGTGTTGTGTGTGTGTTTTAACCCACTATTAAGGTAGTGGCATTCCGATTTCGGGCTGCTTATCATCAAATGAAACTGTTTTAATGTAAATCATTACATGGCGAGATATCAGTTACTAGCTTGATGTTGGTATGACTGATTGTATGTATGTATGTGTTATACCCTCTTTGTTGTTGTTTTGTTGTTTTGAAATCTCAAGAATAACTTACAAGATGGTAGACAAGCCTACAGATTGAGTAGTAGGCCTAAATAAAAAAAAACAAAAAAACAAGGCAAGAACACACACACACGCACGCACGCACGCACGCACACACACACGCACACACACACACACACACACACCGCACGCACACACACACACACACTCCACACACACACACACATACACACACCTTGTTTTACTGAGTGTTCTGTACAAATAACTATTATAAGTGCTCTCACTTTTTTTACTTAATGGGATATTCAAGCCAATCTTGAAAACAATGATAAAAATAAATAATAGAGTATGTTGAAGATAATGCATGTGCAAAGAAATGACTAATTATGCAGATAGATATATGAAAATAATGAACTATGATAATTTTTGATTATAGAATAATAACATTTGATATAATATATAATCTATTACGAATGAAATAAATGACAGAAATAAACAAATAACCAACGCATACATAAGTAAATGGTTGCTATTCGTGGTTGGAATGAAACAAATAAAGGAATATGTATATTATATATATAATTATTATATATATATATATATATATATATATATATATATATATATATATATATATAGAGAGAGAGAGAGAGAGAGAGAGAGAGAGAGAGAGAGAGAGAGAGAGAGAGAGAGAGGAGAGAGAGAGAGAGAGAGAGAAGACAGACAGACAGACAGACAGACGACAGACAGACAGACAGACAGAGACAGAGAGACAGAGACAGAGACAGAGAGACAGAGAGAGAAAAATAGACGAATTAGAGAGTATATGCATTGAAAACTAAATAAATATGCAAGAATGTTATATTCACGACAGGAAAAAAATAACAACAATTTTTTTGTAAACCATGAAAAAAACAACTTGACATTGTTGGACATTGTCGATATCCCATTTTTCATCTGCAAGGAATAAAATTTAAACAATATACGGGAAAAATGGAAGAAAAAAAATCAGAGCAGAAAAGTGTCGTACGATAAGTATTTCATTCTTTTTCTTTGTGTGTGTGGTGTGTGTGTGTGTGTGTGTGTGTGTGTGTGTGTGTGTGTGTGTGTGTGTGTGTGTGTGTGTGTGTGTGTGTGTGTGTGTGTGTGTGTGTGTGTGTGTGTGTTGTGTTAGCAAAACAAAGCCATCTTACGGAATAGATTCTGTTGTTGTTGTTGTTGCTGTTACTGCTTTTGTTGTGGATATTTTGCAGTCTCTAATTTTGGATTCTCTCTGTATTGCTATCATCACTATA
>CM060336.1:6709413-6711913 GCA_030674155.1 Stramonita haemastoma
TTGTACTCTGAGTGCACATCAACCTTAATACAAGAACAACGGAGAAATAACCTGCTGCACTTTAGCCCTAACGAAACAGAACAAACAACTAGTGTATTTTATGAAGAAAAAAAATGGGAAAAAACCAGTCTTTTTCGCGCTCAAGTTGGATGGATGTGCAGGGACTGCCTTGTCAGTGGTCTAACGGCAGTGCAACGCAGTTTTTTGCTCAGAGGACAGACAACAATAGTTGCTGTCTGAGCGTTCCACAACGAAGAAGAAGGAAAGAAGAAGAAGAAGAAGAAGAAGAAGAAGAAGAAGAAGAAGAAGAAGAAGAAGAAGAAGAAGAAGAAGAAGAAGAAGAAGAAAGAAGAAGAAGAAGAAGAAGGAGAAGAAGGAGAAGAAGAAGAAGAAGAAGAAGAAGAAGAAGAAGAAGAAGAAGAAGAAGAAGAAAAGAAGAAACGAGTTTATTATATATCTTCATTCATTTATTTATTTATTTATTTATTTATTTATTTATTTATTTATTTATTTATTTATTTAATTTATTCTTTTATATCGAGGATAATGGAATAAGCAATCATGTGGTTTGTTTACATCCAGTCCCCGTGTGTATGCAGCTTTGTAGATCTTGTCATCTATTCCCATCGGCACAGAATAGCCTACTCTTACGAAAAGCGGAACAGGATTTAACGTGTGCACAAGATGTTCTGCGTGCGTTCACACAAGGGGCCTCGGTTTATAGTCTCATCCGAAGGACTTTGGGGGGAGAATGGAGTCAGCGCTGATGTTAACTTTAGGGGGAAAAATCTTCTCGAGTGGTAATCAAACCGGCACACAATGGCCTACTCTTACGAAAAGCGGAACAGGATTTAACGTGTGAGCAAGATGTTCTGCCTGCGTTCGCACACGGGGCCTTAGTTAATAGTCTCATCCGAAGGACTTTTGGGGACTTTTGCCGTTTAAAAAACTAATATCACAAAATTCTGTCACAAGAACCAAACATTCAAATTCAAATTCACACTACTTTATTATGTCTAAAACAGAGAATAATATTAATAATTCTTGCTTCGATACATTAACTTTTGGTTGCTGGTTATCGATTACTTTGTTTGTTGTTCAAGTTGATTTTTGTTTGGGTGTGAATTTATTATATTCAAGCAATAGTGTTGATTTGTTTTTGTGTGTGTGTTTCTTGCCTTGATTTTAAATTCCTTGTTTTAAGTTAACAGCACGCGCGCATAAAGAAACAAAAAAACAAAACAAGCAAACCAACCAACCAAACTCTGAAATGTCCTCATCAAAATTTGATGTTTGCGTGAAGAAATAAAGTTCTGTCTACCGTACAGGAAATGTATCGTGTTGAAATTGCTTTGTCTTTAGTTTTGTTGTTTTGTTTTGTTTCGTTTTGTTTTGTTTCGTTTCGTTTGTTTTTTTCTTTTAAAGGAAGCTGCCCGGGTTTTTGCACAGAAAATTTTAAACAACTCTTTTTTTTATTTTATTTCGGAAAACATATATGTCCGCAAAACATTAATGTCCATTTTTATTTCTCCGGGATAAAATATAAAAGAAATAATTAGACCAGTAAAGATATTTTCTCAAATTTGATGTCACAAAAAAACGCACAACCAAAGCAAACCCCAAACAAACATGATTTACACATAAAAACAGAAAAATAGATAAATGAATGATTCATAAATAAAAAAAATAAACAGATAAATTGCCACAAACCAAATACTATTTTAACCCTCTAGAAGCAATGTATTTGACCTTACGTATCAGAAATGTCATGACAATAAATATTTGAATAAATAAGCATAATATAGATAGATCAACAAATTAAATAGACAAATAAGTCAACAAACAAACAAACAAACAAACACAGAAATCTGTTTTCCGGAAAGGAGTATTTAGCACACACACATACATTTATTTTCGGGTCTATTTTTGTGTGTGTGCAGATATATATGTATAGATAATATGAGAATATAAGAGCGAACGGATGAAAAAAAATATCGGCTGCATTTATCGCAGATTTATTGCAAATAAACGTACAATTCAAAAAACCAAGTTTTCATTTTCTCGGAAGGATTGAACTCCCCCCCCCCCCCCCCAAACAAACAAACAAATACTCCCGCTTGTTTACTTGTTGTCAGAAAATCTTAGCTGTTCATTTTTGTTCCATAAGATAGCTAAAACATATCATTTTATTTATTTATTTATTTTTATTTTTTATTGTAGCAGCACATCTTAAATGTAACAGTACTGGTCAGTTTTTATATCTTCCATTATAATTTTTAGATTACAAACAATAATGAATAATAATAATAAACCATGAATCAAGAAACAACGAACAATAAATAAAGATTATAAATGAAAAAGAAACAGATGATATGTACTTCATTGCTTATAGATGTACATAAATCAACAAGTAGAAGCGAACATTGAAAAAAAAAAGATTAGTAAGTAAGTAGGAAAATATCACACACACACACACACACGCACGCACGCACGCACGCAC
>CM060336.1:6729413-6736913 GCA_030674155.1 Stramonita haemastoma
GGAATGCGATGGGTCTGTCAGTATTTATAAACAGCACCCCACCACACCTTCAGGAAATTTTGTGCCAGGAATTCCCTCTTTTCTATCCCTCTCTTTGTTTCTTCCTTATTCCTTTTCTTCCAGTCCTTTTTCTGCCTTCTTGTTCCATTCTCTTGCACTTCCTCCCCTCCCCCCCCCCACAAAAAAAAAAAGAAAAGACTTAAAAGATAACAATTCTCACCCATGCCAAAGTCAGATGCACTGGGCTTAAGTTGTCAAGTGTCTTAACGGGCAATCGCAACAGCATTTTCGCTCATAGGACAGGACAGTGATAGTTTGCTGTCAGACGTTGGACTAACGACAAAGAAGAAGAAACATCTAGGGAACAAGTCACAGGGACAGGTTCGGAGTGATTGGCACTGTGCCCCTTAGGCTCGTTCTTATCACGACGAAGCTGTGACGCGAGTTTTCGCCTGAAAGTTATCTTCTCATCTCTTTTCCTGTCCTTCCTCTCATTCTCCATCTTCACGCTGTGTCTGCAGGACTGTCTGTCTTACTTAGCAAGCTCTTTTGGTCGAGACAGACGCCATTACTGAGGGGTTACTGACGGGGATAGCCAAGTGGTCTAGTGCTGGCCTAGTGGCTAGTGGTAGAACATTGCACTCACGATTTGACGACCCGGGTTCGATTCCCGTTCGAGGGGATTTTTTTCCCCTGGAGTTAACATCAGTGTTGACTCCACTCTCCCCAAAAGAAGTCATTCGGATGAGACTACAAACCGAGGTCCTGTGTGAGAATGCACGCAACATCTTGTGCACACGTTAAATCCTGTTCCGCTTTTTGTAAAAGTAGGCCATTGTGTGTTGGTGGGAGCAGATGACACGATTTAGCAAAACTTCATACACACTGGATGTAAAAAAGCACACGAGTGCTTATTCCATTATCCTCAATATAAAAGAACAAACAAACAAATAAAATAAATAAATAAATAAATAAATTTCTGCCACCACGAAGCTGTGACGGGAGTTTTCGCCTGAAAGTTATCTTCTCATCTCCTTTCCTGTCTTCCTCTCATTCGCCATCTTCACGCTGTGTCTGGCAGGACTGTCTTACTTAAGCAAGCTCTGTTGATCAAAAACGTGTCCGTATCACTGCACTCTGCCAGGATAGACGCCATTACCTCTACATCTCCTCGGCATTCTCCATATAAATTTTTTATAGTTTTTTTAATTTTATACCACTTTATGTCACAGCAGATTTCTCTGCGTGAAATTCGGGCTCGCTCTCTCTCCCCGGGGAGAGCGCGTCGCCACAAGTGCAGTGCCTACCCATTATTTTTTTCCCCTCAGGGATGGTGTCTAAACACGACACCTGTGTGCATGCTGTTTTTTTTTTTTATATAAATAATTTTGTTATCCGCTCCTACCGGCACACGATGGCCTGCTCTTCCGAAAGGCGAACGGGGATTTAACGTGTGCGCAAGATGTTCTGTGTGCGTTCACACACACGGGGCCTCGGTTTAGAGTCTTATCCGCTGTCACTTTTGAGAATAATATCATCAGTTCTTGGGATAAGTACTATAAATCGAGGTCTCGTGTTCGAAGACGCACGCAGAACATCTTGCACACACGGTGGACCTCGTTCCGCTTTGCGGAAGGGTAGGACTTTTTGTCACTGTGGGAAGGGATGGATGAATTTAAAAAGATGCATGCACACACAGGTGTCGGTCGTGTTTTAAACACTATCCCCGAGGTCAGAATGTGGCTTCCTTCACGGTGGCCAAAAACGGTTGTTATACGCAAAAATCTCACCATTGGCGAAGCCCGGAGCTCTAGAAAAGTAATACCCCCATACAAAAACCCAAAAAAAACAATAAATGTGGGAACAGATGAACATTTACAAAACTGCATACACACGGGGACTGGATGTAAAAAAAAGCATATGTTTGCTTATTCATTATCCTCGATGTAAAAGAATAAAAAAATAAAAAAAAAATAAAAAAAACAACAGCAAAACTACCCATTTATTTATTTATTATTTCAACCATTTATGTCACAGCAGATTCCTCTGCGTGAAATTCGGGCTGCTCTCTCTTCCCGGGAAGAGCGCGTCGCCACAAGTGCAGCGCCTACCCATTTTTTTTCTTGTTCCTGTCTGCAATTGTGTAATTTGTTTCCTTATCAGAGTGGTTTTTTTTCTACAGAATTTTGCCAGGGACAACTCTCTTGTTGCCTGTGGGTTCTTTTACGTGCGCTAAATAATGATGTGTAAAACACGGGACCTCGGTTTATCGTCTCATCTGAAAATAGCACCCAGACCATCCACTCATGATCTAATGGATGGGGGAAAAGTTTTGGGCCCGAACGGGATTCGAACCACCGCACACTCCGACCTGGACTTTTGGCTTTCTAGACAGGCGCGTTACCTCTAGACCACCAAATTCACCCCATGCTAGCTAGAATACTACGGATGTTGGATATATCATATCTTTGATGTGACAGAATCATGTAATGTAAAGCATCTTTTTTTTGCTGGAACAATTTTACACAGATGGCTTGTCATCTTCTTCTTCGTCTCTCGTTTGCTTTACACTGTCAGATGTGTCTGGGAAAAATAATGGCAAGTCCTTTCCAGCTCCTCTCGTGGGCCGTGCAGCTTGGTCTGTAGGGTTATCTCCGTCGGCCACACTTTCTTCCTCAGGTCGCTGAATAGCGTGCACCTTGAAGGATGTGCTCGACTGTCTGGTTTTCTTTACCACAGGCACACAGGGGAGACGGAGCAAGTTTCAGTTTTGTGGACATATGGTGGTTAAGCCGCTTGTCATCTAAGGTTTACAATTTGAAAAAGGAACGAGACCGTCAAAATTCATGACCATTGAATCTGTGTGTAGACTTGTGCACGCCACATTCTAAGCTGTGTTGTCGGTGTGTGTGTGTGTGTGTGTGTGTGTGTGTGTGTGTGTGTGTGTGTGTGTGTGTGTGTGTGTGGTGTGTGTGTGTGTGTGTGTGTGTGTGTGTGTGTGTGTGTGTGGTGTGTGGTGTGTGTGTGTGTGTGCTGTGTGTGGTGTGTGTGTGTGTGTGTGTGTGTGTGTGTGTGTGTGTGTGTGTGTGTGTGGTGTGTGTGTGTGTGTGTGTGTGTGTGTGTGTGTGTGTGTGGGTGTAGCGTTGTGGTGTGTGTGTGTGTGTGTGTGTGTGTGTGTGTGTGGTTGTGTGTGTGTGTGTGTGTGTTGTGATGGTGTGTGGTGTGTGTGTGTGTGTGTGTGTGTGTGTTGTGTGTGTGTGTGTGTGTGTAGGTTGTGGTGTGTGTGTTGTGTGTGTGTGTGTGTGTGTGTGTGTGTGTGTGTGTGTGTGTGTGCTTTTGTGTGGTGTGTGTGTGTGTGTGTGGTGTGTGTGTGTGTGTGTGTGTGTGTGTGTGTAGTTGTGTGTGTGTGTGTGTGTGTGTGTAGGTGTGTGTGTGTGTGTGGTGTGGGGTGTGTGTGTGTGGATGTTGTAGTGTGTGTTTGTGTGTGTGCGCGCCACCACACAAAGAATATTAACATATTATAACTCCAATTTGCTAATAATTATCATATAATACAAAAATACACGAGCATAGAAAAGAGTACAATACAGCAATTACGGAAATTAATGTGTGTGTGCGCGTGAGAGAGAGAGAGAGAGAGAGAGAGAGAGAGGAGAGAGAGGAGAGAGAGAGAGAGAGAGAGAGAGAGAGAAGAGACAGACAGACAGACAGACAGACAGACAGACAGAAGACAGACAGACAGACAGACAGACAGACAGAGAGAGGAGAGAGAGAGAGAGAGAGAGAGAGAGAGAGAGAGAGAGAGAGAGGAGAGAGAGAGAGGGGAGAGAGAGAGAGAGAGAGGAGAGAGAGAGAGAGAGAGAGAGGAGAGAGAGAGAGAGAGAGGAGAAGAGAGAAGAGAGAGAAAGAGAGAAGAGACGAACACGAGAGCAACACGACGAGACAAGACACAAACGAACGACAGACAGCACAGACACACACCCACACACACACACACACACTGACACAACACACTACCCCCCCACACTACAACACATCACACATTACACACACACCCCCACACTACCATCACTTGGCGACACACAACAAACAACAACACATACACGTGCGCGCAGCACACACCACCACCCTACACAACACACACACACACACACACACACACACACACACACCACACACCCCTCGACACACACATCCCACCCACCTACCCCACACCCCCCCACCCACACACGCACACACGCACACACACGTGCACGTAGTGTAGTCTCAACCAACGTTTTCATCACTGCAAGTTTCCAATTGGATCTGCAGGGCTTCAGCCCCATACCCCTAAGCATTCAACTGGTTAATCAACACGTTGATTTGATGTGATTAGGTACAATAACTTAATCACATCTCTAGGGGGGCAAGGAGGAGGTAGGGGGGGTGGGGGGGTTGGAGAGGATGGGAGGAAAGGGGAGAGGGGGAGGGGGGTGGGGAGGGGGGGGGAGATGTGATGACCCCATACGTGATTGCTGTCATCTTGATTAAGGTCGTAGAGTGCGGAAAAATAACGTCATCATTTATTTATGATTCCACTGCTGGAAAACCAATAACTGGACATATATTGTTGCATTGTATCGTCATGGAGTTGTGATATAGTAACTATCTTCCTGTGGTGTTTTTTTTTTTTTTTTTAGTATTCGCAATACTATTCAAGTGCAAAGGCATTTATTTTCCAGTTAATTAAGAGGCATTGTCTGACATGTCATGCACGGGTTGTGTTTAGGACACGTTTAAAAAAATTAAGAGGTGTAATGCAAAGTTTAAGAGAAAATGCATGCGGAATACATGCCAAAATTGACAGTAGTACTACACGCAAACTCAAGAGGAATTACAAGTAAAATACATGCCAAAAATTGAGAGTAGTAGACACAAAACTCGAGAGGAATATAATTATGAAGAATTTAAGAGGAGTACATGCAAAGTTCAAGAGGAATACATGCAGAATACATGCCAAAATTGACAGTAGTATACGCAAAAGTCATGAGGAATACATGCAAAATTTTAAGGGAATCCATGCAAAACCAAGAGGAATCGAATACAGGCAAAATTTAAGAAGAATTCATGCACAAATCGACAGGAATACATGCAGAAATCAAGAGAATACACGCAAACATCAAGAGGAATACATGCAAACTCAAGAGATCGAATACATGCAAAATCTAAGAAGAATTCATGCAAAAACCGAGAGGAATACACGCAAAATTCAAGAGCAAACATGTAAAACTCAATAGGAATACATGCAAACCTCAATAGGATACATGCAAAATCAAGATGGTAACAGGGTAAAAGGTAAGGTAAAAGTGTCCCATAACCTATGTGGTCGTAGGCTAGGGAGCGAGGCATCACAAACCTCAGCTTCTCTAGGGGCCAGCATTTGAGGGCGGCGCCCATCTCCTCTCCCTCGCTGCTTTACCTTCCCTGACCCTAAAGAGGGCAGGTACCCATATACAGCTGGGTGAACTGGGGGACTGTACTGAAGGCAAGGCGCGCAAACGGTCACCCATCCAATTGGCAATCACGCTCGACGCTGCTTAACCTGGTACAACACAATAAAACATGTTTGCAGAAGGGTACTTACACACTGAGCTACATGCATCCCTCAAGGTAAAATAACCGAGGAGGGACGGGATAGCCTAGTGGTCAGAACATTGCGCTCGCAATTTGACGACCAGGGTTCGATTCCCGTTCGACGAGATTTTCCTCCCTGGAGTTAACATCAGTGCTGACTCCACTCTCCCCAAAAAGTCCTTCGGATGAGACTATAAACCGAGGCCCCCGGTGCGAACGCACGCAGAACTTCTTGGCGCACACGTTAAATACTGTTCCGCTTTTCGTAAGAGTAGGCCATTGTGTGCCGGTGGGAAGAGATAAGGTTTGCAATAACTGCAACACACGGGGACTGGTGTAAAAAAGCATATGATTGCTTATTCCGTTATCCTCGATATTAAAGAATAAATAAATGAATAAATAAATAACCACCCTCTGCACCCCTTCAAACCATCAATAAACATGACTTTATTAGAATTTAGCTGATTCTGCTCCGGGCGCGCGCGCTGTGTGGGTGTGTGTGTGTGTTAAGGGCACAACGTGCGTGGGTACGCTTGTTGAGTAACGCCACACTGCACACGCGATGCTTATATTCGTGTTCATTTTTGTGGTTTGGCCTTTGTACGCGTGGTTGTGTTTTAAATAATACGTGCACACTGCACACTGGCAGTGCTTTTATTCATTCTTTCATTTTTTTTAGTACATTTCAAGAGTTTTTCCGTGTCACTCATTCACTTTTCTTTTAAAATAATTACTATAATTTATTTGTTGTCATGGGTTCTTCTTTTGCACGTCAGGTCTTTGATTGGACACAAAAATATTGCACAAAAAAAGTTGATACATGTTCAGAGGTAGATAATTATAAAAAAATGCCATTACAATAAAAATGAAACTGTTGAGGTGAAATCGAAAACGTTTGTACAACGTCAGATATATAATTTGAAAAAAAAATGTTTTCAAAATATTCATGTAGTTTCTTTCTCTGCCCCCCCCCCCCCAATTACCTTTTTTGTTTTTGGTTTAGTGATATTTTATAATCTTTCTTTTAATTTCTTATCAACATCTTTTCTTTATTTTTTGTGTGTGTTCTTTTCTTCAGTTGTTTTTTCTTTTCTTTCGATTTCCTTTCTGTCTTTCTTTCTGTCTCTTTTAAAAATACTATTAAAAATCTTTTTCTTCTTTTTATCTGCCATTTCTTCTTCTTCTTCTTTCTTTTTTTTTCTTTCCTTCTTTCTTTCTGTACTTTTTTTTCGTTTTTTTTTTCTTTCATTCACTCATTCTTTTTTTAATTTTTTATATTCTTTTGTTGTTTTTGTCTGTCTTTCTTTCTTCTGTTTTTCATTCTTCCTTCCATCTTTTCTTCATTATAATAATCATAGTTCATAGTTCTTTTTTATGTGCTTTCTTTCTTTCTTATGTTTTTCTTTTTCGTTTTTTTTTTCTTTCTTGCAAATCTTTTCAATGTTTTTTTTCTTCTGATTTTCTTCTTTCTTCTTTTTATCACTCGCTTTCTTTCTTTCTTTCTTTCTTTCTTTCTTTCTTTTCTTTCTTTCTTTCTTCTTTCTTTCTTTCTTTCTTTCTTTCTTTCTTTCTTTCTTTCTTTCTTTCTTTCAGCCATTCATTTCTTTCTCTCTTTCTTTCTTTCTTTCTTTCTTCTTTCTTTCTTTCTTTCTTTCTTTCTTTCTTCTTTCTTTCTTTCTTTCTTTCTTTCTTTCTTTCTTTCTTTCTTTCTTTCTTTCTTTCTTTCTTTCTTTCTTTCTTTCTTTCTTTTGTTACTTTGCTCTGTGTGTATGTCTTTGTTTCTGTCTTTTTCGTTCAGAAATCCATTAATTGGTTCATGCATCTATTTATTTGTCCTGTTTTTATATGTCCTTCTTCTGTTCACTGTTATACACTTTTTTTTTTAGC
>CM060336.1:6746913-6764413 GCA_030674155.1 Stramonita haemastoma
TCTTCTCTTTCTTCTTCTCTCTCTCTCTTCTTCTTCTCTTCTCTCTTCTCTTCTTTCTTCTCTTCTCTTCTTTTCTCTTTCTCTTTCTTCCTCTTCTCTCCTCTTTCTTTCTCTTCTCTTCTCTTCTCTCCTCTTTCTCTTCTTTCTTCTCTTCTCTTCTCTTCTCTTCTTTCTCTTCTTTCTCTTCCTTTCTCTTTCTTTCTTTCTTTTCTCTTTCTCTTCTCTTCTTTCTTCTTCTCTTTTCTTTTCTTTCTCTTCTCTTCTCTTCTTCTCTTCTCTTCTCTTCTCTTCTCTTCTCTCTCTTCTCTTCTCTTTCTTCTCTCTTCTCTTCTCTTCTCTTCTCTCCTCTTCTCTTCTTTTTCTTTTGTTGTCTGTCTTGTCTGTCTTCTGTCTGAATCTCTGTCTGTCTGTCTGTCTGTCTGTCTGTCTCTCTCTCTGTCTCTTTATCTTCATTTGTCCGTTTCTCATTGTCTTTCTCCATTCTCGTTTCCTTTGGTTCCTTCCTTCCTTTCTTTCTTTCTTCCTCCCTTCCTTCCTTCCTTCCTTCCTTCCTTCCTTCCTTCCTTCCTTCTTCCTCCCTTCCTTCTTCCTTCCTTCTACCTCTTCCTTCTTCCTTTCTTTCTTTCTTTCTTTCTTTATTTCTTTGCTTTCTTTTCTTGCTTTCTTTCTTTCTTTCTTTCTTCCTTCCTTCCTTCCTTCCTTCCTTCCTTCCTTCCTTCCTTCCTTCCTTCCTTCCTTCCTTCCTACCTCCCTTCCTTCCTTTCTTTTCTTTCTTTTTTTTATTTTCTTCTCGTCAGCTGTCTTTATTTCTTGCTCATTTGCAGTCGTTAACAATCTATTTATTTCACTTTTTGTTCTTAAAATAAAAAAAGAACGTATTTTGCCATTATTTTGTTTTATTGAATATTTTTTTTTCTAGTTCAATAATTGGAAACAATATTCATATTGTTTTCTTCTGTCTTTTTTTGTGATGAGGAAGTGTATTTTTTCTCTTGGCATTTGCATTCAGATATATGGTCTCTATCCGCCTGATTTGATGTGTGTGTTTTATCTTGTGCTTTGTTTT
Organism: Stramonita haemastoma; assembly: GCA_030674155.1. NCBI lineage: Eukaryota > Metazoa > Mollusca > Gastropoda > Neogastropoda > Muricidae > Stramonita > Stramonita haemastoma. The sequence goes on from CM060336.1 coordinate 6,747,980, forward strand.
GCTGGAGAAATCTCTCTATTTATTATTATTATTTTTTTTCTTTTATAATATGGAGAATAATCGAATGAGCACTCGTGCGCTTTTTTATTTTTTACATCCAGTCTCTTGGGATATGCAGTTTTTGTAAATCTTGTCGCCTGTTCCCACCAGCACACGATGGCCTACTCTTACGAAAAGCGTAATCTAGTCGTAGATCTAGATGGCCTACTCTCCTACAAAAGTAGACAGGGATTTTTGTTTCATTATGTGTGCAGGAGGTGACAGACTTCTACAGTGGAGTGGATAGAACTGTTTGACTTCCATCCTTCAAGTTCATCAAGTCGTGAGTTCAAATCTTGGTATAGCGCGCGGCGCCTTGTAAAGTAGAAGCTAAAGTAGGGATTTTTTTGTGGTGGGGGACGATTGCCCATAAAAAAAGTAAAAGGTTAAGGTGTCCCATAACCTAGGTGGTCGTAGAGGAGCGATGCATCAGAGACCTCAGCTTCTCTAGGGACCAGCATATTGAGGGTGGCGCCCATCACCTCTCCCTCGCTGCTTTACCTTCCATGACCCATGTCAACTTAAAACACAGACCCGCCAGTGCCTTAATTCCCTTCGTGGGTAATAATATGCCAACTGAAGATCACACAAGCGCGTTTCACCTTCACCTTCACCTGTCCCTAGTCCCACAATTCGTGGGGGCACCACTAAAGGTTTTGCAACCAGCTTCCTCCACTCCTCACGGTCCTCCGCCCTCTGTAGCAGATCGCTCCACCCAAGGTCTTTCCACTCTCTGATGTTGTCTTCCCATCGTTTCCTCTGTTTGCTTTTTTTGTCTCCCTCCTTGTACTGCACGTTTAGAGATCCCGTATTTTTTAATTTTTTTTATATAATTATCAGTCTTTGGTGGAGTACAGGAAGCACGAACATACCCAGCATGCATCCTGTATCTGGAGGGGGTGGGCTCTGCCAGCTTCAACTTGTCTGAGAGAGACTGTCTGTCTGTCTGTCTGTCTGTCTGTGCATCTATCTATCTATCTATCTATCTATCTATCTATCTATCTATCTATCTATCTATCTATCTATCTATCTATCTATCTATCTATCTATCTATCTATCTATCTATCTATCTATCTATCTATCTATCTATCTATCTATCTATCTATCCCTTAGTCTGGTGACCGTGGGGGCACCCCTGAAGACTTGACAACCAGTTCCCTCCATTCCTCTCTCTGTTCTGCCTTTCTCAAAATTTGGTTGAGTTCTAGGCCTGACCATTCGCTGATGTTGTCCTCCCATCTCTTCCTTGGTCTGCCTCTTTTTCTTCCTCCTTGGACAGCGCCTTGCAGTATTGTTTTTGCAAGTCCTTTTGATCATGTGACATGCCCGTACCATTTAAGTTTACGCTTCTTTGCGATTGATAGATTTTCATAAGGACCAATGGTTTGCTGGATTCTGTTATGCACGTCTTCGTTGCTTATGTGGTCTCTGTAGGAGATGCCAAGGAGTCTCCGGAAGCATCTCATTTCTACCGCCTGTACTCTTCTCTCCAAATTAGCAGTCAAAGTCTACGATTCACAGGCATACAGGCATATGGATATGACAAAGGAGGGCATTAGTCTGATCTTGATAAAAGATATTTCACTCAACTCCAAGAGAGAGAGAGAGACACGGCCTGAAAAAATAAAACCCAACAAAATCAGTGGAGTGACCTAATGACTCATCACCAAGATGTCATGTGTGTGTGGGATGTCACACAGGGTCTCATTAATTTTATGGTCCCATTCTGTGAAGGAGATATGGGTTTCGAATCCGTGTTTAACTGCAGGGGAAAATCTCTTTCAATGGCGGTTCAAACCTCGCTCTCAGATTGGCCTTCAAGTTAGGATTATGAGATTCTAACCACCAATTTTATCCCCCACCCCCATCCTCCAATAAACCCAAATAAAACTAAACACCTCCCTAAATACCCCAAAACAGCTAAATACAAAACAAAAGAACGAAACATCCCCCCAATATAATGAAAAACAAACAAAAAATTCAAAACCCAAACACACACACACACACTCACAAATACACAGACAAACAGACAGACACACACACACACACACAAGCACACACACGCACGCACGCACACATGCATACACCACCTGCTCTCCCCCCACCCCCGCCACACACACATACACACACACACGCACACACGCACGCACGCACACATACACACACACGGATACACCCCACGCCCCCCCCCCCCCCGCACACACACACATTTATCAGCTTACATTCCAGTCTGATAAAAAGACATACCACCAAAACAAACTCCCAAACATTGTTAAACTTTCAGGGAAAAAAAAAAGAAAGATTAAAATTAATATACCCCATATCTCCAAAAGGAGACTCAAACCCCTACACCCCCCCCCCCCCTTCCCAGATCACAAAACCGACACTCTAACCACTAACTTCTTCTACAGCCAAAGGAGAAGGGTAAGGTAACGGTAACGGTGTCCCATAACCTTGCCGGTCGTAGGGGAGCGAGGCATCAGAAACCTCAGCTTCTCTAGGGGCCAGCATGTTCAGGGCGGCGCCCATCTCCTCTCCCTCGCTGTTTTACTTTTACCTTCCCTGACCCTAAAGAGGGCAGGTACCCATTAACAGCTGGGTGAACTGGGAGGTACTGTACTGAAGCCAAGGCGCGTAAACGGTCACCCATCCAACGGGTAACCACGCTCGACGCTGCATAACAACTGGACTTGGGGGAAAAGCGAGCGCTCTGACCACTGAGCTATCCCGTCCCCCTCGAGAAGGAGAAGAGAGGGAAGGGGGGAAAAAAACAGGGAGGGGGGGAGGTGGAATGGAAAGAGAAAGGGGGCAGAGTTCATCTAAAAAGGATTGTTTAGTTTGACATAATTAGGTTTTTGTGTTGTGCTTGTGGGTAGTTTATGGCCTAGTTAGGCCCGGCCTCTAGCTCCTATGATGGCCAGAATGAGTGATTTACAGGCCATTCAGACCCCGTTCTGTTGGCACACAGAGCAAGAGGTGACGTCAGGCTTGTTGGCAGACAATGGCATGACATCATCTAACTGGGCTCTGATGATGATCAGGAGCAATGGAGGGCAGGAAGGTGGTGTCTTGACTGCCTCATGCGTTTAATGCCGCCAGAATTGAACCGAGATCGAAAGTTCGAAGATTGTGCGTGTCTTGATGAGAATTGTCAATTGAACGAATAGGGGACGGGATAGCCTAGTGGTTAGAACATTGCGCTTACAATTTGACGACCCGAGTTCGATTCCCGTTCGAGAGGGATTTTTTTCCCTTGGAGTTAACATCAGTGCTGACTCTACTCTCCCCAAAAGTCCTTCGGAAGAGACTATAAACCGAGGTCCCGTGTGTGAACGCACGTAGAACATCTTGCGCACACGTTACATCCTGTTCAGCTTTTCGTAAGAATAGGCTATTGTGTGCCTGTAGGAACAGATGACAAGATTTACAAAACTGCATACACACGGGGACTAGATGTAATAAAGCACATGAGCGCTTTTTCCATTATCCTTGATATAAAAGAATAAATGAATAAAAATATAAATAGATAGACAGATAGATAGATAGATAGATAGATAAATAAATAACTGAATAAATAAATAAGGCTTGATTGCTTGAAAGACATCTTATAACCGTAGCTTGGTGGATCAGTGGTCTAGAGATCTAACGCACTTACCTGTCTAGAAAGCGAAAAGTCCGGGTCGGAGTGTGCGGTAGTTCGAATCCCGTTTGGGCCCAAAACTTTTCCCCCATCCATTAAAACCATGAGTGGAGATCTGGGTGCTAGTCTTTCGGATGAGGCGATAAACCGAGGTCCCGTAACCCACTGCAACAAGAGGGTTGTCCCTGGCAAAATACTGTACAAAAAACGCCACTCTGACATGGGAACAAATACAGTTTGCAGACAGGAAAAAGAAATAACGGGTAGGCGCTGCACTTGTGGCGACGCACTCTCCCCGGGAGAGAGCAGCCCGAATTTCACGCAGAGAAATCTGCTGTGACAAAGTGGTGTAAAATACAATTTTAAACAAATATATTGTAACCGTAGCTTGGTGGATCGGTGGTCAAGAGATAAGGCCCCGGCCTGCCTAGAAAGCGAGACAGTCCGGGTTCGATTATTTGTGCCCGAAATTCCCCCTCCCCCTTCCACTAGACCATGAGTGGTGTGTCCTGGGCGCTAGTCTTTCGAATGAAACGATTAACCAAAGTCCCGTGTGAAAATTACATATATATATATATATTTTTTTTTTTTTAAAAAGGGGGTGGGGATGGGGGTAGCTTAGTGGTCAGAGCACTCTCTCTTCCACAAGCTAAGGTTTTAAGCAGCGTTGAGCGTGGTTACCAAGTGGATGGGTGACCGTCCGTATGCCTTGGTGTTAGTACAGTCCCCCAGTCCACCCAGCTGTAAATGGGTACCTTCCCTCTTTAGGGTCAGGGAAGGTAAAGCAGCGAGGGAGAGGAGATGGGCGCCGCCTTCGATATGCTGGTCCCTAGAGAAGCTGAGGTCTCTAACGCCTGTCTCTTGTCTGCTAAGGTTATGGAACACCTTTTACCTTTTACTTTAAAAAGAAACTTAAGCATAGTTCTTTCAAAACAAAACCCTCTTTCGTAGCATGGTTTTTTGTGCTGTTAAGCTATCTATGTCTGTCTCTTTTCTTCTCTTTGTGTGTCTGTCTGTCTGTCTGTCTGTGCTGTGTCTGTTCTGTTGTCTGTCTGGTTGTCTGTCTGTCTTTGTCTCCCGTCTGTGTATCTCTCTGTGTCTCTTGGTCCCTGTCTGGTCTGTCTTCTCTCCTCTGTCTGTCCACTCTTTTTCTCTCTCTCTGACGTCTGCAGAAGAAAGAGATACACGTCTGAATTTGATAATGTTTTTATTATTGTGTTAGTTTGACTGATTGATTGCTATTTTTTTCTTTTCCTTTTGATAGTGCACCGAGAAGTCTGGGTTTTCAACAGGGTCAAGCACATGTTCATATTGCACAAGGCTATAGTTTCTTTTCAATGTGTTTTGATCCTTTAATTGATTTTTTGTTTAATTTCCATGTCATTTTTTCTATCCCTGAGTTTTGACTTTTGAAATTGTTTTGAAAGGACAAGAATGGAGGGAACTGGTTGCAGTCTTCATGGGTGCCCCCGGTCGCCAGACTAAGGGATAGATAGATAGTAGATGGAGATAGAGATAGAAGTGAGATGATAGATAGATAGATAGATGGTAATAGATAGATAGATAGATAGATAGATGATAATAGATAGATAGATAGAAAGAAATATGATAGTAGATAGATAGATGATGATAGAGAGATAGATAGATAGATAGAAAGATAGATAGATAGATAGATAGATAGATAGATAGATAGATAGATAGATAGATAGATAGATAGATAGATAGATAGTTTTTGAAATTCATCAACATGTTCCTGCATTACCATACCCATCCCGGCCCCAATTTTGGCTGTATTGTGGCCTAAGGCCGAAGTACCATCAAACAATTTCAGTGTTGGAGTGTTTTTCCTGCTCCCTTCTTCAACCTAACGCTTTGATCACACCTCTGGGTGCTGGAGGCTTTTACACACTTCATAAAATTTTAATCAGAAATTCATCCATTCCGGCATCACTCCTGGAGATCCATTCTTCTACTGATGCCTTTGTCCTTTCCCTGCCCACACCCAGAATCCAACCATGGCTCCAGGATTTTTGGGTCCCTTGTTGTTGTGTTGTTTGTTGTAGCTGTGATTTATTTAGGTCCCAGGGGAGATTTCCGATTTCGGGACAGCTTCGGGCCGGCAAGGGGGCGGGAATAGCTCAGTGGTCAGAGCGCTCGCTTTCCACCAGTCAAAGTTAAGCAGCGTCGAGCGTGGTTGCCAGTTGGATGGGTGACCGTTTGCGCGCGTTGGCTTCAGTGACAGTCCTCCCAGTTCACCCAGGTAATAAATGGGTACCTGCCCTCTTTAGGGTCAGGGAAGGTAAAGCAGTGAGGGAGAGGAGATGGGGCATCTGCCCTCAAATATGCTGGCCCTAGAGGAGTTGAGGTCTCTGATGCCTCGCTCCCCAACGACCATACAGGTTATGGGACACATTCGGGCTGGCGCCTTGAGGTCAGGTGACCTTTCAGGTCAGATGACCTACTGGCTGTCTTGTTGTGTATGAAATTCTTCATGTTTTTCTTCGACCAGATCTTCTTCGTGAACGACTAAATAGCAACCCAGAGTGCCCTGACAATATTTTTATTTATTTTTATTTAGTTGTTACTTTTATTTATGTTATTATTATTTATTCTTTTATATCCAGGGGAATAATTAGGGACAATTATTAATTATTTTCCTTTCTTTTGAGGTTGATAACTTTATTTACATCCAGTCCCCATGTGTATGCACTTTTTTCAATCTTGTCATCCACTCCCACCGGCACAAAATGACCTACTCTTACGAAAAGCGGAACAGGATTTAACGTATGCGCAAGATGTTCTGCGTGCGTTCGCACACGGGGTCTCAGTTTATAGTCTCATCCAAAGGACTTTGGGGGAGAAACCCCATCTTTAGTCATGATATCAACTATGGATTTCAAATCATCTTGTGCACAAGTTAAATCCTGTTTCCGCTTTTCGTAAGAGCAGACCATCGTGTGCCGGTGAGAACAGATGACAAGATTTACAAAACTGCATACACACGGGGAGTTGATGTAAAAAAAATAAGCACACGAGTGCTTATTCCATTATCTTCAACATAAAAGAATAAATAAATAAATAGATAAATAAATCAATAAATAAATGAATAAAGAAGTTGAATAAATCCGTTGAGCATTTTAAAAACAAAATCCCACCATTTACTTTGTAAAGTTCAATGAGTTAAAAGTTCTGTCTACCAGTGCTACCACGCAGAATTAAAAAAAACAAAAAACAAAAACACGTCGTCTTGTAAACATTTTTTTTATGGTGTGTGTGTGTGTGTGTGTGTGTGTGTGTGTGGTTGTGTGTGTGTGTGTGTGGTGTGTGTTGTGTGTGTGTGTGTGTGTGTGTGTGTGTGTGTGTGTGTGGTGTGTGTGTGTGTGTTATTAAAACTTAGCAAATTCATAGTTAAGATTTAAGTTGCATGATATTAATGAAAAGGCTGACTATATATTTTTTATTTCTGTGAAATTCTGTGTATAAATGTATTCTATTAATGCAAATTATATATGTTACAGTTGGTTTTGTTTCTTGAAATCCTCCATACCCCAAGAGGGGTCACAGGTGAATAAAATCTTGAATCTCTTGAATCTTTGTGTTGTGTGGTTGTGTGTGTGTGGTGTGTGTGTTGTGTGTGTGTGTTGTGTGTGTGTGTGTGTGTGTGTGGTGTGGTTGTGGTTGTGTGTTGTGTGTGTGTGTTGTGTGTTGTGTGTGTGTGTGTTGTGTGTGTGTGTGTGTGTGTGTGTGTGTGTGTGTGTGTGTGTGTGTGTGTGTGTTGTGTGGTGTGTGTGTGTGTGTGTGGTGTGTGTGTGTGTGGTGTGTTGTTGGATGTGTCAATAATGTTCGTAGTATCTGTGTGTGGTGTGTTGTTGTGTGTGTGTGTGTGTGTTGGTGTGTTGTGTGTGTGTGTTGTGGTGTGGTGTGTGTGTGGTGTGGTGTGTGTGTGTGTGTGTGTGTGTGTGTGTGTGTGTGTGTGGTGTGTGTGTGTGTGTGTGTGTGTGTGTGTGTGTGTGTGTGTGTGTGTGTGTGTGTGTGTGTGTGTGTGTGTGTGTGTGGTGTGTGTGTGGTGTGTGTGTTGTGTGTGTGTGTGTGTGTGTGTGTGTGTGTGTGTGTGTGTTCAAGATTTGGCACCTGACAATTCAAACAAATACAAAATTTTAACCCCATCAACTAATCACTAGCTCGACATAAATATACCCCCCAAAAAAGAAACACAACAAAACAAACAACAACAACAAAAACAACAGCAATCAAATTAAAATAGATAATCAGAAAAAAATCAAACAATATTTATCTGCCTGTACGCGTAACAGAACATAATACGATTTCTGTCTGTAAGTAGCCAGCAAACATTTTTTTTTCCCCTTTAAATTTCTATACTTTACAGAATCAAGTACACACAGCAGAAATGAAATCAACAAATTTCAATTTTGTTTACAAGCTGATATTAAAAGTTATGCCATAAATTGAAGTGGTCTCACTTGTAAAGCCTAAAAATCAAAGAATTGCTCAGATTTGTGCTCTGTTGCCATGGTAATAATCCAATATGGCCGCCAAAACTAAATGTTTCAAACTTCTCAACTGTTTTGTTCTTTTTTAGATATAAGAGGTAGAAGTTACTTGTTCTACAGACTGTTTACAACCTGAATTCTTTAAATTCACACGGAAAATCTCCATAAATGTACCCAGCAATTTTTAATTCTAAAAAAACCCCCACATGATTTTGGCCCCGTTTGGACCCGAAGTCGGAATGCAGCTACCTTCACGGTGGGCAAAAAATAGTCGCATACGCAAAAAAATCTCACCATGGGTAAACCTAGGTGCTCCCAAACGAGGACTAAAACCATTGAACCAGATTTTTAAAAAATTCTATTTTATATTGGAGAGCCATGTGATATTGGACACTTGCCTCTGTGTGTTTTAGTGACTGCATTCGTTTATACACTAGCAGGTTCGATTCCCGTTGAGGGGATTTTCCCCTGGAGTTAACATCAGTGCTGACTCCACTCTCCCCGAAAGTCCTTCGGATGAGATTATAGACCGACGCCCCGTGTACGAACGCACGCAGAACATCTTGCGCACAAGTTAAATCCTGTTCCGCTTTTCGTAAGAGTAAGGCCATTGTGTGTGCCGGTGGGAACGGATGACAAGATTATAAAACTGCATACACACAGGAACTGGATGTAAAAAAAGCACACGAGTGCTTATTCCATTATCTCGATATAAAAGTACAATAAAAAATAAAAATATAAATAAACATAAAAAATTAAATAAAAACCCAGAAAAAATCACTTTTTTTTACAAAGCAACTTATCCACTGCCACAGCAATCTATAGGTTTTTTTTTTTTTAACTAAGCAACTTTATCTTTGCAAAATGTAAGACACTGAAGAGTCGTGACAAAGCACATCAATAAACTAATGTCACAATCTGAAAAAAATCAAGTCAAACAGCTGAACAAAATAACAGAAAAAAAATCATTCAAATTAATTTTTATTTGTTACAGGGTAACTTATCTACTGCTTTAGAAATGAGCATACTATTTATTATTATTTTTTTTACACTAAGCAGCTTCATAATTGCAAAAGTATGAGGTACTGTATATTGTAACAAAGCACGTTTACCCCTTTTCAAAATCTAGACATCAAGAACACATTTCCCAAGAAAACCAGCTACAAAAGTAGCGTGAACATAGAAATCTGACAAACAATCAAATGAATAACTAAACAACACTGAAAGACACTCAACCGCTCTCTTTCCCGAGGGAAAAACAAAATCTCAACTTTATTCTCCTCCTCCTCTTCTCCTCTTTGGAGACACGATAGCCTAGTGGTTAAGAGTGTTGCGCACTGCGCTCGTGATTTGTTGACCCGGGTTTAAATCTCGTTCAAGGGGCTTTTCCCTCTGAGTCAACATCAGTGCCGACTCCAACCCCCCCCCCCCCCCCCCTCCAAAAAAAGTCCTTCGGATGAAACTTATAAACCGAGTCCCGTGTACTAAGCGCACGCAGAACATCTTGCGCACACGCTAAAACTTGTTCCACTTTTTGGAAGAGTAGGCCATTGTGTGCCGGTGGGAACGGGAATGACAACATTTACAAAAACGCATACACACGGGGACTAGGGGTAAAACAGCATACGAGTGCTTGTTCCATTATCCTCGAAATAAAAGAATAAAAAATAAGAATAAAATGAAATGTTACAAGAAGAAGAAAATGTTTAAAACAAACAGAAGATGAAACCCCAGAAACAAAACAATAATAATAATAATAATAATACATGGAATTTATATAGCGCTATATCTTGTAAAAACAAATCAAAGCGCTTGCACAAGAAAGTATTCTACAATAGGGGCGGGATAGCTCAGTGGTCAGAGCGCTCGCTTTCCTAAGTCAAGTTAAACAGCGTCGAGCGTGGTTATCAGTTGGATAGGTGACCGTGTGCGCGCCTTGACTTCAATACAGCCCCCCCAGTTCACTCAGCTGTAAATGGGTACCTGCCCTCTTTAGGGTCAGGGAAGGTAAAGCAGCGAAGGAGAGGAGATGGGCGTCGCCCTCAATATGCTGGCCCCTAGAGAAGCTGAAGTCTCTGACGCCTCGCTACCCTACGACCACATAGGTTATGGGACACCTTTACCTTTTTATCCTACAATAAACAACAACCCAAATTAAAAAAAAAACAACAACACGAAAAACACTACCACCAAAACAAACAAAAACTCAGACAACCCCCCCCCCCCAACAAAAGAAAAGCAATAGCTCAAAGCAAAATAAGCAAAACACCCCCTCCTCCCTACTAAATGAAACGCTTTTCGGAAGAGTAGGCCATTGTGTGCCGGTGGGAACGGACGACAAAATTTACAAAACTGCAAACACACGGGGACTGGAGGTAGTAAAGCACATGAGTGCTATTTCCATTATCCTCGAAATAAAAGAATAAAAATAAATAAACGAATGAATGAATAATAAATAAATAAATAAAAAACTCGCATGGTAGAGCAACAACAAGCTGAAAAGCTTATACTTATATTGGCCATTGTGTGCCGGTGAGAACAGATGAGATTGACAAAACTGCATACACACCGGGACTGAATGTAAAAACACTTGAGTGCTTATTCCATTATCCTCGATATAAAGGAATAAATAATTTTTAAAAAAAGAAAAGAAAAGAAAATTAAATAAATTAAAATAATTAAAAACAAAAAAATACTGAGTTTAACAGCAATGACAGGTACTGTCTTTACATTTAGCCCTTTGTTCAAACTGTAAAAAAAAAAAACACCGCAGATTTTTGGAAACAGCTTTGAAGAACATGCAGGTATTACTTTACATTATCTCCTCAAAAGTCACTGCTTTTACAGATTCTGTAATGTAAAAGGTAAGAGCAAAACGCAGGGAAAAAAATCTTCAAAAACACAGGTAAAACACTATGTTGTATTGAAAGAGGTGAGTTTTCTTTTAAGTTACACAGCTTAGAGTAGGCCATTGTGTGCCAATGGGAACACAATTAATGACAAAATTTACAAAATCGCATGCACACGGGAACTGGTTGTAAAAAAAGTACCTAAGTGCTTATTCCATTATCCTCGATATAAAAGAATAAATAAATAAAAAACAAACAAACAAATAAATAAATAAATGAATAAAAATAAGTAAAAATAAATAAATAAATGAAATGACTGTCTTGTTTTCTATAACGGAAAACCCCAGTATCTTTAGCATGGCCTGGATGTATGGTGTGTGTGTATGTATACGTTTGCGTGTGTGCGAGCGTGCGGCGCGTACAAGTGTGAGTGTTTGTGGCATTTTTATTTGAAGTTATCATATAATATCTGAACAAATATGAAATGTAGCTATTTCGTGTCTTAGATTATGATTCGTATCAATATGCCTGTCAGTATTGTAATTATAATTGCCCTTCAGGGATAATTAAAGCGTTTTTGACTTGACTTGACTATTGCGAGTCCAAGTTTTTGGAAATTTTAGTTTATCGGTACCACACCGGAGACGAGTGCACTAGGCCTGAATTAACTAACGGAAGCGCGATGTATTTTCGCTCAAATGACAGCCAACTATAGATATGTAAATATATTATAAATATATAATATAATTATGAATAATTATAGTCATGAAAAAATATGCCAATACTTCTTACGTGCATGGATATAAAAGCATCGCTTATACTTTTTGTCTATAAACATATACACGCACATGTAGGGTTTTTTTTGTTCACTTTTGTGTTACACAAACATATTCTAGACCAGCATAAACTAGTACACATATAAATGTCATAACCACGAGTCACTATATTGATATAATATGATAACAAATATCATTGTTCACAAAGTGCTGTTTCTTGATGTTGAATTTGTTTTCAAATTGTTGTCAAACATTATATTTTGTTTGCAACAATTCAGAGTAAAAGCAGTATTTTCATGTAGGCGCACGCGTGTGTGTGTGTGTGTGTGTGTGTGTGTGTGTGTGTGTGTGTGTGTGTGTGTGTGTGTGTGTGTGTGTGTGTGTGTGTGTGTGTGTGTGTGTGTGTGTGTGTGTGTGTTGAACATGCTTCAAGAATATTACAAAGATTTTTTTTTACATGCTTGCTTCTTTATACTTGTGTGTTAAATATTAGAAAGAATCACATACACTTGATTGTTAGCATTCTTTTTCTTCCCACATTTGAGACAATTGCGCTTTAAAAAAAAAAGATGTGACATAGATTTGTAAGACGTTAGTTTGTTTTTAATTTTAAACTACAATGAGCACAATCGCGTCTAGAAAGATTGTACCTTTTTGTTTTAAATTTGCAATAATGTTAGTTTTTTTCCTTCTAATTAACGTTTTAAACAAATGGGCCGAAAGAAATATTCCACGGACTTGTCACATGTTTGTCTGCTTTAAGCTACAGAGTGGTTTTGTTTGGCCTCAAAGGGTTACAGCATTTTTATTATATACTGTCCGAAAAGTTACCGATGTAAGCCTTTCGTTTAAAAAAAATTGGTTTAATGAATTTTTTTCTGTAGCCGTGATTTTTATGTAGAAAGATCGATGAGTCTGTTGCATTGTTTTCTCACCTGTATGGCTCCCACGGTCGCAAGACTAAGGGATATATATATATATATATATATATATATATATAGATATAGATATAGATAGATAGATAGATAGACAGATAGATAGATAGTAGATAGTAGATAGATATAGATAGATAGATAGATAGATAGATAGATAGATAGATAGATAGATAGATAGATGGAGGCTTTTTTCTATAGGTAAATCTATGAGTATATCAAACCCATAAGTGTCATAGTAATGTAGGTTATGCTTCCCATACAATTTTTGTAGTCAGTCGTTTTAACTTTGATTTGATTTTATTCGACACATATAGCTACATCAAGCATAAGATTTATCAACAATGAATAAGCAAAGAACTTTTTAAAAAAAGCACCTACATTTGCAAGTGTTATATGTCTGAAGAACTATTAAAAAATAATGTGTCATACAACTGTTTGTTCGGTTACTTTTTTTCGATTTTCTTCGCTAATTTTTTGTTCAGTCTATCAAGATTTTAAAAAACAACAACGCTGTTATCGGCAATTTGTTACACGGATCTTTTAAAACGCTACAACAGTAAGTCTGAAGTGCCCCTTGAGATTTGTTTTAATGATTTGTTATAGGGCTGTTTACTATATGTACTATTTTCTGTTTCTTTTAATCAAATGTTTATGAAGCTACTGACTACTATGTGTTACAGTAATTTCATTTAACCTAGATTAATTTTTTTAAAGCAAGAATGCAATTAGAAGGATTTGTATGGCGTTTAGGAAAACGACTATTTCAAAAAAAAAACTCAAATAAAGAAATTCCCATATGTCACACTCACAACACACACACACACGCGCGCGAGCGTGCGCGCGCACACGCACACGCACACGCACACACACGCACATGCACACACACACAGCCACACACACAACACACACACACAGCCACACACACAAACATACACACACACACACACACACACACACACACACACACACACACACACACACACACACACACACACAGAGTACATGAATGAAAGAATCAATAGATAGCATAATCACAAATGATTTTTTACGTGCACAATCCTTGTGATGAAAAGTCTAATGCACTTTCTTTTTGATGACATTAAAAAAAAATTATAATGATTATAATCTTTTTGAAATGTCAGAAAAAAAGAAAGTGCATTAGACTTTTCATCACAAGGATTGTGCTACAAAAGATCGACGAATCACATCTTTTGCGACAAATAAAAATACATATCAAACATTTATTAATCTTTTTGAAATGTCAGAAAAAGAAAGTGCATTAGACTTTTCACCACAAGGATTGTGCTACAAAAGATCAACGAATCACATCTTTTGCGACAAATAAAAATACATATTAAACATTTATCAATCTTTTTGAAATGTCAGAAAAAAGAAAGTGCATTAGACTTTTCATCACAAGGATTGTGTTACAAAAGATCAACGAATCACATCTTTTGCGACAAATAAAAATACATATTAAACATTTACTAATTTGCTTTTCAAATCTATGATCATGTTATCTATCCTACATCCCCGAAATTGGAATGCAGCTACCTACATGGTGGGCAAAAACAATCGCATACGCAAAATCTCATCCTAGGTTAACCTCGGAGCTCGAGCCGAAGAACGAAAAACAAACTATCGCACTGAAAATGGTGGCAAAGATTTGTTATAATTATATTTGGCTGTTATGCTTTTTTGTGATTAGCAATATAACTGTCGTGACTGAAATAATTCTGTGAGAAAGACTTATTGTACATTATTATTTGTTTTCTTTCTTCTCGGGTACATGTCTAAGTGTGTATAATTTGGAGAATGATTTATTACTTGTATATAATTTCGGAGAAAGATTTATTACTTGTGTATAATTTTGGAGAATGATTTATCAATTGTGTATAATTATGGAGAAGATTTATTACTTGTATATAAATTGAAGAATGATTTGTTACTTGTGTATAATTTGGAGAATGATTTGTTACGTGTGCATAATTTGGAGAATTATTTATTACTTATGTATGATTAGGAGAATGATTTATTACTTGTGTATAATTTGGAGATTTTATTTTTTATTTTTTACTTGTGTATAATTTGGAGAATGATTTATTACTTGGGTATAAATTGGAGAATGATGTTTTACTTGTGTATTAATTGAAGAATGATTTTTGTACGTGTGTATAATTTGGAGAGTGATTTTTTACTTGTGTGTAAATTGAAGAATGATTTTTTACGTGTAGATAATTTGGAGAATGATTTATTACTCGGTTGGGTGCTTGTTCCCAAATTTGTATGGTTACGTTTCGTTCATAGGTACAGGAAACTGTTATAAAGATTTCTTGCAAGTTTTAAAAAAGAATGTGTACAAAGATATTTTGTCTGGCTGTTTGTGAACTTTTTCAAATACACTTTTAAAGCTGTTTTTATGTCTATAGTTCCTAAAAGCTGCAATAAAAAATCGTCACATACTTACTTGCTTTTATTTTCTTGCTATATTCATGTCTACCGTCATTGGTATGAGACTATAAATCAAAACCCCGTGTGCGAAAGCACGCAGAACATCTTGCGCACAAGTTAAAAACCTGTTCCGCCTTTCGGAAGAGCAGGCCATTGTAGCAACGGACGACAACAAAAAAACCCAACAAAACCCAACATGCACACACGTGTTGAGTCTAGACACCATCCCTGAGGAAAAATCGGGCAGTTGGAGTCCCAGGGCGGCTCGGGGCTGTATATGGCAACGTTCTGGCGGCTCCTGCGACGGCACTGGAACCAGTATCAACGACTGCCTTTCCAATCCATTCCAGCGACGTGGAGGGGAGGGGGGTGGGGTGGGGGGGGGGTGGGGGGGGTCTGGTGCATGGGTAACATCTTGCCCTCTATGTTTACTTACCCAGGCATTGTACTCTAGAGCCTCCGAGACTGACGGATGCCTACATCGTGTTGAAGATTGTTACAAAAGATTTGTTCAACGGTAGTGTGGTTGGGTTTGGTTGTTTTTGTAATTTAGGTCTATAGTGTCTAAAATTGTTACAATGTTTTTTGTATATTTGTTTTCTTGTTTTTGAATTTAACTACATCTATAAGTAAAAAGTACACAAAGATTGCTACAGAGATTTTTTTTTTTTTATGGTTGTTTGACTTATTTACCCTCTCTATTAAGAAGTTTGTCTGAAGCTAGGTATAATGATAAGTATTTTGTTATTACGATTGTGACAAAGATTAAATATATTGTTGTTCTAATTCTTAAGTTGCGTGAAATTTTCACTTTTTTTTTTTAATCTAGTATGATTGGGTTAATTTTTTTAGAAGTCTGTTTTGCCTAAAAATTGTTACAAAATTTGTTACATGGTTGCTTGATTGCTTTGAATTTTAGCTTCATTCTTATGTAAATTATGCCTAGGTTTTTTTGTATAACGAAGATTTCTGATTTTTGGGTTGATTTTTGAATTACATAAATGCATTTAAATATTCTTCGAGGGAGAATAGTCAACCGGTCTATTAAATGGATTTTGCTAGGATTTAAAAATATTTTAGTGTAAGTCTATCCTGCCTAGAAAAAAAAATTATTTGTTGAATACTTCTTTGTTCAGCACCACTTAGATAGATAGTGTAACTAAAAAAGGAGAATTTTTTAAAAAAACCCTATTGTATACTTTCAGAATTAGCGGCATTTCTAACTCTATCGTA
>CM060336.1:6769413-6776913 GCA_030674155.1 Stramonita haemastoma
TAGGTTAAAGAGAGCTGGTACCCATTTACAGCTGGGGGAATTGGGGGAACTGTACTGAAGCCAAGGGCAGAAAACGTCACCTATTCAAGCAGTAATCACGTTCAATGCTGCTTAACCTTAGTTGGGGAAAGCGAGTGCTCTGACCACTGAGTATCCTCCACCAGTACAACCTTACAGAGTAGTGAAAATTCTGACCTCTTTACTTTTCTTTCTTTCTTGACCAGAAGTCCTTGGTTCACACCCAAGAATCACATGAGAATCACCGTGAAACCAAAGGAATTCCATGGATGACAAGTTTGCGTGTATGGCTGGGTATTTTTTTTAATGCCTCGCCCTATAGGCAGCCATACTCTGTCTAAGGATTTTTGTCCTTTTATCTAGTTATTTATTTAATATTTCTATTTTTTATTTTATTTTTTAAAATTTTATACCACTTTATGTCACAGCAGATTTCTCTGCGTGAAATTCAAGCTGCTCCCCCCAGGGAGAGCGCGTCGTCACAAGTGCAGTGTCTACCCATTATTATTTTTTTCATTTTCCTGTCTGCAACTGTATTTGTTTTCCCTATCAGAGTGGCTTTTATCTACAAAATCTTGCCAGAGATAACCCTCTTGTTGCCGTGGGTTCTTTTACGTGCGCTAGATAATAATGTTTAATACACGGGACCTCGGTTTAACGTCTCATCCGAATGGAGAATACAAGTTTTTATGTAAAAAAAATGTCATGGCTGAAGACAATCTCAACATAACACTTCACAGCATAACAACATTTTAATGTCAGTTTTTGGCACTTCCTCTTACATCAACAACTGACAATCTTTTCGAAAGACAAAAGACAACAACCAACAACAAAAGGACATAGCTTTTAGCCTAGTCTAGGCCCATATTCTGACTTCCTGGTTGATGTCTGAACACGACACCAGTGCGCATGCGTGTGTATGTAGTTTATGTCATCCTTCCTGTTCCTACCGGCACGCGATGGCCTACTCTTCTTCTTCTCCTTCTTCTTTTTCAAAAGTGTTAAAATGGGATTTAACAGGTATGCAGGATTACCTATGCGTGTGTTGACACCCCACGTTTGGGTTTAAAAGTTTCATTCGACATAGTGGAAAGGGATTTAAGGTTTAAGGCTCACGTTGGCTTTTTTTTTGTGAAGTGAGACAAGGTGTCATATCCATATTCCTGTATGCCTGTGAATCGTGGACCCTGACTGCTGATTTGGAGAGAAAAGTACAGGCAGTAGAGATGAGATGCTTCCGGAGACTCCTTGGCGTCTCCTACAGAGACCACATAAGCAACAAGGAAGTGCATAACAGAATCCAGCAAACCATTGGTCCTTACGAAAATCTTCTATCAGTCGTAAAGAAGCGTAAACTTAAATGGTACGGGCATGCCTCAAGATCAAAAGGACTTGCGAAAACAATATTGCAAGGCACTGTCCAAGAAGGAAGAAAAAGAGGCAGACCAAGGAAGAGATGGGAGGACAACATCAGCAAATGGACAGGCCTAGAACTCAACAAAACTCTAAAAAGACAGAGCAGAGAGAGGAATGGAGGGAACTGTTGTCAATCTTCAGGGGTGCCCCCACGGTCGCCAGAATAAGGATAGATAGATAGATAAATAGATAGATAGATAGATAGATAGATAGACAGACAGACAGACAGACAGACAGATAGATAGATAGATAGATAGATAGATAGATAGATAGATAGATAGATAGATAGATAGATAGATAGAAGAGACAAGGTGTATGACCTGGCGATGAGGGACAAGCTTTTTGGACGGCCTGGAGGGCTTTCAGCATTACCACAGCCTCAGGAGTTGCTGTCTGGGCGTTCGACAACGAGGAAGAAGAAAAGGTGTATTATCAAGATGTGTATAAGTTAGAGCTAAGGGTATTAAGATATCCATTAGAATATAGCAAGGCGTTAAGATCAGACTTTCATTTTCTGGAATAAGATTTGCAGAAAAGATACAACATAGACTAACTAAAACAAGGAACTGTGTTATATGCAAAAAAAGTTTTTGAAGTTTAGAAAAGTACAGGAAGTTTTACAAGTCCTCCACAGAAAAAAACAAAAATCCTCCACATAATTAAAAAAAAAAGGTGGTTGTGATATTTGTTAGAAAACTTCAAAAAGCAACACCAAAAACAACAAGACAATCTACCCCCCCCCCCGCCCCCAAGAAAAAATATGAATAAACGAACCAAACGAAAAAAATCCCCAACACCATAATCTCAATAACAAAAATTGAAGAAAAAAGGAAAGGAAAAGAAATATCCGTCATATAGAAACATTCTGTTAATTCTTTAATAAAGGAAAATTCAGTATAATCGTATAACGAAGAAAAATTCAGTATATTCCTCTAATAAAGAAAAAATCAGTATAATCCTCTGATAAAGGACAATTCAGAATAATCCCCCATAAAGGAAAAAAATCAGTAAAATCCTCTAATAAAGAAATATTCAGTATAATCCTTTAATAAAGAAAAATTCAGCATAAGCCTCTAAAAAAATTCAGCATAAGCCTCTAATAAAAATTCAGCATAATCCTCTAATAAAAAATCAGTATAATCCTTAAATAATAAAAATCAGGATAATCCTTTAACAAAGCAAAATTCAGTATAATCCTCTGATAAAGAAAAATTGAGTACAATCCTCTAACAAAGGACAGTTCAGAATAATCCTATGACGAAGGATTCGTGAAGGACTTTTCAGGACAGAAATTGGTCTATCAAATAAATTAGATGACGTTGTTAACTTTTTTTTCTTCCATTATTCGTGCTTCGTCAATCTTTCTAATGATCTGTTTTTTTAAGAAACCACTGTGATATTCAAGACTTTTGTATAGGTCATTTGACTTTTTCAGCACCTTCAGCTAAATTTGTGGCTGTAAATTTTTCAGTAAAAGACTGTGAGTTCGTCTTATGAAAAATCTCAATTTTCAAGTTTAGCATAGAAGATTTGTTGTTTTTTTGGATATATTTTTGTTTATTCATCTTCTCTTTAATTTTTTTTAGTGCGTACACTAATATATAACAAAAATCTCTTGCGACTTTTATAGCCTTGTGGTCAGAACATTGCGCTCGCAATTTGACAATCCGCGTTCGATTCCCGTTGGAGGGGATTTTTCCTATGGAGTCAACAACATCAATACTAACTCCACTCTCCCCAAAAGTCCTTCGATGAGCCTATGAACCGAGGCCCCGTGTGCGAAGGCACGCAGAACATCTTGCGCACACGTTAAATCCTGTTCCGCTTTTCGAAGACTAGAACATGGAGTGCCGGTGGGAACAGATGACGAAATTTATAAAACTGCATGCACACGGGGACTGGATGTAAAAAGAGCACATGATTGCTTATTCCATTATCCTCGATAGAAAAGAATAGTCAAAACAAGTCAAGTCAAGTCAAAAACACTTTAATCATCACTAAAGGGCAATTACAATACTGACAGGCATATTTATACAAATCATAATCAAAGACTCGAAATAGCTACATTTCAAAAAAAAAATCCTAGTTATGAAAGAATAAATAAACAAATTGAAAAAAATATTTCCCGCACCGTCTCCTGGAGTTGTAAAAACTCTGCTTGTTCACTTGACATGTTTTGGAAATAAAAGTTTTCTCTCGGCTACATTCGTCTCTTTCGACAAAATGGTGCGCTTCATTTTTTTCTTCTTTCTAAAAATGCTCATTATGACTTTTTAGTCTGAGTCTCTTTTAATGATACTCCCCCCCAAAAAAAAGAAAAAAGGAAAAAAGAAAAAACTTACAATGAATATGTATGAGTATGTAAATTTTCAAGTACGTGTAATTTTGCCACTCTAGACTTTGACGATTTACATTTTCAGGATGTATATGGTTTGAGTATAGGGGAAGGATAGCTCAGTGGTCAGAGCGCTCGCTTTCCCAAACTAGGTTAAACAGCGTCGAGCGTGGTTGCCAATTCGATGGGTGACCGTTTGCACGCCTTGGCTACAGTACAGTTCCCCCAGTTCACCCAGCTGTAAATGGGTACATGCCCTCTGTAGGGTCAGGGAAGGTAAAGCAGCGAGGGAGAGGAGATGGGCGCCACCCTCAATATGCTGGCCCCTAGAAAAGCTGAGGTCTCTGATGCCTCGCTCCCCTACGACCACACAGGTTATGGGACCAACATATAGTTTAAATAACATTGTAAAAAATCTAGCTTTAGTTCTTAACACTTTGAAAAGAAATACAGCAAACAAATCAAATACTTTTGCGAAAAAAAATCGAACCAAAGTTTTTGTTATTGTGTAACAACCAGGGGTTTAAATTTTGTGTTTTTTTTCTTCTAATCAGTGGTGTTAAGGTGCAGGGACACGTGTTAACATTTGAAAACAGAGCCCTTGTATGGAGATGATTTTTATGCTTAAAATGTCATATCTATTGCAACATGGCATTCTTTTTTTCTTTTCTTTTTTTATAGAATTATTTCTATTGTATTATTTTTGTTAACTGCGTAGATCCGTAAGAATACTTTTGTTCTCTGTCTGTTTGTCACTGTCTGTCTGTCTCTCTGTCTCTGTCTCTATCTCTCTTGCTCTTCCTCTCTCTATCTTGCTCTCTGTCTCGGTATCGCTCTCTTGCTCTCCTCTCTCTCTCTCTCCTCTCTCTCTCTCTCTCTCTCTCTCTCTCTCTCTCTCTCTCTCTCTCTCTCTCTCTCTCTCTCTCTCTCTCTCTCTCTCTCTCTCTCGTTGCTCTCTCCTCTCTCTCTCTCTCTCTCTCTCTCTCTCTCTCTCTCTCTCATCTCTCTCTCTTCTCTCTCTCTCTCTCTCTCTCTCTCTCTCTCGTTCCTCTCTCTGTCTATTTCTCTCTTTTCTCTGTCTGTCTGTCTGTCTGTCTGCTCTGCTCTCTGCTCTGTCTGTCTGTCTGTCTGTCTGTCTGTCTCATCCACTTTTCCTTTTTTATGCACCATTATTCAACTTTTGTTTTATATGTTTTCATTCTAATTTTTTTAAGAATAATAAAGGCAATAAACCTAAAGTCATTTTTTAAAACTTTGATTTCATTTGGCTCTAAACTCATAGTTCATGATTCAGAATATTTCATTTTCATTTAAGACCAGCAGACGTATTTGACACCACAAAACAGATACCAACAATTGACATTGTAATCCACAGAAACGGATGAAGTCACAGGGGCTACTCTGTGCATCCCAATTGGGCCCAAAACTTTCTCCCCATCCATTAGGCGGTCTGGGTACTAGTCTTTCGGATGAGACGATAAACCTAGGTCCTGTGTGTTACACATTATTATTTAGCGCACGTAAAAGAACCCACGGCAACAAGAAGGTTGTCCATGACAAAATTCTGTAGAAAAAATCCACTCTGATAGGGAAGCAAATACAGTTGCAGACAGGAAAAAGAAACAAAAATAATGGGTAGGCGCTGCACTTGTGGCGACGCGCTGTTCCCAGGGAGAGCAGCCCGAATTTCACGCAGAGAAATCTGCTGTGACATAAAGTAGTATAGAATAAAATAAAAGATAAAATAGGTTACATTCTGGATTTATTTACTTTTCCCTTCTCTTTTTTTTCCAATACAAGCATGAAACCTAAATAACTACTACTACTACTACTACTACTACTACTACTACTACTACTACTACTACTACTACTACTACTACTACTACTACTACTACTACTACTACTACCACTACTACCACTACTACCACTACTACCACTACTACTACTACTACTACTACTACTACTACTACTACTACTACTACTACTACTACTACTACTACTACTACTACAGAAGTAACAGGATAAGTACTAGCAGCAGCAGCAGCAGTAGTAACAGTCGTAGCAGTAGTAGCAGCAATATTTCCATCCATTATGTGCCTGTCAGTGTTTTAATAGCACTGTATGGGATGGTGGAATTAATTTGGACTTGAATTGACATGACATCAGATAACAGCAGCAGCAACAACAGCAACAGCAGCAGTAACAACAACAGCAATAGCAGCTGCAACGGCAGCAGCAGTTAAGGTAGAACTCAGGGTGTTTGTTGTCATTCTTTTCACAGCAGCTTTAGTTCTGATTTTACTTGTGAACTCAGCCAGGCTACATACAGACCAAAGGGAAAGGAACATACCATTTTAATCCAACTCTTTTCCACAACTCTGGAACCAGTGACACAGTTAAAAAAAAGTTAAAGTCTGTCCCGAGCCTAAGGCTCACCAGGCCGGTGCTTATCCCGGTTTCTGTGGCGTTAAGCGACTGAGAGTCATAGACTCCCCCCCTGGATAGGACGCCAGTCTATCGCAGGGTTAACCCCCAACACAAGGTTGGTACCCCTTTTACACCTGGGTGGGGTGAGAAAATAGCTGTAAAGTGCCTTTTCCAAGGGCACAGCGCCATAGCGGAAAGCTGGGATCGAACCCGCAACCTTTAGATTACGAGTCCAACGCCCTAACAACTAGACTGCAGCGGCGGCTGACACAGAGTGACACAGAGTACATCATTATTCTGGGTGACCCATGCGGTTTCAAGCTGGGCGAGGGGGTACCGTAACAGCAGCAACAATACCACCACCACCACCACCACCACCACCACCACCACCACCACCACCACCACCACCTCAACACCACCACCACCTCACCACCACCACCCCAACCCCCACCCTCACCACCACCACCACCACCACCACCACCACCACCACCACCACCACCACCACCACCACCACCACCACCTCAACACCACCACCACCTCACCACCACCACCCCAACCCCCACCCTCACCACTACCACTACCACTACCACCACCACTACCACCACCACCACCACCACCACCACCACCACCACCACCACCAACCACCACCACTACCACCACCACCACCACTGCTACCACCACCACCACCACCACCACCACCACCACCACCACCACACCACCACCACCACCACCACCCTTCAAGTGCAGACCTGTCAGTGCCTTAAATCCCTTCGTGTGTGCGCATACACATGCATTAGATCAAACAATTATGCACGTTAAAGATCCCAGACTCCCATGTCAGCTTTCGGTGGGTTACAGGAACACGAACATATTCAGCATATATTCCTGAAGTCGGAATGCAGCCACCTTCATGGTGGGTAAAAAAATGGTACACCTACACAAAATTTTGCCATATGGGAATCTCGGAGCTCTTTTCCAAGAACAGTAGAACCCCCCCCCCAAAAAAAAAAAAAAAAAAAAAGCACACAAAAAACCCCAACATCGTATCGGTTTTTAACCCACTCGGGACGGCCAATTCTCTCCCTTGCTTTTCCCCACAGACAGCCCATTTGTAACAGTTAGTAAAAACAAAAATCATAAAAATTACAAAATACACAGTAAAAAAAATAAAATTTTCTGAACTTATGAATAACATGCTGGGCTAGTAGATATAAAAAGATTAAAGCTCTCACGTTAATATTTGAGCTTTGACTAGCATGAAGAAAATACTTCAAATTTTGCACTCCTTGTCTCTACTCCATGTC
>CM060336.1:6784413-6791913 GCA_030674155.1 Stramonita haemastoma
ACAGACACAGACACAGACACAGACACACACACACACACAGACAAGCACGCGCGTGTACACACACACACACACACACACACACACACACACACACACACACACACACACACACACACACACACACAACATACACGCACGCTCGCAAGTACACACACACACACACACACACACACACACACACACACACACACACACACACACACACACACACACACACACACAGATGAAAATCATTGTTCATTCATTTATTCATTTATTTCGAGGAGAACGGGATAAACACTCGTGTGCTTTATTTTACATCCAGTCCCCGTATGTATTCAGCTTTGTAAAGTTTGTTATCCGTTTCCACCGGCACACAATGGCCTACTCTTTCCGAAAAGTAGAACAGATTTGAACATGCGTATGAAATGAAACAGCCAGCCAACCAACAAACGAACAAACCAACCACACAACTGGTAGGTAAAGGTAAAGGTGTCCCATAACCAATGTAGTCGTTGGGGAGCGAGGCATCAGAGACCTCAGCTTCTCTAGGGGCCAGCATATTGAGGGCGGCACCCATCTCCTCTCCCTCGCTGCTTTACCTTCCCTGACCCTAAAGAGGGCAGGTACCCATTTACAGCTGGGCGAATAGGGAGGACTGTACTGAAGCCAAGGTGTGCAAACGGTCACCCATCTAACTGGTAACCATGTTCAACGCTGCTTAACATTGGCTGGGGGAGAAAGCGAGTGCTCTGACCACTGAGCTATTCCGCCCCCAACCAAGCAACTGACCAAACTAAACTCAAACATTGGAAAATAAAAAGAAAACTCTCCTCCAACCATAAGTGCAACTAAAAAAACCAAAAAGGTAAAGGTGTCCCATAAGCTATGTGGTCGTAGGGGAGTGAGGTGTCAGAGACCTCAGCTTCTCTAGGGGACAGCATGTTGAGGGCAGCGCCCATCTCCTCTTCCTCGCTGCTTTACCTTCCCTGACCTAAAGAAGACCAAAAAAAAGCACAACCCCCAAAACAAAAACAACAACAGCAAAACAAAGATAGAAAAAGGCAAACTGAAAAACAAAGAAGAATGAAAAATATATCCAACTAACATAACAAAAACTAGGACACAACTCACGAGGTTAAATCAGCTGCATTCCTACCCCCCCCCCCCATACACGCGCGCGCGCACGCACGCACACACACACACATACACACACACACACACTCGCGCACACACACGCCATCCACATCCACCTACCACCCCCACCCACCCACCTACCTTTCACACACACACACTACACCACACACACACACACACACACACACACACACACACACACACACACACAAAACACACACACACACACACACACACACACACACATACACACACACACACACACACACACACACACACACAACACACACACACACACACACACACACACACACACACACACACACACACACACACACTACACACATATTCCCCGACGGAGCCAGAACTCCAGACATTTATGCCCACTAAACTCTTGCAAATCAGTCCCAGAGTGGAGGATGCCCTTGCGCCATTACCATGGCCAGTGTCGCCATGAGAATTTCAAAAAAGAAGTTCACAAAAAATTTAGAAAATAAGAGTTATATCAGTTGCAAATCCTGATGAAGAATCGAAGAACTAACCAACTATCCAAGCCTGTGTTATCTATAGGCATATTTTATTTTTAAGGCTGTTGAAATCATGTTAGTTAATTAATGTTGGTGAAATGTTTTTTTTTTTTTATTTAAAACCATTTTTTTGCTTGTTTGTTTGTTAGGGGTTTTTTTGGCTTTTTTTTTTTTGTTGGATTTTTTTCTTTAGATAGATGGCTTGGATGAAAAAAAGGAAATCAATGCTTATTCCATGTACCATCTGGAAATAAAAATTTGATTTGATTTGATTTGACCAACAGAACATTAAAGCAACCTCGCACGCAAATAGCAAGGTAGGCAAACAAGCAGAATACAAACAAAATATAGACATTATAACATACAACAACATAGCACGCACATAGTAAGGTAGGCAAACAAAGAGAATACAAACAAAATATAGACATTATAAAATACCACAACATAGCACGCAGAGAGCAAGGTAGTACAGAATACAAAACAAAATATAGACATTATAAAATACCACAACATAGCACGCACATAGCAAGGTAGTACAGAATACAAACAAAATATAGACATTATAAAATACAACAACATAGCACGCAGAGAGCAAGGTAGCACAGAATACAAACAAAATATAGACATTATAAAATACCACAACATAGCACGCAAATAGCAAGGTAGCACAGAATACAAACAAAATATAGACATTAAAAAATACAACATAGCACGCAGATAGCAAGGTTGCACAGAATACAAACAAAATATAGACATTATAAAATACCACAACATAGCACGCACATAGCAAGGTTGCACAGAATACAAACAAAATATAGACATTAAAAAATACAACATAGCACGCAGATAGCAAGGTTGCACAGAATACAAACAAAATATAGACATTATAAAATACCACAACATAGCACGCACATAGCAAGGTTGCACAGAATACAAACAAAATATAGACATTAAAAAATACAACATAGCACGCAGATAGCAAGGTTGCACAGAATACAAACAAAATATAGACATTATAAAATACAACAACATAGCACGCAGATAGCAAGGTTGCACAGAATACAAACAAAATATAGACATTATAAAATACCACAACATAGCACGCACATAGCAAGGTAGTACAGAATACAAACAAAATATAGACATTATAAAATACAACAACATGGCACGCAGATATCAAGGTTGCACAGAATACAAACAAAATATAGACATTATAAAATACAACAACATACAAACCTTATCCTTCACCAAACAAACACTTAA
This sequence comes from Stramonita haemastoma, assembly GCA_030674155.1. Taxonomy (NCBI): domain Eukaryota; kingdom Metazoa; phylum Mollusca; class Gastropoda; order Neogastropoda; family Muricidae; genus Stramonita; species Stramonita haemastoma. The sequence goes on from CM060336.1 coordinate 6,787,320, forward strand.
AATAAAGACACGATTCAATCCTATAGAAGATTCCATGAAGAAAAGTAAAGAACCCCCCCCCCTCCCCCCAAGCAATGGAAAAAGCATCAAAGTGAAACTAGGGTAAAAGAAGGAAGGTGGCAGGACGGTTAACACATTCACCTGCCTAACAAGTAAACCGTGAGGTTCTGGGTTCCATTCCCAACCTTGCCTTTTCTTCGCAGTTTGACCAGAAAACCAAATTAAAAGTCGCGGGGACGGATAGCCTAGTGGTCAGAACATTGCGCTGGCAATTTGACGACCCGGGTTCAATTCTGGTCGAGGAGATTTTTCTCCTAGAGTTAACATCAGTGCTGACTCCACTCTCCCCAAAAGTCCTTCGGATGAGACTTTAAACCGAGGCTCCGTGTGCATGTGCCAACGGACGCAGAACATCGTGCGCACTGTTCCGCTTTTCATAAAAGAAGGCCATTGTGTGCCGGTGGGAACAGATGACAAGGTTTACAAAACTGCATACACACAGGGACTGGATGTAAAAAAGCACATGGATGCTTATTCCTTTATCCTCGATAAAAGGAAAAAATAAATAAATAAATGATAAATAAATAGAAAAATAAATAAATAAATAAATAAATCAGCACATAAGCTACAGATGTCGTATTTAGACACCGACCCCGAAGTCGGAATTCGGCTAGCTAAAATTAATAGTGAGGCAGAAAACGGTTGCATACGCAAAAATCTCACCATTGGTGAACCTTGGAGCTCTAGCTGAGGAACGGAAAAAATCTAACCCCTCTAGTTGCACGACTTATCAAGCTGGCTACATTGGCATTCTATACCACTGAAGCACACACAAATCATGAACAGTCCCCCCAAAACTCCAGACATTTATGACCACTAATACTTTGCACATCACCTCCATAGCGGATGATACTCTTGCAAAAATTACCATCACTGAACAGTTCCTCTCTTGCTTTTACAGACAATAATGAACACACAAAAACTCAGGACAAAGAAAAACAAAGAACTGTATCTTTGTTATTCATAATGAAGAAACCTCACACCACATAAGGATCATAATAAAAAAAAAAGAATGACAAACAGCAAAGGGAAGTAAAGGGGGCAGAAAATTGTAGTTATGAAGACAGTTTCTCTCGTGGGAAGTGACAGAAACCTATCTGGATATTGCGTTATCGTGTGTCGGCCATTTACATAAGTACAGTTCTATGAACTAGGGGGGGCAGGATAGCCTGGTGGTTAGAGAGGAGTTGCCTTTCACGATCTGAGGGTCTGGGTTCAAGCCCAGGTTCGAGTTACCACTCAGACACCCGTTCAAGGGAACTTACCCTGCCTGGAGTAAACTCGACTTCACTCCCCCTGAAAGTCTTTGGGATGAGACTGTAAATCCTCGATATAAAAGAATAAATAAATAGATAAATAAATGAATAAATAAATGAATAAATAAATGAATGAATAAAGGTTCCATATGTGAACGCATGCTACATATCCTGCCTTTGGGAACAGTAGGCCATTATTATGTGCTGGTGGGAACAGATGACAAAATTGAGAAAAAAAAACCCAGCATGCACACAAGAACTGGATGTTAATAAACAACAACAACAACAAAACACAAGAGTGCTTGTTCTATTATACTCGAAATACAGGAATGAAAAAGGATAAAATATTACTGTTATGCGAAAACATGCTGTAACAGAGAAATAGATGGATCCTTTAAATGACACACAACATAGGCAGGTTTGTTGGGAAGATAGTTCTTGGGCTGTATACTAAAATAATACGCAAACAAGTACAAAAGAAAGCGCGCGCGCGCACACACACACACACACACGCGCGCGCGCGCGCGCGTGCGCGCACGCACGCACACACTTACATGCCCCTCCCCCATCCAAACTCACACACACACAGTCATAAAGACAAAAAGAGGCAGACGAGAGAGAGAGAGAGAGAGAGAGAGAGAGAGAGAGAGAGAGAGAGAGAGAGAGAGAGAGAGAGAGAGAGAGAGAGAGAGAGAGAGAGAGAGAGAGAGAGAGAGAGAGAGAGAAGGCAAGGCAAGGCAAGGCAAGGCACAGAGAGAGAGAGAGAGAGAGAGAGAGAGACAGAGACAGAGACAGAGACAGAGAGACAGACAGAGAGACAGAGAGAGAGAGAGAGAGCTACTCTTACGAAAAGCGGAACAGGAGTTAACGTGTGCCCAAGATGTTCTGTGTGCGTTGACGCACGGGGACTCGGTTTATAGTCTCATCCGAAAAATCCCCTCGAACGGGAATCGAATCTGGGTCGTCAAATTGAGAGCGCAATGTTCTAACCACTAGGCTATCCGGTCCCATAATGAAAACATGACAAACACAGGAATGAGCCAAAGTAGACAGAACATTCTCGAGATGGAGACAGCATTCCTCTCTGGAGAGACAGAAACCTATTTGCATATTGCATTTTGTCGTCTCCCTCATTTGCATAATTCTCACAGGGCTGTGTAGCCATTATGCTAATGAAACCATAAAGGGAAGTAAGAAACGTTTTATATACGATACTAGTTATACATCAATGTGTTCAGAAACTCTTTTCTCTGTCATTAAAATGTATGGCAAATAAGCGAAGTGGTTATTTTTTTTGGCAAGTCGAAGACTAAGCATACACATACATACATACCCCCCTCCCCCTCACCACCACTACAAAAACGCATACATACACAGATGTTGATATACATGTCTTCTTTCCTTACCCTGACTTAAAAACACACGGGTTATTTGATCATTCGCAGGTCAATGGTCTTGTAATAGCGCATTCGTTTAGAAAACAAGAGGCTTCGGGTTTGAATCTAGTACAAAGGTCGGTTTTGTCTCTCTCTCTCCTCCCATCGACCATGATTTAAAAAAAAGCTCTTTAGTGCCAGTCTTTTGAATGTTCAACATCCAAAACCCTGTGTGCAACACACAGTTAACGCACATTAAAGATCAAACAGCACTTAGAGAAGTGTCCCCCGACAACATTGTTTAAATAGAAAGCTCCAATGATGAAAAAATGTAAATTACTTGCATACAAATAATAAGAAGAAATAAATAAAGAAAGAAAGATGTGTGAATATACTTTGTGACAATGCACTACTCCCAAGGGTAAAGCAGCTCGAATTTCACCCAGAAAAATGTATGTCTGAACACGATACAATAGGATATAATACGATACAATACAATACAACACAAGACAACACGATGCGGCATGATACAGTACAATACAAAACAAGGCAAACCATTAGCAACACAATACAATACAACAGAAAACAACACAATACCATATCATCCAAATGAAAGGAACGCAATATGATAAACATAAATCAATATACAAAGCAAAGCAGCAAACCATAACACAAAAACAACAATGACTTCAAATACAACAGAATTAATAGGCATTACAATTTATAAAGTTGTTCCATCGAGGTAAATCTCTCAGCATTGTTGAACATTTTACATACTCTTATGAGACAAGCACATTTGAAAAACATCAAAAATTCAGCAAAGAAACTTTTTTTTGTCGAAACTTACTTTCATAATAAAAATTATTACAGACACCACTATAAGTAAAGGTAACAAAGACTTTCCGTCATACATTCATAATCTTCACTGTTTGAGGGGGGTGGGTGTGAAGATTTTGAACTTTTATTCGAGACTGCATGAAAAAAAGTTCTGAAGAATATGAAATCTAATGTAAAACTCATTCTCATGTGTGTTCTAGGCTATGGTCTTTACCATACTGTGCGTCTGTCAAGAGTCGTACTTTGTGTAACTGCTCTCTGCGGAGGTGTTTAAGGTATGTTTGACTTGCAAAAAAGACTTGTTGAAATTGTACACTAGACTGTATGGCCTCGCTAATTTGAATAATTCTGATACTTTAACTCTTTATGGCTATGCGAATGACATGGTGTAGAAAAGTCTGTCATGTAATTCTGCCTGTAGTAGGAGAGAGAGAGTAAAAGCTCTTCTTACAATGTAAATGGGATAGTCTATAAATGTTTGATGGAAGAGGGGATGGGTGGGAATTTAGCCCGGTAAATGGAATATAAATGTTTGTGGGAAGGGGGTGAAATTTGGCCCGGTAAATGGGATGTAAATGTTAGTGGGAAGAGGGGGGATTTTTTGTTTGGTTTTTGTTAGTTCTTTTTTTTTTTACAATGTTGTTTTAATGTAAGAAAGATTTGTAAAAATGTTCTGATATATATCGTTTTTGGTTTGGGTTGCTGTCTTCTCTGCTGTCTCCTCTCTATTTTTTAATTATTTTTTTTGGTCTCATCTCGATTTTAATCCTTTTGATTTACTCAGTTATAATCAGTGCATCTGTCTTGACAATTGATGTTTGGGTCAGTTGTGGAGTATGTGTTTTTTGAACATATAGCTATCTCTTTTGATTAAATAATTATCAATGTATCTAGTTGGAGATTCTGCGTTTGTTGAATGTATCGAATCTCTTTTTTCTAAATCATAGGTCGAACTGTTGTTGTTGGTGTTGGTGGTTTGTGGGGTAGGGGTATGCTATTTTCTTAACTTATTTTCATGTATCTACAACCCTTAATCAGGGCAAGGGCCAGGTGAAAAAAAGTATG